>VZRZ01003578.1:297827-417265 GCA_013398175.1 Climacteris rufus
TTTTTTTTTTTCCCAGTGAAGTAGAAGCAAACAACCAAATCCAATAAATCTCTTGCTTCTAAACATTCAGAACTTGCTTGGCAGTTCTGAACTTTTGACAGCCTAAGGATTAAAGTTTCTTGTTTGGAATCACATGATCCCTTTCCCAAAGGATAGATTTGATATTGAAAAAAAGAAAAAAAAAAAGAAAAAAAACCAGCAGAAAGTAAAATGAAAAAAGAGAAAGCAAAGTAAACCTAAAACATCTAGTGGTCTTTCTTCTATTCTGTTTCTCTTTCTCTCTCTCGTTCTCTCTTTCTGCTTTCTTGCTCCACCACTTGACTATATCATACTGTGTCTCTGGTTGCTGAGGTGCTGCTTCACCTTCTGCAATGTTGCTTGATCTTTGATTTCCTGTGAAGCACAATGAATCTTACATTACAGTGTGCGGAGTCAGGTGGTGCACCATCTGTTCCCAAGCTCTGAAAACACTGAGTAACAGAGAGCAACAGAAAGCAACAGCTACACCAGTTTCATCAGAATATTCATATTCACACAGTAACAAAAAAACAGATGACTCTATTTTCAAGCAGAAAAAAGCATTTTAATTTTCCAAGTTACCTATTAAATCTAACATATTGAGCTGATTTTCTTTCATTTTGTTAAAATATGCTTAATATTCATTAATATGGCTCAGTCATAAAATACATTAACCAGTTCATACTGCTTAAGTGATTTGATGTTGAGACCGCGTGATATAGACTGCAACTAGTGTTAAATTAACTGTATTTAATAACATCTGTGCATGCAGTGACCAAAAGACTGCTGGAAAACTCTGGTACTAACACAGTGAAGAGTAGGTAATACAGAAGACTGGTAAATCCCTAGCCACCAACATACGATAACACCTTTTTCTTTTAATGTGCACTAAAACAATGTTGAGAAAACATTATGCATACCTGACTTACCCTTAGAAATCTCTGTGCTACCCTACTAAATATTGATTATGAATCATAGGCTACAATTATTTTAATTATGTGTTTTCTTTAACTGCGGTTTAATCAGACAAAAGAGAAATATCTTGAGTGCCTTAGAACATGCTTATTCGTTGAGAATAAATCAGCTATAGTCAAAGTTGCTAAGACAAATGCTTCTAATTCTTTAATGTTCCTCTCCATATTAATGCTAGAACAGCTTAAGTCAGATTTACAGGAGTCCAAAATTGCTTTAACTACTTTGCTAAACATTGTGCTTATTATAGGAGAAACTAGAAGAAAGATTTATCACATTTTTAGAAACCATTTAAAAAGCTTCATTGATCTTCCTGCACTTTAACTTTTTGACACTCTTGTTTTGAAGCACTATATTACAAGAAGAATATAAATGTTCAAAAATAAAATCGCTTCTGGCAAAAAATGAGGAAACCAGGGAAGAAAGAAACACTGATTTTTTTTAACACTGGTATATCAGTACCATCTCTAATGCCTTCCATCCCTCAATACACAACACTGAAAATAAATTGTATCTCATGGCTAGGTGTGCCTATTCCCAATTGTGTTCATGATTTGTTGAATGATCTTGAGAAAGTTACTGTGTGCTATAGTTTATCCAGAAATGAGTAGGGACAATGAAGATTGTATACACAATGATTTTGTATATGCAGGATTTTTGACTCAGAAATGTTCACATATTTTACAAGCACACAATTATCTTGCTTCATAATTTCCTTGAGGGATTACATATGTCTAGCTGGCATCCACATATAGCATTGTATAATCCTATAATGCAAAATGTATACTAATATTTGTATTATTTTACATATGTACGTATGTGTGTATGTGCTATATGGATTATATATAACGTGTATAAATGTAGCTATACAGACAGGCAAATATAGAACTCCCCTTGATGAGCAGTAAGATTACTGCATGGTTGTAAAACATTTGAAGATGTCTGCATCAAAGATATTGTATTAACACAAAGTGAAAAAAAAAATCCTCCTACCTTAAAGAATTGCTGAACCCTTCACTGTTGCAAACAGGACAATGGGGAAAAAAAGTCAGATAACTTAAAAAGCTGACACAAACATGTTCTGTGACTTGGCAAATACTGGTAGCAAAACTGATTTTGCATTGTCTGAGTTTGGAATGGTTCATGCTGAGATCAAGCTGTTAATGTGCTGAGGAGCTAAAATTTTGGCACATACAAATAAACACAAAATATGCTAGTAAAATGCAGGGGAAAAAAAACCCTACCCAAACCGGTTAAATTAGAAATTGCTTCTGATTTTCAGCCTGGACAGTACTTAATGCCCAGCTGGCTCAGCCGGCTCAGCCCTACACTTCATGGCTAATCAGAATGGTCAATTAAAATATTTCTTGTTGCTTAATGTGCAAGTATGTCCTAGATCAATGAGGTTTAGAAGTTCTATAATCAGATGTCCTAAGCTTCTAAACTTTAATAATTGAGCTGTAAGAGATACTTCCTCCTCATTCTACTTAAAGCCTTCTGGAACTTGTGTCAGTTTACTCCTTGCTTGTTTATTGTTTATTTGAATATAAGAAAGTCTGACCCTGCATTTGCTGACCTAAGCAGCAATATTTCCATTGAACTCAATGGATTTGTCTGCACTGTTCCTGCTTGGGGATTGGTTATCTCTGAACCAATATAAATGCATGGATGTTGTATATGCTGGCAAAAAGTATCAGTCAGACAGAGGTAAGCTGTTAGCAGGCTAGTAGATTCGCTGGTTCTACCAGAAATGGTTTTCCAGCACTGGAACAGGCTGCCCAGGGAAGTGACTTAGTAACCAACCCTGGAGGTATTTAAAAGACATGTAGATTTGGCACTTGAGGACATGGTTTAGTGATGGACTTGGCAGTGCTGGGTTAGTAAACTCGATGACCTTAGAGGTCTTTTCCAACCTAAATGATTCAGTGATTCTATCTGCAAGCTACATCCTGACTAATGTATTTTGCTCTGAAAAGTAAATGTGGATTGTCTATCTAATCTGGCTCTCCTACATCTATAGCATAGCTGTGAAAGATTTACTCTTTCAGAAGCAAGGAGAAACAGCCTCTGGTCTAAAAACAGGCTACTGAGGCAGAATTTGGTCCATGAATATGTCCAAGCTCCCACTGGAGGTCTGTGTCAGAAGTAGCAATCAGAGGCAAAGGCTGCTTTATCAAGTAGATTGGATCTTTATTCCTGTTTCTCTTAAATAATGCCACCTTGAGGTTGGTAAAGGATCTTAGTTGTGGGTTAAGAAACGGACTCCACCACCACCCCCTAAGATTCTCAGTCACATTTGTGTGTGTCAGTTCACCAAACACCCTCTGTCCCATTCAGTTGGGGCCAAGCTCTGGATTGATCCTCCTTGTACCCTTTTCAGATATGAGATGGATTTCCTGAACAAGATAGTAATGACCAGAACAGGTAATATTTACCAACAGCTAGTCTCACAAGCAATCATTTAAGGTTAACTGACTTGGTTGTTACATTTTTCTCTTAATGTGAGAGCAGAAGTTGTGTGTGAAGCTGAACAGGAATCTGTAAGTGCAAAAGGTAGTCCCAAGGGTAGAAAAGAGTTTATTCTTAAGTTCCCTCAAGGTGCTGTGAGATGTCACCTTCTGTTCAGGAACTCCTGGGGTTGTATTATGTCAGCAATTGCTATGGACTGATCTGAACTGTGCTGCAGATGCATCTTAGGAGGGACTGTAGGCAAAGACCATCCAGCTGACAGGGTATTGACACTGAAGGCAGCAGTGAGTATATTCTTCTAGGAGAACATGGACAGACTTGGGAGGGGCAGCTGGGATGGTGTGAAATTGGACTTGATGTATACATTTCTTTGGATTTAAAATTTTAACCATGTATTTTTTTTCTCTGTTGATTTTTAAAATTTCATTATGTATTGCAATAGAAGCTTAAATTAAAATTAATGTTGACCCATTGACTTGAATAGGTGATGGCTCTAAATTTCAGGGAGCTGAATTTGCCTATGTTCACATTTCCTTCAATTACAATGACAGTGGTTTTAATTTAGACTAATATTATCTAGTACATATTTATCTTTCTGCTGCCAAATAGGATCTCCATGGAGAACCTGAAAGATTGTGACATAATTAGTAGAGACAATTTCCAAAATGTCAGAAGTGAGTAAAGTCACAGTCAATCCCCTCTTGAATTTAACTGTCAATGTTTTTTCTAAAATGTGTTATGATTTCCATTTGTTTAATATTTATGAAAAACTACAAAATACTTTCCAGTAGCTAAGTTCTGCATTTTTACTATTATACCTGTTTATTATTTCATTAATTAATTATCATTACTAATATAAATAGCATTTACATTTATTAATTCTTAAGTTTATTAATGAATGAAAGGCAATTTATTAGAGGAAGTGGAAGTGAAATATTTTGAGGACCAACTGCCTCTTAGATATACTGTAGAAACTTGCAATGATAGATGCAAACTGAAAGTATCCCACAGAAGAAAAGCTGTCATGTAACAGATTTCAGAGGATTTCGTGAAACAAAATGCTAGCAATCTCTGTCATCACATACCAAGCTCTAAGCCCCAGCTGAGATTTCTCCAGACTGGACGTGTTCTGTCTGAAATATCAAAATGTTACTGAATCACAGGTAAATGTATATTTTGTTCTATTCAAACTACTGCAAGGATCAGTCCTGCTCAGTAAGAGATTTCTGAATGCAAAAATTCATGTTAGGATCTATGCACTAATAGCTATTTTTAATATAAACATAGGTTCACAACTGGCTTCTTATTGACAAGGAGAAACTATTTTACTTAGTTCATAGAAAGGATTTTACTTACTTTTGACCATTTTAACTCAAAAGTCCAATATCACCCTCTTATTTTAGAAGGTAAAATCACATCAATTGTTCATTCTACCATAAATTACCCCTTAAAAATTACAATCTTATTTTGTGCTCTACTACATGTGCTTAAGTAGAACAGTGCATCTAGATTCAAGCTCAGTTGTGATTATGTATCAAATGTTTTATACACAGTTGACAAAAAACCTTATTTGTCAAGATATATTTCCTTTATCCAAAGCTAATAACTGGTTTCATTTGCATCAGCTTCAGACAGTATGTGAGAAGCTGACACTGAGATTTTTCCTTTTCTGACTGAAAAGAGGCAGGTGAAAGAAAAGGAAAAAAAAACCTTTAACGGCTGATTTTAGAAAAATTCTAACTTGATGGTGTTCATTTTGCTGAAGAAAATTCTTGCTCCATTTTAACACAGTTGATTTGACTTCTTCAACATGTCTTATCATCTTCTGAGAAGACACAGCATGTCTTGAAATTGAGATGGAAGTATAAAGCCCACAACACTGCTTTAGTGGGGGTTGAATTAGAGCAGCAATGTGCAATATGTTGTCAATGCCTAATAACTCCTCAGCTATGTATATTCTTATGCCTTCACATGTGGGTCGTATATTACCTACCAGCAAGAAGTCTTCCGTATGAGGTAATGTGTTTTGACGTTGAAAGTGCCTATAGATAAGTTGGACTATCTGAACCTAGTCTGATTATATTTAATGCTTATTTTATTTGAATAGTGTGTCTTTTCCCCCCCCAAATTAAAATGTACAGATGTCTTTTGGCCCTTGCATGAGTTTGTCAGTGATATTTGACAAATAACTCATTTTCCCTGTACCTGTTGGATTTATTTCAATGGTTCAGGAACGTGAACTACCCCTTGCAGCCCTCTTAGTAATAAGAATACTGTTGGACTTGAAAGAAGACTAATACACCATTATTTTTTCATAATTTGTTTAAAAGTTACAAAAATGTTTTAGGTCAGGGTACATCCTGTAATTGTGTAACATAAATATTTTCTTGAACACGAGTGTAATTTGGAATTCTAAGAGAGGGGTGTAGACTCTCTGGTCCTCTATTCCTACCTGCAGTTGAACCGAATATTATGTAGATATGTATAGAAATGATAGGCCCTTCACATTTAGGATGCATGGAAAACCAAAAGGAAAACATTGAGCAAATTCTTCAACTTGACAGTGGTTCTGTGAATTTGTGGTTTTCAGGAATGCTAACGTTACTTGGGTTTCCTTATAAGAAGTGGAATGACCATAGAGTTCTATATATTTGTGTGTATATAAGAATTTTGCTCGATATAAACCAGTCATAATGTAGGACTTAACAGTACTTTTTCCTAGACTTTGTGTGGTCAGTAAAACAAGTTGTTTGGAAGTTAAACTGTTTACTCAGCTCTTGACTTCTCTGTACATGGCGACCACCATCACCAAAAGAAAACACCCTTCCTCTCAAACACAGGTAAACTATTACCATTTTTGTACTCATCCTCCTGTTGCAAGCTATACCTTATAGATCTGCAAGAAAGTACATTTTTGTGTGAAAGACCATCCACAGGTTACAACAGATGTTCAGATGAAAGCCTTCTGAGAAACTTGCATCATGAGATACAAACCTACCAAGAATCACAGAAAGGGCAATACATAACAAAAGTTAATAGTGTCTGAGAAAACAGTGCTGGATTTTTAAGAAATAGTGTATTATTACAAGTCAATACTCCCTAAATTCATAAGCTTTCAACATCTCCACGTGTGCTGCTCTACTTTGCCCAGTGATGTATCTTTTATTCTTTGTAGACTATCTCTAATTGGAAAATTGTTTAATAAATCCTCACATTTTATCTCATCAAAGACAGACATAGTGTGTGTAAATATTCATTACCACTTCATGTTTAAAACCACTTTGATAAATTAACTTCATAACCTTTAGAGAACAGGAAGAGACAGGAAACCTGGATGTAAGTAAGATGGTGCATAAAAAAATGAAATCAAAAATGTAACTCAACACGGTCATTTGACAATATGTTTAGAAAGATTTTGATTGGGTCTGGGGTCTGTTAGTCAAAAGGAGAGTCACATAAGCTGTCTTAGAGTAGAAGATGAATTACCTTCTTGAGGTGCCAGTCTCACTCCTCTCTGTAGATGTAGCTTCAGGCACTGGCTTAATGTAACTTTAAGGTTACTGAATCTAAATCTTGTGGATTTTTAATAACTACAAACAATGTAATACTGTAGGATGTCTTAGTCCAAATTTTACAACAGTCTGGTCTCATGTAAAATGCTGTTACAATCCTTTAACTTATTTTTCAATCTTTTAAAGGGTCAAATTTGTCTTTTCCCACATTTGTTAAGGTCTGAACTGCTTGACTTCACCATTAGGTTTCCCTACACCCTGCCTCCACCCTTGATTTCCCCCCTATTCACACCTGAGTCTTCATTATTCACTTCTTGTATCTTCAGTCACCTTTGCGCTTTCTCTCCCTCTGCTCTTCATCCTGGGGAAAAGTTTCCTGTAACTATATACACAGGTACTTTATCATCCTTTTTTCATTCCCTCCTTAAAACCCTCTTCTTGGGACCATAAATTTTAGCAAACAGCTGACAGCAATTATGACTTGAATGTACTTTGATCCCTATCAATCTTAGTGGTCAATATCGTCTCATTTTTTCCCATGTATTTCCCCTTATGTATGTATCTGTTGTCTCTTACCATACTCCAGGTACATCTCCATAATGTTTACAGAGCTAACTACAGAATAGAGCAAAAATACCTGAAATTTCTTTAAATGAAATTATTTTATCATGAGCAGTAGTCTCCAGTACAGTATAGACATATCCTTAAATTGTAAGCTTGCAGAAGCAGAGTCTGTTTTTTTGGCAGGAGTAGCATAATTTCAGCTTGTAAATAGGTCTCCTAAGTATCAAGGCAATGCAAATAATTACTAATAGTGCCAACAGAAAAACATCCTGTTACCAGACAAGCTGATTAGCAGCTGAAGTGAAAGTAGAGGTCTTGTCTGCATGAAGTGTTGAGAAACAAGCAAATAAAATATCCTATATCACTTTGTACCAGCCTTCTTCAAGGTTTGCTTGTGCTAATGCTTAACAGCATATGCACATCATGCAATTTCTTCTGGCTTAATTAGAGATCTGTGAGGAGTGAATTCTCTAGAGATAAAAGTTCTGCTTATCCTATACACTAATTATCTGCTTTTTCTTTGAAAAAATATTTGTTCTTCAGTAGGAAAAAAACATTACTCTGACCTTTTATGTGACATAATGCATAGTGAATATATATATAGAGAATATGATGAAATGTAGTTAGATCAGTCTTTGGAGGACTCGGATATACAGCATATAAAAAGAATTATATGAGGAATCTTGAGAGACTGCTATATTTTTTGCTTTTTTTTTTTAAGTAGTAATATCAATTTAATTGCAAAACACTAGATCCTGTTATTTAATTTATTGCTGAAAAAATTTCCAATTGTTTTACAATAGAGTGGGGCATTGTGCTTCCTTTCTCTTTCGACTTTGTACAAGAAATATTTCAGATGCTGATGTACCTTAAAAGCACTCTTACAAAAGTTAACAATGCTGAAGAGCAAAAATAATTTTGGAAAAAGTAAAATGAATGATCAGTATTAGAAACAGGACAGTAGTGACACAGTAACAATGATTAACAGCAGTTAGGTGCTACTGTTAGATGCTGTCTGTCAGTTTTGGAGATGTTAATATTTCCACATTTTTCTCCACAATGCTACTGGGTGAATCAGGTTTGACTTGCTACAGGAAGTATATTTACAGGGTCCTTGCTGGAGTATGGTAGTTGGACTATTCTGTGTAACATAAATTCTCCTTCTGAGGAAGGCAAAACAAGTGGGCAGTACAAATCATGGCCAGTCACCACTTGCTGGTTGCAGTCAGATCAAAGAGCCGCTGTTCAGTGCTGGCCCCAGGAGCTGTGATGGCTCTGCTGCCAGACACAACCTGCTCAGGGCAGCAGGAGGAAGGAGACACCCCTTGGGCTTGATGGCTGGAGCAGCTCCTGGAGCTGCTAATTTGATGCCCCCTCAGGCGGAAGAGAGCACGGTTCCTCTTCACTCTCTTCGGGGAGTGCCTCTAGCTGCTAAGTTATTACATGTGACTTCTCCTTCAGATTTATTTTTTTAAATAAAACAATGCACTCTCCACAAAGAGCAATTCGTAAAGCTTCCTTCAGGAGAGCATTTGGGACTGAGGATCCCAAGTGGAAAAGGAGTGTTTGTCTACTCACAGCTGAGACCTAGGAATCAAGATCCCAAAGGAGTGAGGAGAGATTGCAGACATGATTGGCATTTCCTATTAGCTAGACATAGGAGATTCCCAGCTCCTTAGGAAGCTTCCCTTCCCTTCACTATATGATCTTTTAGGAGTACATTTTGGTGGCGCCTAATTTTTCATGTAAATGGCTCTGAGAGATTAGGTATTTAGCTCAAGTCTTGGGACTCCAGCTGAGGGGTTAGAGGTGCCTGTCATGAGCAATAGTGGGAATAGTTGCAGAAGGCTCATGCCTGGGTCATACACTCCATCTTCATTTTGATTTATTAATTATCTTGGATCTGATAAATTATGACTCTTTTCAAAGGGCTCAGGAAGAAGACATTAAGATACAGGGAAATTTCAGCTTTATTATTACAGTCTTAGGTTGTGCTCACCCTGATGACTGAACTCTTTATATGGCAGCCACTGACTACATAAATTTTTGAGCTCTCCTTAATGCATCGCATTTTGTACCAGTCAGAGGACCACAACTATGATTTCATATGTAAGAAATATCCAACCAGAGGCTTTGGACAAGTTTTAGGCCAGTTTGACTTCCTGAACTTCTGAAGTGTTGCTCCTAATACATACTGATTGGATGAGATCTAAATCAGGTCCACAATACAGCAGATAGTTCAGTTTACTGCCCTCACGTCTTTGTATACCCGTCTTTATAATAATGTTAATGTATTTATGAGGAAGATAGAAAAAATAGTGTAAAAGTGCTGGATAATGAATGCTTTCCTTTAGATAAAGTATATACATATAAAATAACACAGGGTTGGTCACTTGAATAAATTCCACAATACTTTCACAGAAGTAGGAGCATTTACTACAAAATCCCAGTGGATTTTCATTCCTCACTCTTTCCATATAAATGATCTTGCCTTTGAAAATTAGAATTGCTTTTGCCTGCACTGAGCGGTCTTCTAGAATCTCCCAGCAGCCAGGCAGTTTTAAGGGATGCTAGTTTGCATCATTGGCACATACAGAAATCCTGGTTCCCAACGAATGGGGACAGTTAATGACATTTGTACAGACAAGGCTGCTTTGTCTGATAAAATGGAGATACCTAAATTCAAAAGAGGGAGTCGGAGAGTCTACTTTCCATCACAGCCTAACTCTGATGGCCAGAATGAAAACGGATATGTGGGACAGCAAATCTTTAGCTTATTGATTAAGGACACCGGCACAGTGTATGCAAGATCTGAATTTTGATTTGTGTTCACTGGACTATTTATGCCTTTTTACATTCAGTGATCTGGGTGAATAACAAACAAACAGAAAAACAAGACCAGACTGTGAGAGAAGGCCCTTGACTTCTGCTCAGGTAGGGACCATCAGAGACCACCAAGAACCACCAATGCCCTGCAGAGCCAGGCTGCAGCTACTGAAATGTTATCTGCCCCCAGTGAGGCAGCACAGCTGCTGGGGGTGTCTTCTGTGCTGCGTGGAATCTTCCTTCTGGAGGTGAAGATTTGCACATTAACCTCTCAAAGACTGCTGAGGGAACTGAAATAAAATTTCACTGACTTATAGAAATCACCATTAGGAAAAAGATAGGCTGTGCTATGACAAAGGGACTGACTTTTCAGTGATTTTGTATTAGCCAGACAGGCAATTTTGAGGGCTGCTGTAACTTAGTTGGGCATGGTCTCTTGATCTTGAAAACTTCAGAAATAAAACTTTTAGCCATAGCCTTGCACCTAGGTTTTGGTTTCCTACTGAGTTTGCATAGTGCCCTGCCTTGTAAACCATCTGCCTGTCTTGAGAAATGACACAGGGATTTGGGCATCATAGAATCAAAGAATTATTTGGGTTGGCAGGAACCTTAGAGATCATCTAGTTCCAACTACCCTGCCATGTGTAGGAACACCTCCTGCTGGACCAGGTTGCTTAGAGCCCCATCCAATCTGGCCTTGAACATTTCCAGGTACGGGATGTCAACAACTTCTCTGGTGTCTCACTACCCTCACAGTAGAGAATTTATTCCTAATATCCAATCTAAATTTACCCTCTTTCAGTGTAGAGCATGCATGTATGCTCTGACTTACTCTTCTGGGATGAGTGGGACATCTTCTTAGTCAGTGAGATGCCTACATTTTATCTATTATTGTGGTTTCGAATATCATTTGCTGTTCAGCCTGAGACTACCTCCACATTTCAGGAGGGGTCTAGAAAGCTAAGCTCGAATAACATTTCTTCATGCTGCTGGGAGAGATGTAG
This sequence comes from Climacteris rufus, assembly GCA_013398175.1. Taxonomy (NCBI): domain Eukaryota; kingdom Metazoa; phylum Chordata; class Aves; order Passeriformes; family Climacteridae; genus Climacteris; species Climacteris rufus. Next base: position 309,193 of record VZRZ01003578.1, read on the forward strand.
CCCATGATAGGTTTAGGTGAAATTACCTTGTCTAGTTTTCCTGCTGTTTGAGCCAGATTGCCTTAAGCTGTGTAAAGGTATCTCTATATCTGTTTGTTGTGTTTGCAGCATAATGTGCTTAATTGTGGAATCCTCCACAGACTTAACTAAGTCATGAAGAGCAGATAAGATGAATCATGAATGACAATTTTTGTAATAATGTTTCTCATTAAAAAGTTCAAATTTCACATCACCTTTTCTGATGCTACCCTTACAAAAACCACTTTGAAACAGAATTAGAGTTCTCAGAAGCAGAAAAATGTAAGGAAAGCATGACAGACAAAAAATGCTGAGTCTTTGATATACTTGTTTATAAATCTTGTAACTTAGAAAATTAACTATACCTCAGCCAAAACCAGCACAGGCATCATGTCAGTTATCATGTTACTGGAAAAAATCACTTGGGATATATCGAAATCTCTTTTCTTTCTTTCTGTCACACACTAATTCATTTGGGTACCTCTTCATGCATAATGTGATAGCTCTAGGGTGCATCTATAAAACTTAGTATGGCAATGTCATGTGCTTAACTGAAGGTTGTATGATATTACCTTTAATGAGATAAAAAAAAGGAAAAGTAGCCAGGGACACAAATATATTAATTAACTTAATAATTTACTAATGAAGTCGACTATGTTTTCTGATAATGCATTTCACTATTCTGTCACTGTCCCAGCTGTTTTAAATCTTTGGAGGGCTGCTAGCAGGAAAGGTGTCCAGTTCTAGGGAAGGATGGAGGGTAGATAATTCTCACAGAAAACTAAGCATGTTGACTGTTTTGGTGCTTAACATAGGAAGTTGATTTACATGTTTCTTAAGCAGATGTAGAAGAGATATTCTATAATTTAGTCTAATACACGAAGGAGTAACAACGGCTTTCTCTCTAAAAAATAAAGAAAACCCCTTTATCATTGCTAAAATCTCAAGTTTTATACTCAGTTTAAAAAACTGTTTCATTATCTTTCTTTTAGTCACCAAAGACAGCAGAAAAGGACTGACTCATTCAATACAGAGGTTCTTTGCAAAATAGTAAAATAAAATCCTGAACAGAAAACTGATGCAAGGATAAATCCGTCTTTCTGGTTATGGAGAGTGAACCATGGTCATGGTCATCTTTGAGAATGGTTCTTCCTAACTCAAAACTTCAGATTCTTCATTTTTATTCTGTAAAATAAGTAGTTCTGTTGCACAATGGCCTTCTAGGTGGGAGATCTGCCTTTCTAGTATTTTTCAGAGTGTTTTACAATAGGGTATACAATATATTACAATTATTCTTTTCACCTCAGCAAGATGTTTTCCTCCACAATCCTGTTGTGGGCACTAAAGAGAGAATGTTTGTCAGAATTTCTCCCATTTTTCCAGACTCTACCATAATTTGTAACAAGAAGGTCCAGCCATATGAATTTATCTTCCTCTCTTTTTCTTTCTCAAGACATAGGAGGGCACATTACTGTGTTTCTTACTGTCTCAAGCAGACATGGTAGAACTAGTCATCTCTTACTCTATTGGCTTATTTTAAGTAACAAAACAACTATTCGCAAGGGTATGGGAAGATATTAAAGAAAAGAGAGGAAAACAATTCAAGCTCTATATTGAATTAGTGCAGATACTTTAAAAATATAATTGCAATTATAATTTTAGTTATTTAAAAATTAATCAAGATTCAGTCATCTTTTGAAAGACTGAGAACAAATAATTGATATTATACAATATAGTGGTACTTCTAACTCTAGCTTTTTATTTTTAAATGAAGAAACCATTATTGCATGGTTAGTGCTACTAAAGCTATAAGGGCCAGATGGAGCTCTTCACTTGTGTAAAGTCTGAAATACAAAGACTTAAGTAAATAACATAGTAAAAGCTTATTAGTTTTCATTCTGTTAATCTACTCAATGCATAATTAACACACAAAAAGACATTCTCTTCTCAGCTTCTCAGGAAGGATTTGATGTTTTAGTGTTGTAGTATGGTTTTGAGTCATGAAGAATTTGTTAAGTTTTACAAGAACATTTAACGTGGGTTAGCATTATAATTACTATATGGTGGTATACAATATATTACTATTTTACTACATCAAAATATATCACTATATATTGTTATAAATTATATGTACATTTATATATGTAATATTATTATAAACAATAGTTGTAATTGGAATGCTAATTATTTTTAATGTAATTTCTACCTGTTTTTTTTTAATATAATTATTTCCCTGCCATTAAATGCAGGCTTAATGGACTCAGAAACTTCATCTACTTCCCTGTGAATCCCTATCCAGCTTTTATTTATCAAATTGTTAGACCACAGAGATGAATAAGAGTAGGTGCTAATGGTGACTAGTTTCTTCTTTTCTTTCTTATGAGAAATATGGGAAGCCATTTAGGAGCTGTGTTTCCTATTGCCCTAAGCAGACATATAGGATGAGTAGATGAGTAGCAGACGTAGGTAGCTGGCTGGATAAAAGACAGTGGTGTGTCCAGGTGGCCAAGAAGGCCAATGGCATCTTGCCCTGTATCAAGAAGAGTGTGGCCAGCAGGACTAGGGAAGTGATTGTCCCAGTGGTGAGACTGCACCTCACGTTCCATGATCAGTTTTGGGTCTCTCACTTCAAAAAGGACACTGAAGTGCTGGAGCATGTTCAGAAAAGGGTAATGGAGCTGGTGAATGGTCTAGAAAACCTGTCCTATGAGGAGGGGCTAAGGGAACTGGGGTTGTTTAGTCTGGAGAAAAGCAGGCTCAGGGGGGACTTCATTGCTCTCTACCACTCTGTGAAAGAAGGTTCTGGCCACATGGGGATTGGCCTCTTCTGCCATGTCTCAAGTGAAAGGATGAGAGGAAATGTTGCATCATGGGAAGTTCAGGTTAGATTTTAGAAAAAAAGTTCTGTGAAAGAGTGGTTAGGCATTGGAATAAGTTGCCCAAGAAGGTTCTAGAAAAGACTTCCAGAGGTTGCTGGACAGGGTACTTGGGGATATGGTTTAGGGGTGATTATAGTGGTGCTGGGTTGAAGGTTAGACTAGATGACCTTGAAGATCTCTTCCAAACCTTGATGATTCTCTGATTCTGAGCCCTATTTGCTATTATTAGTGACTGTGAGGATATTGTGGAAATTTTCAAAAGTAAGGTGAGAACAATTTATATACTGAACCCTCACAGGTAGCTTTGAAAATGGTGCCATCAAACGTCAGTAGTTTTTTAATGATACAAGGACAACGGATTTACCTGTGTAATATGTAATTGGCATAGTCTTATAAAACCTGATTATTATTGGCTTTAATCCAGATTATAAACCTAAAATATTTTGATAATTTTCATTAACAGAGCTGCCTCCAAGGAACAGATTCTAAGAGCTCAGATTTTGGTATCTCAGACAATGGATGTGGACTTTCATCCTTCTGCATTTATTTGATTTCAGCTGCTGATGACAATGATTGTTTTTAATAATTCAAATAATTTCAAGTGAGGTAAAGACTGAAATATGACTCTGGCTCTTCCATATCAATTGCTCACTTATTCATTATAGTCAGTCTCAAGAATGACTAGGAGGGTAGTGGAAAAGTTTCATAATTATTCTTCCTGATGGCATCATAAAGCTGATTTAAAAATATAATTCTGTGATCATATATGAGGTAAAAAAAAATAAATGGTTTTGTTCACTGTCCAGAAAAAAAAAATCTCCTCAATATGTCTACTTAAATTTGATGACAACTGGCATACCTATTCAATTTGGGCTAAACTGTCTACCTTTCCAATAGGAGTGATATTTGGAAGCACAAACAGAATATTCAGTGACATAGGGAAGATATTTGATGAATTGCAATGCACCTTGTGATGTAGCTCCAAATGCATAAGGCCAAAGAACATCAATAAGTCTGAGTGGTCATCATCTCTCTAGAGAACCACGTGCTGCTGGCTTTCTCTTAGTGTACGCCCTCTGCTAGAGAAGCCATTGACGGACAATGGCAGTCTTATTTCCTACCACATTTTACACTGAAAGAGGTTGTGATAAGACAATTCAATCTAAATGCCCTGAGGTTCCATACTACTTGGGAAGAATTTTTACAATTTTGGTAGAACGTAGTGTGGAAAGTATGCCTACTATTAACAGTAACTTTTCATGTGATCAAAACAAGGAGCTTGAGCTAGTCCATGCTGTTATGTCAGCAAGGTGCTTTTTTTTGTTACTGAATAAAAATTAGCCTCCATTGGTTCCAGGATGGGAAAGGCCCTTCAAGGGCTCCATTGCAAATTTCATGCCAAATACTCTAGTGCTCTTAGGCATCTATTGAGCTCAAATTATATGCTGGCTTCTATGGATCTGGCTTTTGTACCTAGATGAGCCATTCAGCAGGAGTACCAAACAGGGCAAAAATACATCTTTGTTGAAACAGGACGGTGTCTCCCTGGCTGGGCTATCTGTGTGTATGTGTGCATACATTCATTCTGCCTTCTATCTGTGATCCAGGAACCAGAGAACTGCAGCCGTAATGCTGCTCCCAAATAGCTACAGAAAACATGGCTTAATTTAAAAAAAAAAATGAAACTTCTCTTTCTTTTAACTATTGGCACAGAAACTCAGCACAGATACTTTCATTCCCACATACTTGGATGAGAGGCTGACCTATTGTACTCAAATGTGATGCACATACTGATTCTCAGCATGCCAACACTCATGACCATCTGCTAGGGTGGCACTGTGCCCACCACAAAGGTGGGATGCCATTCTCAAGAGGCCTAGGTGCCAATAGCCTATAGATTTGAAAGGATAGTTTAGAGAATACAAAAAGTGTCACTTTCTTTGCGGGTGTTCTTCCTGATGCCACAAACTAGTTCAAATATTGTTTGCTTGCGTCAGGCAAAATTTTGCTAATTCTGCCTGATAGCATGTATCACCAGAAATATGGTCTTTGAAGTGATTCACAGACAAAATTCTAGACAGAAAAAAAAAAAGAATCTTTAAAATGTTGCTAGGCAGAGTCAGAAACCATGAGATAGAAACTCCCCCAAAGTTGTGCTGAAAGCACAAAAGCTAAGAAACAAGCATCTGGAGGAGTGGGGGGGACCTGACACACCCACTGCTGGGACATGGAGCTTCATACAGCTGTGTCTTTCCCTTCTCAGTGCTCCTTGCTTTATTTTGGAAAATGCAGTTTCTTTCAAATCAAAGTGGTTGCACACAAAGCTCAATATGCAATCAGTCAGATTTTCAGAAAGATTCTGTGTGTACCAAAACAAATGTAATATTCCTTTCCAGGGGAAATAAAAAAGAACGGGGTGGGGGAGGAATAGGATGCTCAGATCCTTTAAGCTTATTTCACCTTTTTTTTTTTTTTTTTTGCCTTAGTCAGTTTTTGAGGATAGAAAATTTCAGTTTACTAAAATTTTTTGGACCTGGAAAGTCTTCTGAATGTTTCTAGAAGCAAACATCATGCTCTGATACTATGTGTCTAATATCAGAAACACCATTCTGTGGAAAACACATGGGTGATGGTAGTGGAAAATTATACAGGTTAAGATTCTGCTGGAGGCATTGCAACTGAACTTGTTAAAGGTCACCAGAGAAGAAAAATTAAGGAAGTCAGCACACATAAATTAAGGGGAGGAAGAGTTAGATGAATCTTGCTGCTGAACTTGATCCATTTAACAAATCCAACATTCTTTAAGTCTCCATCCAAATCACTGCCTTATCCATTTCAGAGTTATTTGATTTAAGTCCCTAAAGCATGTCAGGTGTGTTTGACTACTCAGTCACTACTGAGGGAAGAATGACATCCCACAGAGGGTCAGTGATTTTGAAGGGGCATCCATGCCTTTGAAAGGAATTTTTGTCAAGTGTGTATTTTATACTCTTCACAATGAATGCAAGAAATGTTGTGATTCTTTATGGCTGAGCATTTTAGGTTAGGGTTTAGATTGCACATAGATACACACATGTCTGTACATATTTATTTTATAGTAGGCAATGAAAGAAAAAAAAAAAAAGCTTGTTTCTATGGTATGACTTTTAGAATAAATGCTGAAAAGTTTGCACTGCACATTAACAGAACAACATCCTCAAAACTTCAGTACCTTAAACCTTCACTCAAATCTATGCCAGGACATGAAAGCAGAACACCAAATGGCTAGTCTGTTAAGATATACTGGCTAAAATTTCAGTAAAGATGATGAGGGATCCCTTCTTCCCCTATAAAAGCCTTTCACTCACGATGTAGAAAAGGACAATATGTCACACACATTTAAACTAGCGGGGAAAAATTATTATGATATTTTGTATCTTGCTGGGAACTTAAATCTCTTTAGAAAGTTTATAGAACTAGTCTAGATTTCTTTTCATTCTGTGTTGCATGCTTTCCATATTCTGAATTTTGAAATTATTAGATGTGTTTATAGAATGGTTGCCATGATCAGACTTTAACATACTATTGAGTTTGATATGGAGTTAACAGGATGAAGTGGCTTGTGTTTTACAGAGGTCATACCAATGTTCCCTTCTGGCCATCAAACTTTATGAATCTGATTTTCTCTGAAAGAATTTTGTCTCCTCAGAACATTATAAAATAAAATAACTGAAATCAGAAACAAGATTGAAAAGAAACTGCTTACATCTCATTTCTGTTTCTGCAGTATATCTTGGCCATAGCACAATCAAGATAAGGAAAATCTGCACATTAAGCATGTATGCTTAGCTAATTTTACAAAGAGCTTTATATTTGTTATGTCTGGCTTATATATAATGAATGGGTTTATTTTCCTCTCTTCCTTCTTCTTTATTTTCCTGCAAAGCAGAATCTGTGCAAGTGGCCTACACTCCCAATCAATGGTGTCTGCACAATTAACTACTAGAAAAGAGCCAAGCCCACTAGGTAGTTGACAGCTGCTTGGATTTAGGCTGACACCTTTAAGCAGGAATAGAGAGAACAAACATAGCTGATGCTGGGATGCCTCCATGGGGAATACAGTAGATTAGCTAGCTCAGGATGCAACTTCTGCTACATAAATACAAACTACTGAGCATTTTATGGGCCTGATCCTTTGAAGCACCCGGCTGGCAGCAACTCCGAATGTTCAGGCAAAACTCCTGAATGTTCAGGCAAAATGAAGATAGCTATGTTATACATAACATTTCCTTACCATTTTGGGAATCAGGTCAATTATCTTTTAAGTCTATTCTATGGAACTAATAGAAGAGTCTTTCACACATTTAATTACATAGAAAAAGGAAGCAAAACTGACAGTGGACAGAAAGAGGATAAGAATTGATTCATCATCCAACCACAGTGAGGTAGAACTGCAGAACTGAATTGAAGAGCAATAGTTCAGGACTGGATGAACTCCAGAAAGTACTCAGATATTGGCATGAAATAATTTAACTTTCAATAAGTCCTCCTCCCTTCCTTTCTTTCTTTACTTTCATTGCCCCCTTAGCTCAGGAAAGAGTTCTAGAGCTGAAACTTTGAGTATAAAAGAAGATGGTGCTAGATGTATATTTTCATGTACAGATCTCTTCAGCACCTAAAAAGAGATGTAGTGACAGACATTAAAGACAACATATTTCCACCTAAAAGGACTAGCCCGAGTCACTGTGTTGTCATTTTAACCTTTCTCATAATCCATTCCAATTAATCTTCTCAGGAGGTAGCTGTAATTTCCCAGTTTATGATAGATGCAATGTTGAGTTAGGAACTGGAACATGATCATTTATCTTACAATTGTGTATAACGTATCCTACCAAGAATACAATAATTTATTTGATACAGGAGAAGCGGTCTTTGCCATGAAGATTCTATACTCCAAGGAAACAAGATAGAGAGAAAAAGTGGCATCAACATTGCTTTCTGAGAGAATTCAAGGAGATTTCAGCATTCAGCACATTCATGCAAAAAAAGGTGGCAGCTGTAGCATTTAACCTAGATCTCCTGATTTTCCCTTCAATCCATCTCTATAATTATTCATTTAATCTGAAAAATACACCAGTAGAAAAGTCTTGTGCTGCATCTGGTAGTAGACATGATACAGAACTTTATACAAGAAGGTTTGCTATCACTACTGTCATGCAACATGATTTCACCAGAGCTGTATTGTGTATTTTCTTCAAAATTCCTTTAAAATGAATCAATGGCATCCCTTACTAACTGACAATAATTTTTCATGTCCTCCAGATTCAAAGGCTAAATACATCAACCTTTCAATCCTTATTTGCAGTAAGTGTTGTTTGGCTACCCACTTTTTTTCCCTATGGTAAGAGTGCACAGGAGAATAAATCAGAAAAAAATGGTGATCAAGGGCACAACAAAAATATATATTACAATCATCCAAGATATTCTTGGCCTTGACTAACTTTGTTAGTGCACATAAATTTTGACACAAAATAGTCTTAAACTAATACTGATTAGACTGGTTTTGGGTACACAAAGTAAACTAAGAGGCTGCAATACTGAAAAATATTGCTCTAACCAGAACAGCTGCTCCAAAAAAATTTATTCTTAATTTAAACAGTATGCATCTTTTTTTCCAGGAAGCTTACTGTTCTAAAACATTTAACACCCATACTTACATATATTTGTCTTAAATCCACAGTAAATGGAAGTAGTACATAAAATCACATCTCACTTTTGGTTTGTAAACAAAAACTTAGAAACAGCTCAATGTTGTTTAGATGAGCAATAGAAATGAAGTGTATATAGAGGATGAGGGTACATACCACGTAGGTGGTTAGATCACTTATTTGCTTTCTTACATAGTCATATTTATCTTCGCTGTTTCTGAGTCCTTTTCACCTTTCTCGTTTTGTTGGATTGCAGTCCTGCCCTTTTTTTTCCCTGCACTACAATACTCCTAGGCTAGAGCATGCAGCTCTTTGAAAGTATCTGATGCTGATATTTGCAGCAGTTGGCATCCTCCTCTCTTACCCAGTAAAGAAACAAGATACAGACCATTTTGATGTCAGTGTCATTGGCATGAGTATCAAAACAGAGCACTGAATGAGTGCTTCTGATTTGGAATCCAGTAGCATTCTCAAAGACAGAGAAACAGGTGCAAAGCACAAAGTCTGGTTTGTTACCACTTCCCAATATCAGCTAGAGATGGTTATTCTTCACTCCCCTTTTTCTACTGTGAAGAGAGTTCAAATGTCTGATACTTTTCTTTCTTGCATTTCAGTGACAAATGAATGCTGTTACACCTCATTTATTGAGCAACTCTATACATGTTTCACAAAGGAAAAGTAAAAATCCAAATTGAGTTTTGTGTCTGCTCTGCAGACTACAGCATATAAAGAGAAAGTTCTCTTAGTATAGGGTTTGGATGAAGTTGGTGTCTAAGGCTGTGTCATCAGGCTCACATTTAAAAAATGTTTGAGGGGTTCCTTTTTGGGCTTGAAGAAGCAAATTACATAACACTGAATGTCGTTGTGCTATGATTACATCACTATCATTATAAAGCCATCCCTGCTCCACACTGTGAGTTTGTGTCTGTGTCTTGTAATATAGTTTACAACAAAAGACCAGTCTGCTGCCTATTGTACTCTAAATCGACTCTGCTTTTGCATCTAGTGAAGTCTTCCAATCAACCAAATCAACTTCCAATGCTCTATATTTGGGTGGTAAGCAAGAGAATATTTTTAGAAGAAGAATATTTTTTATAAGTTGAAAAAGCTGTGAAAGGATAAAAATATCTATGGAAAAAACTGATTATTAACGTAATAAAAGATAGTTCTTTAAAGCAGTAAACTTGAAGATGGTGATAAAACAATAAAGACTCATGTGAATAGAAAAACTCAATAGGAACCAGTGATGAGGAAATTAGCCTAGGACTTGGGAAAGCTGTGCTCAGATTCCTGCTCTGCTACTGAGAGTTGACACAGTACTGGGCATATTCATTGCCTTTCTGTTAGTATAATAGCATAAGATGGGGACAACAGCACTTGCCAGCCTCACAGGAACATTATTTGGGTAAATTAATGAAAGACTCAGATATATAGGTATTATGGTGATGGGGAAAGAAGAGATGGAGGGGAGGGTGTGAAAGAGGGAATCGTGTTGGCCATATAATACAAACAAGCAACAAAAATGCTTTCCCCCCTTCTTAAATACATTATCCCAGAGGCACTACTACCATTTCTGATGGGCTTGGCCTTGGCCAGTGGTGGGTCTGTCTTGGAATGGCCTGGCTCAGTCAGACATGAGAGAAGCTTCTACCAGATTCTCACAGAAGCCACTCCCTGTAGCATCCCTGCTGCCAAAACATTGTCGTGCAAATCTATTGCATGTTCAGACCAAATCCTGCAGCTGTGGCTTGGGGTGGTATTGTCATACCACCAGGAAGCAGGAGATATAGGATGAATAAGGTTGACAGGCGACGGCGGGACAACCTCTAGGCACTGTGGTGTTGGGTAGGAGGGTGCACAAATTCGGAGCAAATTAGGTTGAAAATGGGGTTTGGACAGGTACTCAGAGCATGTTGCTCCTTATTTGTTCTTACTGCAAAATTAAGGACCACATTTCAATTTTAGTTTGGGGAATTATTATGCCTGGCTCTGAGATAATTACCAAAGTGAAAATAATAATTATTGTAGTTGCCATCTATTGTCAAATAAAGGCCATTTCCCTATCATGCCCTCACACCCATTAATTTCAACCTTAGCAGCAATGCTTTGCAGATGTAGTAGTGATGAGAAGTGCAATGCATTCCTTTCTAGAAGCCCTTTCTGAGACCTCAAGGAGCTTTCTGGCCTGTTGAACGCTGCTTCTGCACTGCCACCCTGTGAGGCTGGTTGTGGTTGTGGGGCGCTTAGCCCCTGCACACCTTGTGCACAGTGCTCTCTCCTGACCTGAATTGTTTGCTGAAGGACCAGCCGCATTTACTGGCACTGCGCTGAGAAAAGCACAGGAAATGCTTAATCTCCATTCTCGGCACCAGTGAAGGGGAGGGCAGGCTGGTGGAGGAGGAGAAAAGAAGAGGCGGTAGCCAAAGGGGACAAGGGTCCTGGCCCTCCATCCATGAATTGGTTTGTGTGTTTGTTGGAGCTGTGGATCCGTAGGGGTATAGGAGATTTGAAGGTTGCATGGAGTATTCTGCCTCTGTAGCCATGAAGAGACACCTGAATTAATTTGTAGATGAAGGAAACAGATCATGGGGTATTCAAAGGTCATGTTTTCCAGGTTGGGTTTCTAAAAGTTTTCATCCAAATCTGTTCTAAGTAAGGCAAGTAGAGCCATTACACCTTGAGTCACTGCCTTGTGCAAAAATTATGGTAGAAACACATGGCTCAAAGTATCACAGGGAATAAATTTCCATGTTAAGACACGTCTTGGGGAAAAAGAAGCTTATGCTTTCCTTCTAGCATATATTTACAAAATAAACAGAGATTTCTACCTTTTTGGTATTTAAGAGTCTTTAAAGTTTATATATATTTATCAAGCCAAAACCATAGAAAACCTCTTTTTTTTTTGAAATTTGAAAGTAGTAGTAATACCTAAGTACAAAATTGTATGATGATTTCCAATGAATAGCATATTCTATACTTTATGCCTCTTACAAACACTGGAAGTGTTTCTATATTTCTCTTTCAAAGTATTAGGTAGGTGAAAGAAGGAAAATTGTTTTTTGATAATTTTGAATTTAATCTTTTTGTTTCTGAATTCAGTTTTATCCTCCAAACTTTCCATGATGAATTTGGACCTTGGACTTACTGAAAGTGAACTGAACTTTTTATTTGGTATCTGCAAGATGGTATTGATATTTCCTTTTGTTTTGTGTCTGAATCTAACTCAAACATAATTTTGCACAGTGTCTTTTGTCAGACTTCCCCAGTTTTATGTCTAAACTGATCTGTGAATTCACAGTGAAGCTTCATTAAAGATCAGGCCAAGCAGTCTTAAAAATGTACAGGGCTTCAATGATAGACAGATGGTGGCTTTCATGATGTCAGGAAGTGTCAAATATTATGGTTGGCTGCAGAATGATGGCTACTTTCCAAACAGATTGAGAAACAGACAGAAAGAGCAAGAACACCATTTGTTGTATTTAGATACATTGTGAACAGAAGGAAGCAAGACAGAGCATACTTTTACACATCTTTTTTCCACTCCTTGTGAAAACAGTTTAGGATTTGTTACGTTATATTAGTCCTATCATTATGCAAAAACATGTGAAAGCCAGAAATGCTGATGTGTGTGTATATCTATATATATGTTCGTTGAGACATATATATGTTTGCATCGTGACTTTCTGTGTCTCTTGTTGCATTTCTGTGGATAATTTCTTTTAATGTTATAGACAGAGAGAAACCTGACATTTTATTTATTTATTTATTATAGGAATGTGCTATTTAGATAACTTGAAAAAATGTTATAGTTCTTCTCATTATCATTGCTATTAGCCTTTGTTTTCTTCTATTTGGAGCAGTGCTCATTGGAGTACTTGCATTTAGATAATTGCTTTGGTGTTGAATAAGGGTGAGTTTTTTCAATATCTGTGTCGGTGTTTTGGGAGTTGGGACAGTTTTGGTATTTCAGAATGGGGCAATTTTGAAATATAAGATCTGCCAACAGCTAAGTAGCAACTTTTTAATAAAAATACTGAAAGACAAAGGCCACAAAATGGTCTGTGCCTATATGAGTGGCTTAAGATGCACAGAGTCTGAATGACATCAACAAGTAAAAGATTGCTTCTGTCTGAGGTGCAGGACAGATTTTGTGCCTAAGAACAAATTAAGAACTATAATTTTTAAATTGAGTGTATTTTGGCCCATGAAATTCAGTGTGAAGGATGCTGAAGTGCATACCTTCCCATATTGTGGGAGTCTAGATCAGGTCAGCATTTTGGTAGAGCAAATTGAAAGTTCTTGATGAGTGTCATTTTGAAAAGTACATATTCTATGTGGACTTTATGTGCCTAGCACAGTTACTGGAGAGTCTGCCCTCATGTCATAAGGGCGAAGTGTCAAGTTTGCCTATGCTTATTTAAAATCTTGGTTAGACTGATCAGTCAAATGGCTAAGCAAAGGCGGTTTAAAGGTAAAGGAATCAGTTGACCTTGGTCAGAAGCACTAAAGAGGGAGGGAGAGAAGGGCCGTAGGAAAGAAACATCTAAGAAGCTGGGAACTAGGACAGCTGCCTTGTGTGTGTTCATGCTTATTTTATTTATTTATGAGCTTTACTATGATGCCATTCACTATGTGAGTATAATCACTGCTTTCCTCCCCAGTTCTCTCACAGAACATCTATCTGTTTCTCTAAACTATCAAAATACTTAGAGAGAAAAAACATGCTTGCATTTGTAAAAATTAAACCCTGTAAAAATAAATGGCCACATTTGGGAATAATCTTTTATTCTTTTTTGCTTGTTCTCCATTCAGCAGTGGACTAGCTGAATCCATGGAGCCATCACATGAGAATAATTTTACACTTCCAAATTATATCAACATTTGCAAACAGCATAGCAATTATAGTCCACAAGGAACCTCCTTAACCAGAATCCTGTTGCTCTGTGGAAAGAAAACAAAAACTGTAGATTGGAGCTTATTCCTGGCTTGTTAAATTGTGTTTTTTGATTAATGGTGTAAAATTGAGTGATCGGATTTTCCTGTTTTTCTGCTTTTGCCAAATTTACTGTGTGATTCAACATCCCCCTCTTTGAATACTGGAAATATTTATTTTTATCTTTTTCTTATTTTGGTATTTTTCTGTCTTTTGTAAATATGTTATAAGGACTAAAGACTTTTTTTTAATCAATTCATTCTTTGTAAATAAACAAACATGTCATGAATAATACAAAATATGTCCACAAGTAATCATTAAAGCTCTTAAATAAATTCTCTCTACCCGTAATTACATAGAATCCGTTCATATTTGCTTCTTGGTGAAAGAACAATCAATTGAGTTCTAGCAGAAAGGTGTATAAGAAGCATTAATGCAAATTTTGCTTCCCACAAGCATTTATGAAAGACTGATTTTGAGGAGAAACACAACTGTGTGCACAGGAAGTAGTGTTCCTCACATTACTTCAGTCAGAGAATGCAAATAGTATGACCTGATTTACCAATCCTAAATAAGTGATACAGCTTGAATTTCAAATATTTGCAATCAGTTTGCAGGGTAAAAATTCAGATATATTTGTTGAGTATGTTTAAATGAGAAAATCATGATCTGCTGGTGGATATTCCATGAGAAGAAAAAGAAGCTAATTTAGTCAAAGAAATTACAGGCAGAGAATTACTCACTCAGCGCTACTGGCAAATAGTAAACGAGTGGCACCAAGGTTTTAATTCAAACACTTAGCAAAGAAAGCAACTAATAGCTTCTTCCTTTTTCATCTGAAGTACTATAAAGAAGAGGGTTAGCCCTTCTGCCAAATTGCTTTTGCAGAAATGTGACTTCCGCCTTCGTTATTTTTACTCAAATTGCTTTAATTAAGAAACTAAATCTCCAGCCCTGACTTTGATCTTGTTTTTAGGCTGGATGTGACCAGGTTCATCTTTATGGACTTGCTGATTTTCTGCTGGTTTTAGGTCAGAAATCACAGTCTGCTTGCATGCAGAACATTCCTCCAGATGATACATGTCTAAGGGAAAACTTCCTTTTGATTTGATCATTTTCTTACTATTTTTAAGAAATTGGAAAGTTACGAAACAACCCCCTAGGTTGGGAGATATTGGTTATCATGGGGTTTTCTTTCTGTTGTACTGTAGAATTACACAGAATAGAGCTAAATAGTTATTTCAACATCTCCTATTATTTTTGTTTATTTGTTTTGCTGGTTTTTATTGTTGTTGTTGTTTTGGTTTTGTTTGTTTGCTCATTTTTCGCTTGTTTGTTTGTTTTTTGGTTTTTTTTTTTTTCAGTCTTCCTCATTTGGGAGATTTTGTGTAGAGCTCTTCTTTCTGGAGCCCAAAACTTCTTCTTAGGCAGAATTCTGTTATGAACTGGTTACTTTTAACCTTTGGACCTTTTGCATAGTGAGATTTCACATTCTTACCTTGGTTTCAAAGGGTTAGTAATGGAATGATTTGCATGTGGCATCAGTTCCAAAGTACAGTAGCATGATAATTGATAGTACTAATAGATATTTTGCCTAAGGAAGTACCTTGATGTTTGGGTTAGGAATTGGAAGACGGTTTAAAAGAATGGCTTTGGCTCCAGTTGAGGTGAGTCTAGGCACTGCCTGAAAGGGGAACTTCCTGTGGGTATTCTATTAGCTTGCTTGAGTTTTGTCTGTTTCTGGGGCATGTAGATTCTTATAGGGCCCCTTTCATCCTTCATTGTATACCTACCTGGGTAAACAGTCTCTTTTCCGTGGGTGTGAGGAGGGGAATAAAAATGCTCTGTATCTAGAAGTCTTTGCAAGCTGTACATTTAGTCCCCATCTTGTTGCCTGTCTGGGTGGTGTGTGCCTCCATCCATCCTTTGGGAGACGTGGCTGTGTGCATAAACATGGGATAGCCTCTGGTTACATAACCTGTCCCCATTACTCACTTTCAAGACAAAGTGGTGTTCAAGGTGTAAGAAAGCGTTTGCTTTTATAACCAGAAAGCCCAATAATCCTAATTGTTTATGACCAGAAGGCCATTGGGAGCAGGCTCTGGAAGCAAACTGATATTTAAATAAATTAGTTTTCTTTTGGACAATTTGTGTTCTCCTGTGTATCAGCAAGGTCCTCTAATCCTATACCAACCAAAATGGCTGTACACAGCATAATATTACAGAACAGATTTAGGTATACTTGGAATCTCCTTCTTGTGCCACAAGTGTTTCCCTAGACACTGAGTTCAGTCATTCTGTGAAAGCTGCTTCATGGACCAGAGAAAAGCATTCCCAACCTTAGGCCTCTTTCTGTCCTTTTGTTATGTAGAAAAAATTGTACAGGTTTGAGAGAGTAGCAATATATATATATATATATATATATAAAAGAAATTGCCTTGTAAAATATCAAGGAACGGGTTATGGGATTTGGGAAGAAAAGAGAGAGTTCCAGTAAATAAGTGACTTTTGATATTTTCCTAAGATATTCAATTTTTAATTATTATTTTTATAATTTCTGTATTCCTTTTGTGATAATGGGCTACACAAATAGAGCATAGCAGTAGATAACAATAAGGTTTTTTTGACACTGTCTTGTATATTATTTAGACAAGAGATCATAGTTTTGATTTAATTACTATTGAACAACTGTAAAAGAGAGTGATACATACACTGAGAGAGTAGTTGTCAAATTTTGTGAAGGTATGTAAAGAATTGGTTCTTCAAAGGTGTGTTCTGGTTATGAATGTGTTCAGTGTTTTCATTAATAGCTGGCATAAAGGACCAGAGCATGCTGTTGACCTTTGCTTATGGCACCACAATGTGTAGCAGTGAGTGTACTGGGGTACAGGGTTACAAACCAAAGCAACCTCGACAAATGGAGAAGCAGCTTGGTAAAGCAAAACATAAGAAATTAATCAAAAACAACTGCAAAGTATTGGCCTTGGGCAAAAATAATCAACTGTGCAAACAGAGGATGAAGAACTTGTTCAGTAACAGTTCCAAAAAACTTCTGAGAACAACACACTCAGCATTAGTCAACAGCATCCGTCTTTTGAAAAAGGAAAAGAACTCACCAGGCTGTATATTGAGTTGTCCCTCGTATGCAGAATATGTGCATCTAAGTGTGCACCATGGCTGAAACAGGCAGAACTTCAACTTTACCCATGTACAGTAGGACTCAAACTGGGAGGGAGTCCAAACAGTCCAGACAAGCTGGTAAGAAGTGAAAAATAAAAGAGTGAAAAAATGGACCTCTTTGTTGTAGGAAAGTCTAGGGACAAGGAGATTATGGCAAAAAATTGAAAAATTTTCAAACTAATTCAGGGAAGGAAGTAGTTGACCCTTAGGGAAGATGGCACAAGACCTAGGTTTAAATTTCAACAAGAAAATCTTAGTTTAAACAGGTTTTCTAAGTGCCCAGTAAGGATGATAAATCCACACAGGTTTCCTGGGGATGTGGTGGTAGTCTGTTAATGCTCACTCTGGAAATGATGAAGGTACAAGTGCTTTCTGTCCAAGGGAGTGGAGAGCAGTCTATGATGTCCTGAGATCCCCTCAGACCCTGCTTTTTGCTGAGTTGTGATTACTGACTCGACCCAACTTGAACATACCAAAATATACCTGAATGTTTTAAAGTTTTGTTAAAAGAGACTATCTCTATTAACAGATGTTTAAGGTTGCTCAGTTCCAAGTTATCTAATTACACAACACCAACACAACAACATTGATTAAACAAATTCTCAGGCTTTCAGTATATCACCTGCTGTTTCTGAGAGTTTATTTCCTTGAAGCTATCAAGCTTGCACAAGAGAGAAATAAAATATAAATAAATGGTTCTTCACAAAGATGGTGCCATTCTTTATGGAACTGCATCAGTGATAGGTCAAATTTATACTGCTCTGCAGCATGATTTTAATATCATTCAGGCCTGGTTTAGGCATAATCAAGTCTTCTGTTGAAAGAGCTCTTGTAAGGAGCAATTAAACATTAGTACTTTAGCTAAACACATATTAAATTATGCCTTGGAATTTAAGTATCTGGGAATCATCTTAAATCTCAGCTTGAATTTTAGGTTGTATTGTATCTGAAATTTATATTGGGGTATAAGACAACCTGTTTCCATCTTGATTTAGTATTTATAGCTTAAAATGTTATTTTGTTATTAAGTGTTCTATGCAACTGTTAGTAAAGCCTCTAATAGATTAAGGTACTATTATTTATGACTACAGCTTCTGCTTTTCAACAAGAAAAGAAGCTGAACATTCAGCAAGTGAATTTTAACATGCTTTTTGAAAGCCTTGAAATAAATCAAAACTAGCTGGGTACCCCTCAGCAGCCATGAGTGGCAATTCCAGCCCCTCCAGTGAATATTCATAGCAGAGCGGAAGCAAAGGGCTTTGAACTGCTGCAACACTAAGGGCTCAACAGGACATCTCTGTAAGGCAGGAGCAGGAGAAGAGGATCTGGAAAAGATTTAAATACAATTATCTCACCTTCCCTTTGCTGTGGACTTACAGGACTGGCATGGAGCATTCTCATGGACAAGCTGATATGTGACTCTAAGTCCTTTGAACCAGATTGTGACATTATGAACAAAAATTGGGAGTTACACTCACTCCAAAAGCAGCCCTACCACAGCAAGTATATACAGCATAGATTGACACTGGGATGAAAGGGGAACAAATGTTACTTTGTATCTTCATCAAGGTAGATTACAATTGAATGTTATATTTGAAACCTCTGAAGCTTAGAAATAGCTTTGTGTGTGTGACGGTAAGCTTGTTTGTAGATTTATTTTAGCATTAAATGCGTCCTTTGTTTATGGTTTAAATATATGTTCAGTTTACATCAGTATTTTGATCACTGATGGAAGCTTACAGATGACTCTCTGTCAGCAGAGAGATGTCTCAAAGCACTGGAGAAAAAAAATGCTTCAAAATACAAAGAAATAAAGAAAAAATTAATTTTATTTACATCATAAAAAAGGCAGATTCTCTGCATAAATCTCATGTTGAATATGTTATCTATTTGGGCCAGACTGGATGAGTATAACTGCATAATTTCCTTTTTACTTTCCATGTAAGACTCAATGAAATGGCTTGACAAAAAAGCAGAGTTATACTTGCTACATGATACATCTGCTTTGTTAACATAAACAGTAAAGAGAGATTATATAACATCGTATTGCCTAAAGATCAGTTATCTGATTTTAAGAGCTAATTTCTTCATATAGTTCATCTGTTCTGCAAACTCTTTTGTGTTTTAAGATGGGAGACTTCCCCTTTTCCAAGTTTTGAAGAAGTAACAGAAATTGGGAAAACAAACTAGTTTCTGTGTGTTACCAGATTACACAAACACTGATGTCATAATATCTAGTCACATTTTTGACAAATTTGCAAATATGTTGCAAATAAACACTATTAAGTTCTGCTTTAGCAAGCAGTGTGAGGACTATTGATGGCCTGAAGACTTGCCTAAAGACGGACACATTTTAGCCTATGAAATCTGTCAGATACACCTAAAATTAGTTTTTAGGAGACTGGATGGAAACCATGGTGTTATTTTTTTTTAAGCACCCTATGCTTATTAATAAAGCTCCTTATTGTATGATCAATTGACCTAAAGAGCAAGAACAGTAGTTATCAGATGACATCCTAAATATATATTTTAAGACTTTCTGAATTGGCAATATTTAATATCAGCTTTCCAGAAATTAAAAAGTTGATGCTAGCTTCTAATAAAACTTTGTTATAAGACAGTGTTAACTATTTAATTTTGACAAATAATGCAACCAAGCCTGTGACTAGTATATCATTCAAGGATAGGCTCAGAAAAAAATTCAACATGGGCATCAGTATTCAAATCTGGACTAGGAAAGACTCTGTCTTTCCTTAATGTATTCAGTATGTTTTCCAGTATTTGAGTTATGTTTAGTCATCAAAGTAACAATGTCCCTAGAGACTATTTTAATTCAGTAGTTTGGAATTATTCTTCTCCCATCCTGTATATTCTGCTCTAGCTTTTCTTTCTGAGTGTCATCCCATTTCTCTTAAATCTATAATTCTGGTCTTTTACATTTTCAGTTAAGATACACCAGCATTCTATCTACCTGGGAGCATGGGACTGATAACAGGGGGGAAAAATAGTACATCTTGCCGGTGAATTTACTATTAGAAGAGTGGGAGAGAAATATAATTACTGTAGTCCCATCCAAACTTAGCATTGCCACTAAACACCAAGGACGGCATTTAGCTGAAATGCTCCTCTGTAGAGTTTCATTGCTTTACTTTAATTCATAGCTGAGAGTTTAACCTACAGCAACCTGTGCCATAGTTAATGAAAATTGAAAAGTTACACTATATATTGTCCTTCAGGGTAAAAAAAAATAAAACATCAACTTTATCTACAAAGATGGTTTCATTCCAGCTGCTGCATTCAGGGAGAGAAATGTATGCAAGGCATATCCATTATCCAAGGGTCTCTGTCCCCAAAGGATGGATGAAAGAATGTTTTCTGGGCATGAATCTCTAGGTTTTTTAGGAGTGTTATGATAATTTTTTTGTTTGTAGTAGACTACACCATAAGGAAGGTTTTACATGCAGTGTACAGACAGACTGATGAAGTCATTCACAAATTCTACTGAAAAGGGATAGATGTATGGAGTCTGTTATTGAAGTAGTGCCTTACTTGAGTAATATAAAAAAGGACAGGATAATAGCAAACAATTCCACTGTCTGTGGAAGCCATCCCTATCTTTTTTTAACAAATGAGATACCATGACTCTCATTCCTCACTACATCTGATGTAGCAGATGCAGCAATAAACAGTGGTCCAGGAGTGAACTGTAACTTTCTGAAGCACTTCCCTTTACAGAACCATCCTTCATGGTTGGTCAGCGGCCATCTCCTTTCTATGCCATGAAGATAAATTCCTATGTGCTAACGGAAGACAATGTACAGCTGAGCTGACTCTGAGTTTTTCCCTTCTGCTTCTCCACTTCCAGTAAACATTCCATCGACAGTTTTGCGAATATGAAGTGACACCAATAGCATTTGTTAGGTACCTCTTGCTTAAGGTGCATACAGAAGACCCATTATAGTTTGTGTGCAACTCCTGAGAGTTCTCCTAAACCACCAAAACTCCCCAGTGTCCCAGCCACAGTTCCTATCAGAAAAACTCAGGCTTAAGTCATAGTCTCTGATATAGATATAAAGCAATGAGAAGGAGCGTAATGAATTGGAAAATAAAGAACATGAAGGTTTTTTGGTTTTTTTTTCTTAGTATTATTGTATATCTCAGATCAATTTTTCTTTGCTATGTCACACATGGCAGTTATGCCAGGGCTCCAAGGTGGCACCTCAGTCCAGCAGAAAGATCTCTGGCCTTTACAGTATAGTAGACTTGATGGCATGGACCAACTTTTCCAGAAGCAGACACTGGCAACATAATTTCTATACTACAGTAAGTACTCTTGAGTCTGTTTTTTTTCTCCCATACACCTTCAAAGAGTAGCAAGCAACTCCCTGGGAACAACCTCTCCTGTGTTTAATGTTCTCCTGGATATCTTGATCAAAGTACAATTTACCTTGAATATCAAGTAAAGGTTTCTTTATAAATCTCTAAGTCTTTTAGCATGAATTTCAAAAAACACGGTATTATAAAAAACTCCCAAATTTCAAAATATTAATACATCAAACGTATGCATCCCTAAGAATCCCAAAGACAGAAGCTGACCACCAGACAGGGAGATTTGGTGTTCACATCAGTGGACTATCCTTCACATTTTGTTATTGGCACAGCATATCTCCTTCATCTGTCCCAGGGTGCTTCACACCATACTAGTTGTACTCCTGTGGAACTGAGTTTTAGACTATATTTACAGATTGGTCTATACTAATTGAAAATGTAGGTTAATCAATATTGAGCCAGGTGTTTGTAGTAGAGGAGAGATTCCATTCTTGGTTCATGTGTACAAATATGCTGTACATGTATGAAATTGTTCTTGACTGGTTTTCTCCGCATCTTCAGTACTCAAAGACTGTTTCTCCTGTAGGAGAGCAACTCTCAAAAATGTTACTGCTGGAGCTACAAAAGCCTATTGAATTCCAGATGTGCATTGTGAATACATGTCAAGAAACTGATGATACCTGCTGTATTGCCAGCTTCCTGTAGTAACCCCCCATGACAGAGTATTAACAAAGACAGGCCTGATTATGAATTATGCTGTATGAATTATGCTGCTGGGGTAAGAGCAATCTATTTATCTTCTCTTTTCTATGGATTTGTGCGTCTTATCTTTTGTCTGTTCTCTTTTCATACTTCAGCCATGATATCTTCCCATAAAAAGTAAGATACATTTAGGATTTGTCCCCTTGCCGTCAGATTTGTAAAACAAAACAAAAATCAGCAATTATGAAGACATAAGACATAATTCCTGTTAACATTTGTCACATGTAATCACGATGGTCTCATGCTTAAGGAAATGACCTAGTACTTGAATGACCTAGATTTAAATTCTATTGATGATTTTCTATTTATTTCTGCTGCAGAAAAACACTTAAACATGTGCCACAAATTAAGGACATGCTTAAGTGGTTTTTGAGTCTCAGAATATAGACCCTGGGCATACCACTTTTTCTCTTGGAGTCAGAATGTGAAATCTTTTATTCAGCTTGGTGAGCAGTTTCATGCACAACTAATGCCATTGATTTTAATATAGTTAGTCATGATAATGACCACTTGCCAACCACAGGTTAGTACCTAGCTCTTAATCTGTAGAAGGGGGTAATTAAATTTCCATGCCTCCCAGAAGTATTAGTGTATTATACACAGGTATATTAAAAAAATCCCAATCTTTGCAACTGCTTGAAGACTTTTCACCACGTTTCTGCATTCATGCTTTTGAGCAGATACAACATTTCTTTGTCTTTTATTTTATTGAAAAGTTCTGTAAAAGAAAATAATGCTGGCATCCTTATGAAGTGATACGAGAAATGATTATATAAATAATTTCAGAGGAGTATACTCGTTCTGTTTAACATAGGCCTTTGGCATATTCTGAGAAATATTCCCCACCTGTCATCCTTTAATACCACCAAGTCAATATGCTTTATATATAATCTATATCAGAGCAAAGCTTGGAAGAAGGTTTTTAAATGTAAAAGAAATAGCCTGCATTACTATAATATTTGGGGGTTTGCCCTGTATGTCTTCCATCCATCTTGATTTTTTTAAAATAACTACTGGTAGTGCTGAACCCACTGTGATGTGCAAGATAAGCTATTCTGAGCTCCTTCATGTTCCATAAACTGGGGTATGTTCTTGATTAGGCAATTGCTGAAAGAGAAACTCACAGGGCAATTGCACTTCAGTGTCAAAAAATATTTATTAGGAGAAGAAAAAGAAATGTTGAAATCTGAATCAAACAGACATCATTTGGCCTACCCTTTTGTATCTCAGTAGAATTCAATAGAAAGAGAAAACAAATAGCAAAGAAACATGGATTTATATAGAAAGATACAGATATACATTTGTATACATACACACACACATGCACTCACACACATATATATGATATTTGAGTTTCATCTTCCACTATTTTAGTCTCAAAAGCAATTGGGAATGTTTGATTGCAGATGTCTTTCAAAACCATCACTAATTCCATCAGTATATCCAAAATAAAGGTTTTTTTCTCCCTCTACTATTTTTGGTGGCCCAAACACAACAATTTTTAAAATGTTGAAACTCTAGGAATAGACTCAGTCATTACTCTATCTAATTAGAGGCTTTGGTCAAACAGTAAACACTTGAGTGAGCCTGGACAATTATGTCATGGCAGGACTGGGACTTTAAAGGACAGAAATACCCTGATTGCATTAAAAGTGCCAATTGTCATGGATATGTTTTAGTAGTAACCAAATTATTCTTGTGAACTTGACCCATTCCACTAAGCTTCTAAAAATGTTGATTGTGAGGATTGCAATGAAGTTTGTTCCACTGTGTGCAATCATGTGCAGCCCTTCACCTCGAGTCAGCCTAGCTAGTGGGCTCCTTTGTTAGACTGAGCTTCTGCTTTCTATTAACCTCCTGTCTGAGGTTGGGGGATTTTCTCCATCACTGTTACTAAGCAACAAAGAGCTGGGTGATTAGGGCCATCAACTCTTTTGTGAGAGATAAAAGGTGTGCTTGGGCGGGGCAGGTAAGGGAAGAGCTGGCCATTGGAACAGGCACTCTCTCTCGACTAGGACATGGAGAGGAGAGGCTGCTCTTTGCTTTTGGCTGCAACCAGAGGAAATCCAACTGTGCCCTGTTCTTTCTTCTCCTGGCTGGGTGAGCTTTGATTCAACCCTTCTGTCACTGGGAAGTGCACGTTTCCCCAGGCTGCCTTTTCTCGCAGCAGTTGCCGGGAGAGTCCGGCTGCCTCTGCCGCCTGCCCCCCTCTGCCGCACGAGACCACGGCGTCTGCTGTGACTGCAGAAATCCTTGCTGCCTCGCTGGCTAGCCGGAGAGAGAGAGAGCCAGCTCCTGCCCTGCCGCCCTGTTTTTGCCGCTCTGAGCTGCCTGGCTGCTCTCCAGCCTGTCCGCCATTACCAGCTGCCTGAGGCTGACCTGACCCTGCGCCACAGCGCCACCTGCAGCCGCTCGGGAGTCATCGCACCTGCCCTGCCTGGCTGGGAGCTCAACAGCGCCCCCTGCTGTTTTTCAGCCGTGATTACACCGCACAGGAAAGTCATCTGCTATTGGTTTCTGGTTCTATTTATGGTTGTTATTATTGTTATTGGTTGTTTATAGATACTAGTAAAGGACTGTTATTCCTTTTCCCATATCTTTGCCTGAAAGCCCTTAATTTCAAAATTAAAATAATTTGGCGGGAAGAGAAATCACATTCTCTGTCCTAAGGGAGGATTCAACCTTTCTCAGCAGACACCTGTCTTTCAAAACCAAGACACCTCCCAAACAATGCCTAGCTCAGCTTCATAGCTCTTAATTACATTTGTTCCACTTTGTGCAATTAGGCTCATTCCATGCAGCCAGTCCACTGGCTCTCACATAGGACTCCAGAATGTTGCAAGTCATGGATATTTATCACAAAGGTAACAAAATCATGGAATTCCAAACTGCCCTGACAAACATGAGGCTGAACCAGACTTTGATAACACAGTGATTAACTCCAAATCATTCAGTAGTGAGGGATTTCGAGTAAAGAGAGAGAACAAAATGACCAAGGAGATATGTATGTGTAGAGAAGAGGCTATGAGAGAATGTAATAGGAGTCATGGCTACCCCAGGTGTCACTATTCCTATTTTGCATTGATTGTATGGAGAAAGAACAATGTTAGCACAATTTTTTTTTATGCCAGCCATATATACCTTCTTCATTAGTCTCCACTGACTTTACCAAACACTTCTTGTTATATGCCCCGCCTCCCCTTATATGAGATAACTAAGAAACAAACCTGCATATTTATATCTCTAGACCATACAGTACAGCAGTTGCTTTAGGAGAGCGAGAAGGAAGTTTATTTTATGTTGATATGGGGTCAAATCAATTTCCAAGGATATGGTGCTAAGGAAGGATGAGATATGCAGTCACCTTACCTTGTCTCTGTGTATCTGCCTGTGGTCTTCCCTTGCCTTTAAAATTAATTAAATTTTAGCATAGTAGTATAGGTCTCAATCCTGGCCAAAATCCTTTTCTCTTTTTGGGAAAGGAGAGGAGACTAGAGTCTAAGATTTGACTAGACAAAACCACATCTAAGCTAATACTGAAAAAAATTAATATAAAGAAATTTAAAATTAGTCATTAGCCTGCTGTTATTAGGAAGCCTCCAGGAAACTGCATTTCCACAGAAAATTTCTCTGTAAATGTAGATGTTATGTAATGAAACCTTTCCAGGAAAAACTTATGCAGGTTCTCCAGTATCTTCAGTTTATATGTATCTGCTTACACCATAGCTGATTTTGCCATATTCCACTTTTTGACATTTTACCTAATGCAGCACACAAAATATAAAATATCATGTATTAATCTAAAACGAAGGCAACACTATGAAAATCCTAAGATAAGTATAGGTATTCTTACTATTGTCCTTTCTTAATTTCAGTGATTAAAACATCATTACTCAAATCTCCTTTCAATTTAAGAAGAATTTAGTGCATTCAGAGGGAATGAGTCAATATTTTTCTGCATATAGGTCATAATCTGCTCCTTTGAACAGATTGTGAAAGCCAGAGAGTTCTTGTGCTGTTAGTTTAGATAACACAACTACAGTCTCACCTCTGAGATGGCACTCAGTGATCATTTCTTCTTGTTCATTCATTTGACAGAAGGGTTTGGATCTGTCATCTTTGTATCCATCTTTCATGCTGCCAAAAGAGTGGCTGCAAAATATCAGTTTTCAAATAGCTTCTGAAAATTATGCATTAGCTAGAGAAGAGTTTTTTTCTAATCTCTGAGAAAATATGTGAAACTCTGACCTTACAAGTCAGCATGAAATGCCACTGAACAAAGCATAAAGTATTTGCCTGCTATGATCCCACTTTTGTTGTGGCAATATTCTCTACGGTGACAAATCAGATTTCAGTACAGCAGCACTTGCAGAAGTAATGACCTGTCACCAAAGCATATACTTTAATATTAAAAATAGTAACTCTTCTGGGGCTAACTAACAAGCTTCTCTGGTGTCCCCTAGAGAATGAACTTCTGTGTGTGCATCATCCTGTTTCCAGACAATTTTCAGAGCCAGTGACATGACACCTCTGAAGTCTAAGCCAGAAAGAAAGCTTAGAATGTTTTTTTTTTCACTTTTATCAAGTTTCTCCAATACTTAATGGTGTGTGCTGTAACCACACAAGGCTATTTACTAAACTAAACTAATAAATGACGAACTGCTTTAAAATTGCAGAGAGAAATCACAAGTCCATGTTCATGGCAGCATAACAAGAGGAAGCACATTACCATGTTTTGTAGGTAAGACATGCATAAACCATTATTTTGTTTGGGTAAAAATCTTGGTTCCAGTTTTTTCCTTCTAAAGAACAGTTTAACAGGTGATAGTCCTCAAAAACTTGTGATGACATCCATTTTTGCAATAAAATCACTTTCTGGTTATATTTAAGTATTTTAGATCAATGTATGGGAAATATCTAGGAGTCTGAAATGTAAAACTTCACAGTAACTCCAGTGTACTCAAGGGCCTCAGTTATACATCTTACCAACTTTTAGAATAATTTCAGTTTGAATCCCTTCCAGAGTCTGAAAATTTTACCTTTCCTGCATTTATTTCAGTGGTGCCAGTGATTTCTGTGCCTAACATTTTTTAGTGCAGTGGGAATCTGTCCCACTCAACTGAAAGGAAATGTGATGAGTACAGCCCTTCAGATACCCCATTCATGGCTATAGATGAGGCAATTGAAAGTGGGGTAAATTTTTCCTGGATGAGAACAAAGTAAGGTGGTCTGAATTTATGGGAAAATAGTCAGCATAGTAATAAGGTGTTATAAATTCTCACCTGAAAGCAAATAATTCCCCCACTGCCTGCTCATCATTTGTACTCATCATTGGCAAGATCTATTCTCATGTATTAGGACAGAAGCACTGATGGATGGAAGTCTCTTCTTCATGCCTTTTTTATTCTCTCACTCAAATAGAGCCTTCCTTTTAATATTCCTTCTTATTTTCTGTTGTGTCAACTTTAAATTGGGATACCAATTTCTAAATCCCCATTTTTAGTAATTCCACTTNCTCTAACTATATTGGTTACAAGAAGTGTCCGTCAAAGGGATCTGTGTCCATGGGAAAGGAATGTAAAAAGATAATTTTTACAACAACATAGCTATGTTTACAGAAATCGTCCTTGAGACTGTCTAACAGAGAAAACTAGCTATTTTACAGTGAAAATTGGGCAACATTCCACTTCTTGCCACTTTTGGTGCTTATGCTTGTAGCTGTCTGCAGTGCCAATGACAGCTGTCCATCAATCATTTCATTGTTCATATACCTTAAAGCCAGTCTTACCTTATATTCTCTGTGAGTTCTGGTCTTTACTTACTACTCTTCTGTGTCTGTAATTGTGCTGTGTGCAGCTTTGCCTTAAGTGTTTTAGGCACAAATTTACCATATAGTTTAGTCATCCACTATGAAATACGAAATGAGACAAATTAAGTCATAAACATTCCTGACAGTTATTTTAATGATTGCATATGAAGATACAGAGTTTGATGGAAATGGTCTGGAAAGCAGTGACCTCTTGAGAAGGGCTGGACACCACTATTGCTTGCTTGGTGAATGAACATTTCAAAGTGTCTCTGGAGCAAACCATTGTTGGACAGAAAAGTCTGGGTAAGAATAATGAAATGCCCCAGTGGCCAAGGACATCTTGCATTCCTTCCTGAAAATGAAGAGATTGGAAAGAGAGAGAAATGATGCCAGCCAAAACTACTCTGACAAGTGAAGGCTGTATATTGGATTTTATTACTTTCTTTTACAGCTGTTACCAGGTGATGTTTTTCATGTTATTCCATAATGAATAAATAACAATACGCTATTTTCAAATGTGTATATAAACATAGTATAATATTTTTATATTTAGGAATAAACTGTAGTAACAAGTGCCAAATCTTCAATATGACTTTCATTTGCTATGTTAATAATTTACATGGAGCAAACAGAAACATTAATTCTCTCTCAAGATTTCAGTCAATCAGAAATTTTGCAGTATTTAAAGTGTCTTTTGATTCTTTACAACCAATATTAGCACTGTAGTCCTTAGGTATCAGTATAAGCATAAGTATTTGTATAGATAGAAATGAAGGAAAATAAGCCCTTTCAGAAGCAGCTTGCCTAAATTATTTTAGGCTAAAATTTCACAAAGGGTTGTAACCACCCAAAGATATCACTAAGAGAGGCAGTCCTGCTTTGTTTTCAGCTTTTAACATCCTCTCTTTCATGTTACTACATGTAACTGTGGGTTACATCTGGGAACTGATATGGATAGATATAAGAAATATAAGAATATAAGAAATTTCATTTGCTAGTTCTAGAAAATCTATTGTGCATTGTGGTAACTGATTATTTTCTGAGAGTTCATGATCCTGAAGTAGTTAGCTTTTATTTAAAAATTAAATGTATTTCTAGACTTCATAATTGCACAGAGAAACCTGAAAAAGTGTTCTGAGTTCCTTTGAGCATATCACTTTCCTGAAGTTCTTGAAAAGGAAGAAAGCAGACTTTAATTTAATTTTTTTTTAATTTGAAAAGGTTCTCTACAAGTTAAGGTTTATTATACTGAAGTAATATGAACATTACTTTTGATTTTAACCTTTGGAATATTGAAATCTTAATTCAGCATTTGCCAAGGGCATATTTTAAGGCTGAAAGAACACAGAAGGAGAGTCATAGGATCATCTAAAAATTTAGGTTATAGGGAGATTTTGGAGGCCATCTGGTCCAGCCTTCTGCTTGGATCAGGGCTAATCTCAAACTGGATCATGTCACCCAGGGATCTGTCCAACCAAGTTTTGAAAAATCTCCAAGGACAGTTTCCCACAGTTCTCAAACAACCTGTTCCAGGGTTTATTTGTTCCCTTTGTGCATTGTTTTTTCCCTTAAGTCCAATTGTAATTTTCTTTCTGTAAATTGTGACTGCAACTTCTTTCCTTTCACTGTGCACCCATGTGAAGCATCTGTTTCCATTTTCTGTAACTCCCCTTGAGGCAAATAGATACCCTCTCAGCCTTCAGACCCAGTTTCTTCAGCTTTCATGTGCATGTCAAGTACTCCAGAGCCCTCCAAATCATGGTTGCCCTCCTCTGGACTCTGCAGTTTCTAAGTATCTCTTTTGCATTAGTAAGCCCAAAACTGGACTATGGACAGAACTGAACTAGGACTGAGTAGGGGAGGATAATCACTTCCCTGGATCTGCTGGCCGTGCTCTGGGTCCTGCAGCTGTCTGCAGTGAGCCTTCCTCAATGCAAGGAGCTCTGCTGGATCATAGTCAGAATATTGTCTGCCACAACCCACAGGGCTGCTAGGGTCAAACTCACAGACAGATCAGATGAAACCCTGGAACAACAGGTGAACAGCACTTTTACCTATGCATGATTAAATTAATTTAACTCAAAAAGTATTGAACTTTGACTGTGTTTAGCTTTTCAGGGCAAATATTATAATCTGATAAAAAGAGATATTTGTCTTGGCTTAGGTAGTAAAATGCTTCTGATATTAGAGCAGCTATGCCAGGTCAGAATCTGACATGATATGCTGAATAACAAAGAGGTAAAAAAAAAAAAAAAGGCAATACATTATATATTAGAAAACATATACTGGAAACCATTATTCTATGCTAGGAAAGCTTTGGGCATTTTTTAAAACGATGAATATCTCTGTTATTTTCAAAGATGATTTAAACCAAAGTTTAGTTGCAAGCTGTAACTTGAGACTGTTGTGAGTTATGCCACTGTTTTATTATTCTTAATAACATCAAGTCAATCCAGAGATATTTCATCCTGCAATTTTCTTCTGATATGAAAATGCATAATGTTAATCCTTGTAATACTTTATAAACTGACCATAAACCAATGTTTATGGTCAGTTAATCATTGTATTACTTTGCTTTAGGTAATTTAGTACATTACCATAATGTAACAATTTACTTAATATAAATTTTAAAGTAAGCAGAGTGCAAGTTGCAGGGCATTAATATATTATGTTTTCTAACCAGAAACTCAAAAACACAGCTAAAGTTTAGATGCAGATCAGATATTTTCTGCTTTGAGAGACTTAGTGTTTTGCCTAAACAATGCTGTGATTTTATGAAAGTCACTACATTATTATTTATTATTTATTATTATAGTCTGCCTTACAGTTCATTTAGAAGTCCCAACAGGACTGGAGCAACCATTATAATAATCACAACACAAGAACATCATATAAGGAAGCCTTCTTGAACATCAGTCTGGATACATTGTACTGTTTCCACCAAAACCAAGATATGTAAAATCCCACTGAATCTAGAGAAGATTTAAATGCTGGCATTAATGGGAGTCTGAAAGAAAACATTAATGCTAACTCATAATGACATTATTGATTATATGAAAAAATTAATACAGTGGGTGAGGATGATGCAAAAGTACTACGAACTTGTAATTTTGGAATTTAATTTCAGGATGATTTTTAAACATTCTGTATATTGTTGGACGGTGAGTTAAATATAATAGAAATTGGTTTATCTCACTCTAGTAACTTCCAGAAACTTATAAGAGATAGCTACACTCCTTAAAGGACAGCTGAAACAAAGGTAGATACCAGTCAAACCAAGAGACCTTCCATAGTCTAAAAGAGAAAGTAAGTCCTCCTATCATCATTTAAGAACTTCAGCAGCAGAGACAGTTATTTCATTGGGTATTGCATGATTACAGCTCTGTGTACATACAGAGACTCCTGTCCCTCTCACTGAGAAAAGAAAAATATTGTCAGCAGAACACAGAGAACCTGGACATGAGAAAAAGTAAAGTAACAAGATTAAAGTAAAAGTATAATGATCTAAATTATTTGGGTCTGATTTCTGCTATGGTTAGGAGGGGAAAAAAGTGGTGTTTTTGTTTTTGGTAGAACACTTTATCACCATTTTTGACTCTTAGGCACCAAACTTTAGCTAAGTGCTCTGCCTTAAGAAAAGGACTGTGTTATAGAACTCAAGAATGCTCTTCCTCCTTTATGTAGCCAATTACAACTAGTATTTTTTTGTTGTTGTTAATTGCTTCTATAACTTGCTCTATAGATAATCTGATACACAGTGTGCTCACAAGTCTGCATTTTAGCTTGAGGAGGCTGCACCACATTTCACTGTGATGGAAGTAATTTGTTCATCTGCAAAGCTGAGACTGCTGAAACTCAAACTGTTTGCAATAAAAGAGGAAGACATAGCAGGAAATGGATCCAATCTCTGGCTGTTACATGGAAGAGAATGAGGTCTATGTGTTGGGCTTAATTGTTGAAGACATGACACAACCGAAAGAATCATACTTAATTTTGAAGGATAACACACTGGTATTAATTTAGTTGTTCAAAGAAGTATCAATACCACACATAGAAATCAATCACTTTTCACAGAAATAATTACTGCAGGGTCTTGACTACTCTTGAGCCCTGAACAAAGCCAAGCATATTTTTGCATTGCCTTAAAGTAAATGGAGAGGCAAATTGTGGCTCAAAGAGACAATGAGTCTCCTGGCTTTCCCTTTCAGTGCCTGAGTTCTTACATGCTGGTGCAACTAGGTCACACAGTGCAAGATTCCCTATTGTGGTTATTCTCTTTATTCACCTCCTACAGCTCCCCTGGGTATTAGCAATAAAGGAGTGTTTTATTCCTTTATTCTCCCTCCTATCCTGCATAGCCATGCAAACTGGGTCACAAATCGGACCATAATTTGTAACACATCCGTGGATCCCTGCAACACTTTTTAATCTACATATGTTCAACCTGCCTGGAACTGTATAAACTTTGCAAGAATTTTATTTGGGAGCAGGGAGGGAGCAGCGCAAAGTGAATAGATCCTCCCTTTTTTTCCAATCCGGTGGGAGAAGAAAAAACACAAATGGTTTCATAATATTCATATTTACTCCATTTGTGTCACTGCATAGCAACATCAACAGGGCTGAGATAATCAGTGATTTCATATTTTATTTTAATGAGATTACATTGAAGTTTAACTTCTGCTCTGATTTCCCAGCTTCATTATATTTTATCCTACACTCTTTACATTACTTTTAATACATTTTGTTATAAGTTACTATATGTATCTGAACTTGAAGCTTATTTGAAAATAAACTTTTCTTCAGAAAGTTTCCCAGATTTGATTGTATTAGTATGAAATAAGATAGCTTCCTTGTCTGTTTACTGAAACAATGAGAGTTTTCTCAGACATTTAATTGTATATATATCATAGTCTCTAAAACAGTTATTTAGATTAGATTAATAAAAAATAAAAACTATGTTAAAAATTTTAATGCTTACACAGAAAAAGTTTGTTGTAGGCTAGGCAGTGTTTTACATTTCATATTTTTACTTTATGACTTTACTTCCTCCTCCTACCCTACATAGACATATTACTAAACAGTGTAAAAGAAAAGATTTTGTGAGACTATTAAGTAGAAGTGGAATTAGAATGGAATATGAGCCCTAACTTGAAACATGATTTTATGTGGAGTCCACTCATTCAAAGAGTGGTAGTAGGAATAGTTCAAATACAACAAAAAATCCAAGTCAAACAGGATGGTTTCAAAACCCAGAACAAAAAGACTGTGCTAAATTCACTTTATCATTCTTTTGCCTCTTCCTGTCACACACTCATATTAACAAAATGAAGATGTTGTCAGTCTTTAGTTGACAGGACTTGTAGCAATAGGACATTTTTTTCGGGAGTACCTGATTCCCTCCCTAGATTAATTTACTACTGCTTCTGAGCTACTGGGCTTCCCAGTAATGGCTGCAAAACCACTGCTTACTTAACTTTAACCCCTGGTGTGATGCTTTGGGGTCTACCCACAGCAGAACTTATCAAGAGCTAAGAGAGGCCTTACCTGATATGCTTTGTGAAGACTGAAAATTTATCCCATGGACTTGTGGTAACAAATCTACTTTTGATCAGGGTCAGATAAAATCCTACATGCCTGTGTAATTAGAGAGCACGGAAAAGGAATTGGTTGGAAAAATATTGTAAAATGAGGCAGATATAATTTATTTAGAACTAGTATAATTCCTCATGGGAAATGGAGATTGAATGACATAATTTTTGGTTTAAAAAGAAATCTCCAAGTTTTCCAGCAAAAGAACTGTTTAGACAATGTGTTGGAGACCAAACACTACAGTGAAACACCTCTCTGTGCAATTATTTGTGGGACATTACCTACAAAATATTTGCATTATTCTTGAGAAAGCTCTGAGAGAAATCCTTGGAGACTAAGCATCAGTCTCCATTCAGAAGACTGATGGAGTCAGGTAAGGTAGCCTAATCCTGTCATCTCCAGAACTGAACAAAGGGCCAACTCTCCCCTAGTTCCTGCATGTGCAGCTGCATATTAGAAAAAAAACTGGCCCTTATGTTGGAGCTGCTTAAATAGTCTGAGTTCAAGGCTGTCAGATGGCATACACATTTTTACATAGCATTACTGGCAATTAAAAAGAAACATTTCTACTACAAAATGAAGCTCAAGACAGGTTGTTGCCTTGCTCTTTGCTGTTAAAAATAACTATTCCATAGTAGCCAGTTCTCAAGGTTATTGTTCTGTAAACATAGCCATGTTATTGTAGAACTATCTTATCATATGCATTTCTTTCCCATGGACACAGATCTTTGATGGACATTTTCTTTGACCACTGTAGTTGAAGGAGGAAGAACTGATTTCCTCCAATGACTAGTGATTTCTAAAAGGGTATATAAGATTAAAGAAGGTGGGTCTTGCCCCCCTTCCTTCCTTTCCTCTGAACTTGAACACAGCTGTCTCTGGCTCTTCTTTCTGCGCCATCAGCATTCCAGCAGCGTTAACAGGTGACCTGGTCTGTCTGGTACATACAACTCATTAACCAGTTATGTACAAAACTTCCTGAAAATTTGACAGAAAGGTATACATTAGCTTCAGATTCATTATTAAAAAGATATTAAATAATGTGGAGTCTCTTAAAGTAGAAGATACATGACATAATCAGTAAATGCTGTTTATTTTCTCTAGAACATCCTGTATTTACATGATAAAACTTTTCCCATCTCTTTTGGTAGGTACTTTTACTGATACATTATTCTCCCTACCATCCAGTCCCCACAAAAACTCCATCCATCCATCCATCCATCCATCCATCCATCCATGCATCCATCCATTTCTGCTCTTTAAACCTTTGACAAAACAAATCATATCACTTCTGCAAAACATACTGGCGGAGCAGCAGTTTTTCCCTAGAAAGACCTGCCCAGCCAGGGTCACTGACTGTGAAGTAATCATCTCTTTCTCTTTCTGATACCTCTCACACTTAGGCTGTCTTGTATAGACTTGTATTCAACACTCAGCTGTGTCACATGTGCTTTGTGCTTGGTGCTATATGTTTATTTTTGCATTTGTTCCAAGAGTTTCAATAGAGCTTTCTGTTCTTGGAGTTCTGTTGGTGGATAAGCATTTCAGCTGCAATAATAATGCCTTTACCGAAACCAGGGTTTACAGAAACAAGGGTGAATTGTTCAAAATATTCAGATAAAAATTCAAGATCAACCCATCTTGGAAAAGGCACTTGAAATTTCTGAGGAATTGCATAGAGCTGTTTGGTTTTTTTTTTCATCCATAGAGAATTTTTGTCCAAATGCATTCAAATGTGAAGTCAGAAAAAAAAAATAGTAGATGCTCAGTAGCAATTTGCTAGAATTTGGCAGCAAAATTATCCTAATTTTCAAATCACACTGATCCTCCCAACTTTTGTGTGACAGTCAGCTTGCACAACATCACAAAACTGACTCATTTTGTTACCCTAAAATATATTACTTATTTTAAAACAATATCCCTAGAGACATGACATTTTGCAAGGTGAGAAAATGAGAACAACAGCAAAATTAAGATAATACTTTTTTCCCCCCCCCTCTTCTCCCAGCACATCTCTTAATGAAAAGGGTCAAATCCATGGCATAATCCTATTGTGCTCAACTGCATAAAGGAATTTGAATGTACAGAACTGCATTTTTGTGTCCTGGGAGTAGGATGAACTGAATGCAGCTGGCAATGTACATCCAAATAAAAGCAGCAGCTCTATTGGAAAAATATTTTTCTAGTTCACTTGGCAAGAATAAACCCCTCCCACTGTAATAAAGTAAGATCTAGGTCCACTTTCTATCTAATGCAATGAAAATAGACACAATTTACTAAAAGCAGAATTTATCTTACTGTATTTTATAACTGCTACATATGTGTCTGTGTGTTTGTAAATACAATTTCTCAGTGTCCAAGAATTAAATCCTTGCCTCATGATGCTAGTAATAATAATAATAGTAATGGTGGTGTCTTTACATTCTATGGAAAATAAAGATGTTCTATTACTTTCATTAGGCACTGGCAAGGGAGTGTGCACAGGTCACAGTATGCAAGCTATTAAGATTGAAGGCATCTGCACAAACAGCCTTGACTGCTTTTTAAAGGCTAAGCTGCACAATTTGTCTTTCATTAAGAGCTGTTGTGCAGTTTTGTGATTTGTAGCCAGCTCAACTGAGCTTCCAGAGTGTGTACTTCTATTTTGAGATCTTGTCAATAAACAAATAAGACATATGCTTCAGTGAGTCATCTAAGCAGAGCAGACTATCACAAGAATCAGTTGACCTGTACTTCCTTCCTGCTCCTGAATCTTTCTCTACCTTTTCTTGTTAGCACAAAGTGTGTCCTTGTACACATCACAAACAGAGAAGCCAGGAATGGGAAGATAAGGTCTCTTTCATCCATATGGGTTTATTTGTGTTCTGCTGGCACCGTTATAGTCATACAGTAACCAACATAAATTTTTAGTTTTATTATCACCTCTAAAAAGAGACAGAAATGTGAAAATTGAAGCCAGAAGGTTTGTATCACAGGATTAATTAGGCAGGGCCAAGTGGAGTCACACTCCTCCTGGCAGTGAGTGCCTCAAGAAGGTGCCTGCCTTCAATTATGGAGTGCATAAAGCAATTAAAAACCCTGTTTCTTTTTCCTGGGGTGTTACTTGTTGAGAAATCCTTTTTCGTTCTTTTTCCTTTTTTTTTTTTTTTTTAAATTCTCTGGAGATCTGAACTGGTTTGAGGTGTAATCTACTAGGGTAGATATTCATGAAAAATTGATTTAGCTGAAACCTAAGTGCTATAGGTTTAAAATAAACCTGAAAGGAGTGAACAGTGTGTTTCTTGGCTGAAATTTTATTGGCCATTATTTTAATACACACACACACATGCACAGAAGACCAGATAATTAAGAACTCAGACATTATGGATCTCCAGGAAAGAATTTTGTCACTGGGACACATAAATCAAATCAGCCAGCCACTCTGTGCATTTCTTTAAGCCCTACAGAACTCTTGATTAACCTTTACCTCAGTACTTATACAGATCTATGAAAATTTCTGAATGGCAGGGTTGTGTGTACATGTCAGTTTTAAACATATGTTTCAGGCAGCCATATTCCATGGTCCATTGAAATCAGTACTCTGTTTCACCTGTACCTAGTTTACAGGATTAGATAGTCCTTCTGGATTTACAAGCCTCTTTGCTCTCCTGGTGTTACCAAAAGCTTTACCACCATCACTGACTCTGACTCTTTGTATCAGGACTTGACATCTGATTTTGTGCAGCAGCACCTGCACATTAATGCTTTTGCCACATTGCTTTCAAACACCCAGCTAACTCCTTCCTCTCCTGTTATTTCCCATGACAGATAAATAATTCAAAATACGATAAAAAGTATGGTGTATATCTGGTTTGAATAGTGCTCTATCAAGATGTGTTTCAGCTATAGCAATGACCTCATACTTCCTGTTGAGTAGGGAAAAGAAAAAAGACATTTAAATCAATAGAATAAGGGAGCATAGCAGTGGATATTGCAGTGCATGTGAGTTTTCTTCACAGGTATTATGTGACAAAAAATGTATGATAGGATATTATAAGGATGTAAATAATGACTACAGGTTTATTATTGTTTCTAACACTGGAATGGCTATATTCCCATGCTTCCTCATTAATGTTGCCTAAGAGGTCATTACATTTTTGAACAAAAAAATAGTGGGTAATGGAGATTTTTTTCCTCCCATTGTGCACTTTAATTTTATTGTTTCCTAGTTTAAATATAATTCACAGAAGAATGAGAAAATTCTTTATAAAGGTCATTAAATAAATGCTGGAACAAATCTTTAAACAGGATCATCACTGAAATGGGAAGTTATGCATATGGAGCACTTTTACTTGTAGTACAGATTAAACAGTTGGCAAAATAAAGCTTTAGATTGCCAGACATTATGTAGCACTAGAAATCAATTCTGACAGATTTTATTGAGGCTTTTACCCATATTATTGCTGCTATATTTTTTTTCAGTTTAAAAAAAAAAAGAGGAAGAGGATTGACTTTTTCATTATAGGTCAGCCCATTTGGCAAAGGCTATCCTGTCACATGGCACACTTTCATACCCATTTTGATGTAGTGTGCATAGTGTGTTTATCAGTGGTGAATGTCAAGATGACAATAGTTTCACATTTCTGAGCCACTGCCAGAAAAACTTTCATTTATTCTTATTATTGTTTCAAGATATTTGAAAAAGTTTCAGCAGTTCCACCATATACATAAAACAAAACACAGCAAAAACTTTTTTCTTTCTTTTCTAAAGTTATTTTTCATTTGGTTTATGAACCTTAAATAACTATCTCTTAAAATTAACTGGCAGCTAGGGGATAGCAGAACAATATACATAATTTCACTCAGTCTAATGTCTTGTCACAGGTATAAAACCATAAATTTAGTGCCAGTGGGTTTTGGAATTAGATGGCCATATTTTCTATCTGGTGCTGCCTTCACAAAGTCACATATATTTTTACATACAAAGTCCAGTAGTTTTGTAAAAAGCCTGCAATTTTCACATCATTTGGCGGGTACTGATGCAATTTACTCAAGGATATATATATACACATAAATATTTATATACATCAGGACAGTCACAGAAGAAGTATATAAAATAATACATTGTATTTGGATTGAAAATCTGATCCTGGCATTAACAGTCATTTGTACTGCAAAGACTAGATAGGATTCAGTTGCAACACTTTCAGAAATAATTAGGAAAGGCTGTTATAATCTTAGTGCAGCTACCTTGGACCCTGCTGCCACAAGATTTGTCTGAGACCATAAGTTTTTAGGTCTACAGAAAGAGTGAGAGTCATACTGTTAGCACAAAGACTTATAACAGACTGAAAAAACACCAAAGAATCAACAGCTTTACAAGTGTTTTAGGATATTCACCAGCAAATAACAAGCTGAAAAATAGGCTGTGGTTCCTCTCTCATAACTGTATTCACCACTGCAGGTGGGTCAAGACTGAGATGAATATGGTGTGTTTCAACCACTAACATTGAAACTTGTCTTTATAAAGTATCTCTGTATTGGGAACTGAGGCTTCATTGTGTGCAAAAGATCAGTTCTGCTGGCTTTAAAAAATAAGAAACACATTTTTTAGGCATCCTGCTTACTCTTGATCATCTTTCTTCCTCTCCTTAAATTTTCTTTATGTAGTCTTCAAGACAAGTTCGAAAGGCTCATTTGTTAAGATAGCAACCAAGGATAAGAATAAAATTGTTAAACTTTTGACTTTTCTTGGTGTGTCTGGTGCAGGCAAAGGTCTGAAGTCTCAAGGAAACCAATATGCTATCAAACTTCCTTCGAAGACTCATACTAAAGAGATTATAAGAAAATTATTTAGGGACAAAAATTTAATAACATAGAGCGAACAAACAGCGAAACATTTTGTAACTCAGTTCCTATTTTGATTGAGAGTTCATGCTTATGCACTATGATATTTTTCTGGATGTTAAGAGTGTATGGATGCTCGCTCTAGGCGTTGCACAGACCACAGGAATGACCTGATTGCAGACTGACAAGAGTGGGCCTTGCTGTGCTGGTGCAAGGCACAAACTCGAGCCCTACTGTGAGCTGATCTCTGTGAGAATCTTTGAGGGGAACAGGGGATGGAGGCATTGCTCAAGGCCACTTGCTGTTCTTTCCTGAGAGGCCAATACTCCTCCATTATTACATGTGTGTGTGTGTCTTTCTTTTATGCTTCCTATTGCTTTATACAATATTATGCATTTACATTACGTGCATTTATCCACCTAAAAGGAAAGATATTTTTCTTTTGAATGATGTTAACAAAATCAGGCTTCATGTAATGATTTTGTTCATTTACACATAAATGAACTTTATAGAGATCTGTTATGAGACCAAATTTTTTTTAGAAACTTTTTTAATGGATAGTGACAATGATGGTGTTAGATTTAGCTGCAAGCTAAAGATCTACATGCAGTTATTGGGGAAAAAGTGATACAAAGAGTAGAAGTTTGAGGTTTGAGAATGGTCAATGGGAATTCTGCCAGGTCCTTTATTACAAATGTTGATAAACACTAATTGAAATGCAGATCATTAATAAT
This sequence comes from Climacteris rufus, assembly GCA_013398175.1. Lineage (NCBI taxonomy): Eukaryota > Metazoa > Chordata > Aves > Passeriformes > Climacteridae > Climacteris > Climacteris rufus. Next base: position 348,939 of record VZRZ01003578.1, read on the forward strand.
AAAAGAAAGGTGCAATATTGGGAACACAGACATCCAACTGGAATTTTGTAGAGATGCAAAGCAGGAAGACTCAAAGGTATTCCACTCAAGGCAATTCTTTTGAGAAGTAATCAGTGTGCCCCTTGTCATTTTAGGGGCTATTTTAGAATAAAAATCATTGTACTTGTATCATTACTATTTTTATTTTCAGTAGATAACTTTTAATATAATTATATTTTGAGGATAAAACTCAGTCTTGACTTTGGGTATCTATCATATGAATTAAAGGCCATTATAGACTAAGAATACACCTGTTTGTGTGCTAATAACATCCAAAGTTATTATTACTTCCAGAAATATTTTTCAGGACTTCACTTGTATAATAACCTTTCCTTCTGCCTTTCTTTTTTTGTTTTTTGTTTTTTTTTTTTTTATTTAAGAAAGGAAAAGAAGCCCTGTGAGAGCATAGAAAGCAGTTTCTATAAGAGTTTATGTTAAGATACAGACAGAGTAACCTTGAGAAGTTTTTAATAAATAATACCTTAGATTAGATACTTTATTTTTAAAAAAAGCATAATTTCAGTAAATATTATCTTATTTCAGAAATATTTGTATTGAGACAATAAGATATGACATCTCTGCCTATAACAAAAGTTGAGGGAGTCATCCTCAGTCAAGAAGAGTAAAGGAAAATACAAAGATTATTCAATTCTTTGATGGATAGGCCAGATATGTTTCAGTTTTTCCTGATTTTGGTTTGTAGGACAGAGTCAAATATAATTTTTTAATCATCCACTTATGGGACTGCCTTGTTATTTTAAACTAAATGTAAAACTTAGACATATTTTCGTATCTGTGGAGTCCAATCAGAGTATGTGTTTCCTCAATCATCTACTCCAATGATCATTTATCGGTGCACTCAGAGGTGTTCACCTACTGCAGTCAGAACTCGTGATGTTAAGTGGTGACTAACACCACATTTTAACTGTCCATTATCTGTTACCACCAATTTAAATTCTGGGAAAAGTTGCTTTATAAATGAACATCCTTCCTTGGCTTTTATATAAAATACTACTACTCTACTAATAATGCAAGTCCATCAACTTTAATAAATTAAACAGGACCTTCATTGTCCTTTAATAGCAATGCAGGAAGTCTAAGACTTATTCTTAAACCCTTAAATTTAGGGGAACACTAAAGTAGATGCAAATTCTCAAACATAATAATATTTCTGATCAGCTACATAGAAAATTTCACTAAATGGCCATGGCAGGAGACCACAGTTTCTAACTAGATCCAAATAGGTAAACACTAGCTAATAAATTTGGATCGACTGATTGTTCTTTGGTGGGGGATGAACAAAACAAAGTGCCATGAAAAAGACATATACAATAAATTAAAACTGCAGCATCGAATGGTTTATTCTCATATAGTGTCTGTGATGGATTGAAAAATAATAACAACTTTCTCTGAGGTTCTCATCAGAAAAATCAGTTTGACTGAGACACAAGGGGCTGTTATTTTTAAGCAAAAGCCTTATTGACAGGATTTTTTTTAATAAGAAAATGCCATATAAAATTATACTCCACAAATATATATCACAAAGTGACGGTGAGTATTGTATTACATATACTTCTCAAAAGGTAATTGCAAAATCTAGTCATGACACACAGAATTTGTCCATGTGTTCTGGTTTCTACCAATAAAAATTTTTTAGCAGAAAAATTTTAATGCATTTACACAATAAATAAAAATAAATGCAAGCTTCCAAAATACACAAGTACTTATAACTCATCTGATACATAGATTTCTATTTTTCATGGTTTTTAAAATACAAAACAGACATATACAAAAACTCTCACCCCAAAACTCAGCAACTCTAAGTTCTGTATATCTTGTAGGACAGAGCCACAATTCCTGTGGACAGACAATGAGTTCTGTGTTAAAGACTAACACATTTATGTATGTCCTTGCAGCTATGAAAGTCCAGTTATTAAGAAACCATTGTTAAAATAATTAATGGAGAAAAAGAAGCAATCTTAGAAATTATTTCCACAAGTTGATTTGGGGAAACGTAGAATAATTGTATTTTTGAGAGTAAAATAATTACTTTAGTGAAGTAAATAAAAGTATTATTACTGATTTGAAAAGAACAAAACTTTGGAATATTTTTCTATGGATTAAATCACATATACAGTTTTAGATATCAAAGAAAATGTGGAGAGATAATGCAAATGTACTTAGGGGAGTTTCAAACTTGAAAAGTTTCCTTGAACACTCTGCTTCAAAGGCACAGTAAGTGTTTCATCCCTTACCCACTACTGACAATTCTGGTTTCTGAGGCTGACACCTTGGAAATCCACATAAACAGAGCAGATTTAACCAATATGTACCTACAACCTAAATGTATAAAGAGAAACCTGTTTTCCCTTTTTGCTATACATGCTATCTGCAAATGTAGTAGTGAGCTACAGACATCGTAAACTGTGTTCATGAAGCCTTGGACATTGCTGTTTGATGCCATTTTTTTTTTGTAATGGTGTGACTGCAATTATAAGTATTACAGATTTGTGTCTTACTTGATATGATGCAGAAGGATTTTGTCGGGGAGATTTGTTTCTTATTCTTCAGCTGACTCTTGACAGGGCTGAGCAATCTGCCTGGAGAAGTGCCAGCTTCAACCAGATTTTCCCCACAGTGGCAATATTTGCATTCTCCTTGGAGCACACTTAAAGCCTGGCTGCTCTTTCTATCCCACTGCCTGGAAAGGCACTAGCTGTGCTGCAGAAAAAGATCACAGGGCAGGGGCCAGGAGCCAGCTGTAGCCCTTTTTCTATTGACAACTGTATCCTTATTTTCTGTGTGAATTGGGTGATCCTGGAGGTTTCTGCCCAGCAAACCCCTCTCCCACCTCCTGGCAGTGTTTTGCTGATGTGAAGCAGATAAAAGAACCAGGATCTCTTTTACAATGCTCCATAGTGCAGGAATTACAGGGGAAGAAGCAACAGGTGTCCACACTGCTGCAACAGTGACATGCTTGACTTTAAGCACAAGCATAGTGTCAGTTATTTACAAATAAGTAAATAATAGGAATGGACATTAGTGTTGTTTATGAGTTACAGAGGAGTTATTTTATTTGTGTTGTGTAATAGTTCTGCTTTATTTCAGGTTTTTTTCTTTTCATGACATTTCATCACTTCTCATTTCCCCCAAATCAGATTGTAAACCAAAGTGTTCATTCTTTATTCCAGTCTCACAGAAAAAAGAAGAGCAAAGTTCCTGAAAAATAAAAATTGCTGCTATCTATAAAATGCGTAGATTTCAATTTATAGTTTATGCTTTTTAGTACATACTTATGATGTATTGCTAGAAATAAACTCAATAATATTGACAAAAGAACATGACTTTTGTTTAATGTGTAAACAGATAAAGCTAGATATGTTTTTGAAAATAATTGTATTTTTTTCAGATAGTATTTAATTCCTTAATTTTCACTTACAATAGGGAAAATTAAATACAAAGCAGTAGAAGATTAAACATAATCTTCTGAAGTGCTGGCATGATTTGACCATTGCTTGTTAAGATTTTAACTGAGAACATGTTCCTAGTTTAACTAAAAAGTCACTGTACACCTTAATCCATGTCACATAAGATTATTCTGTTGTGTGACACAGATGTCACTGAAGGCTTCCAGAATATGTGAGATTACTTTTGTTCTCTAGACAATTAACAAGATTTCTGTCTTACCCTCCATGACAGTTACAGAAGTACTGAACTTATCAGAGACAGAATAACATAAACTTTCATTTTATGTGAGCATGTGTAATAATTTTATCATGATGCTCTCAAACAGCAACACTTTTCCCTCCTTTTCACTTGAACAATTTCTCTTAGAGTTGTTTAATGTCAATGCTTACATCAAGCAGACCAGAATAAATGCCAATATTCAACATTAAATCAGAGAAACAAAACAAACAAAAAATCCAAACAAAAAGGTTGAAGTCGGCAACAAATGGGAATACATATTTCATAATTCTTTCTCTTTTGAAGATCACTGGCACCTGGTGCATAATTTACATTTCTCAATAAGTTGTGGTCTGAACCACGTATGGTATTCTCTGAAGTAATTAACCCTACCTTAACTTCTTGCACACTGTAAATACAATGATAATGTAGGGATATTAGATTCAAAGTACTTCAGGAACTTGAAACATGGATATTTAGAGAGAAATAGTAACTTTACTTTTAGCCGAGAAAGCTCTATTCTGAAATGCTCTGCTGATTAACACAGCTGTCTGTGAAATTCATGATGTCACCAGAAGATCAGACCAGAAGAGGATAAACTGTCCTTTGGAGATCAGAGAATTTATTTTGCTGGCTAAAAAAACGCTTTTCTCAACTGAATAAATGTATTGTGAAATTCATTAGAACTGAGTTATATTCTGCCAGCACAGTCTTTTTCTTTTTTTTAAAAATATCAATTAGTATTTCATTTTAATTGCACACCAGTATAACTCCTTGAGAAGTCATAAAAGCAGGCTTATGGAAAGCTGAGATAGACACTAAAGATCATCACCTCTCTAAGAAGTAGTGCAGCTGTTATTCGGGGAGTTTTTTGAGTCCCCATGCAAAGTCCTCAGAAACTTGGAGAGTATTAGGAGCATCTGTCCTTTATCCTCCTTTCAAACTACTGTGGTTGAGAGAATGATTAGAAATGGACAAAAAGTTTCTTCTGCTTGTAATACAAAGCACTTGCCAGTGGCCATTTTGCTTCCCTGGCTCATCTGTTTCTCCATCATAGATTGGAATCCTCTCAGTAGGTGCTATAAATATGTCTGTTAGAAAAGATCAAAAGGCTACTCAGTGATGAAATCTAACATAATATGATGCAGGGTTTTTTTTTTTTTTCCTTGCAAAACCTTTATGTTGAAATCAATTATTTAAATTCTAGGCAGAGTTTAGGATCCACTCAAATTCTTAAAAAGAGAAATAAAAGCAGAACAGTCTGCTGTGAATTATATTGCTAAGAATTTAATCTGAAATTATAACTTGCTTTTTTAGGCCCTAACTCATATATACCATTATTGCTTCAGATCGGAATTATTTTTTTGTATTCAGAAAACTTGCACCCTGTAATGGACCTTAAAATAGGGCTGGAATGTCTAGGAAAAGTATGGTGGACACATGTGCAGATATATGTTGTTAATTCTGACACTGTTTCCCCTTGATTTAAATCCAGCCTACCATGAGCAGGGCTCTGTATTCAAGACGACCAGCTTCATCCTGTCACACCAAGACATCCCTTGTCCCAGTGAAGGGATGGGTGTGACTCATCTTTTGCTTGTTCCCTATTAAATACAGGAGAAACAATGGACTGCTGGCAGAAATCCAGTGACAGAGTACTGACTTCCAATGACAAGAGAAGAGACTGGGCAGACCTACAGCTCCAAAAATTAATAGACCTGTTTTTTTGTAACAAATGCTATTTCATAACTGCAGCAAAACTACAAAGCCCTCTAAGTCTATATCTCCTCTGGCACTGCAGGGCCCTGTGTGCTTTCATGGCTTTTGGAGCCAGTTGTTTGCAAAGCTTTCCTAGTGACACTGACAAAATCTGTGTTAGGTTTTTTTTCCCGTATGGTGGAAGTTACAGAAGGACTCTTAAATATGTCCTCCTCCAAATTAGGTATGTTATTGGCTTCAATAAAAGCCTAAGAGAAGCTACTTTCAAACCATGCATAATAATGTCAATTCAAAGTACTACAAAACCTTGAGAATAGGTCTATGTATATGAAAATGGTGAAGGCTTGAACATAAATTTCAAATTGCTGAGTGGAGTCCTGAGTGATAGGTTTTGGCTGAATGGCTGAGTCAATGCAACCATTGTTGCATTTGCTGCTTTTAGTGGATAAAGACTCAGTTCAGCTTCTAATTAAAATGCCCTTACTAAGCTCAGGACTGGAAAAATGATTCCACCTAGCAGGATCATAAGAATGTCCAGGTGACCTAGTTACCCCTAAGGTTTGTTTGGACTGCTTATTTTTCTGGGCTAGTGGTGCAACATCACTTCATCTTTTAGAAAATGGATAAAGTAATGAATGCAAGCTCCACAATATTCTGTAAGGATCAAGAGGTGTCCTAAATGCAAAATAAAAATAAAGAATTATTACTGTAAAATAAATAAGTATATTCATCTGTAGTGATCTCCAAGAACTTTGCATAACAAAGTGGTAGTAAAATGAGCTAACTCTCGAACAGAACGGCTCATTCTTGGTTACACACATGCTGAGTTTTATGTAAATAAATCTGCAAGAATTTTAATGACAGTGTCTGTTCTGGAGAATAAGATTTTTTTAATTTTATTTGATCAATGTCGGAGAGTATAAAACATCAGAACTATTATTTTCTATTAACTGTGTCTGGCATTGACATAAACAGACTATTTTGCCAATGAGTTGAGAGGGTAAAGAAGTAAGAAAAAGAAAATAAAGTTTATCAAACTTAGAAAAAACTTCATAATCTATCTATAACACACCTCACTTACTTGCACCTATTTGTTTCAAAACATTTTATAAAATCAAAATCCTATGGATATTGTTCAGCTAAAAAAATTAATAAAATCTCACACATGTAAGAGTTTGAATGTCTGGCTCATCACAATTTTAATTGTAAATCCCAGGAAATGCAGAATATGAAAATTAAATTAGGAAGTGCTCAATGGATTACAGAGTAGTAAATTTTATTAAATTTCTTTACAAAATAACATTTGGAAAATAATTTAATAAAAAGCTGTATGTGCCTTACTAAGAAACAATGAAAAAGGTTCAAACAGTTTTTAGCATATCTAGAATATTTTTTGCAGTGCCTGTGGTCTTAGTCAAACTATGGTTCAAGCAACTGTGAATTGTTCAAAACATAGGTACCTTTAATGTAATACATAATTTATGTATTGATTACTGAAAATTAAATTTATGACAAACAACAACATGATTCTTTAAAGCTATCTTGTATGGACACTGTTTATGATAATATAGCAAATTGTTAACAAGTCTTGGAGAGCTGCAATCTAGTGTTTGTCACAGAAAGCACATTTAATTTCAACTTTTAAAATATGTTCCCAAACTGTATAGACATGTGTAGTATTATTAGCAGAAGCCATAACCTGCTGTCCAGAGTTGTTCTGCTATAAAAATCCACATTTCATGACATGAGCAAAACACTAAATTCACATGTGCTTTTTTTCATATCAGTGTACATGGCTTCTCCACACCAAGAAGGTCTATTTTCAATAGTTGGTTCTTGGAAAGCCTAATCAGAAATCTTATCCTATTTTTGCTTCTCTAGTATGTATTATGAACTAGGTACAAAAAGAAAGAGAACTAGAAAAATACACATTTTCTGTGTACCTTGGAATAACTGCAATGTTAGATCTTGCTGTTGAAATATATGGGACTTGTGCTATTTGGACAAGTAGGATGAAGACTTCTGGTTTGACATGAAGACAGTATTAAATCTGAATTGAATCATGTTGGTCAAATCAGTATTGCAGTATTATCTTTCCTGTTGCAGTTTAATGAAAGACAACGACACAAATATATCAAACTTCCTTTCAGCATAATTATTATGCTGTAGGGCAGTTGCAATGTCCTCAGAGCTAGACTTCCAAATACTCCTGACCCAAAATCTCTTCCACCACCAATCTGTGGTGGTATTTTTCTAAGTCACCTTGTCATGCAAGCCTAGTGAGTGAATGGCACAACTAATTTTGACAAGAATTTTCCACCAGATGAAAAAAAATTCCAGTGTTAGGTGGCAAAACACCACTTTGTTTCTACAGGACACTATTCAGTACAAGCCATTCTGAATCCTTCAGCTTTTGTTCATGAAACAGCTAGAACACTGCTTAGATTGATCCACTACATTAATTTAATTAGTATGATTAATTATATTAATAGCAGAGAGTTGCCAATACTACATTATTTGTAACACTGTCTGTGGATACACCCACTTTGCGACATATCTCAAAAAAAAGCCCAAAAAGAGCAAATAGTGTAAAATCTTGTTCTTAAATCCACTGATATTGCCAAGAACAAAAATAGCACGTGAGACATCTTGCAGATATCATTGGCATGAACTCGGAGAGATAGTTCTGATGACATTGATGTCAGGAGATTGTCTCGCACAGACGACTCACTCCTCATTGTCCTAGTGCCTTACTTAATAGCCTGGATGCTTCTCTTTAATACAGCAAGTTGCCTTACATTCCTGAGGATCAGCAGATAGAACAGGAAGGCTTTTATTTCATGCCTCATTTCTTCCAATATCCTTGGAATGACTTACCTCACTCACATTCTCCTGGCAATTGTGGAAAAAGAAGACAGTTGCAAATTAATTGTTATTTCCTGTCTCTGTGTCCACAGGTGTAAACATTATGACACAAAGGGATACAGCACGAATTTTTAGCAACAAATATTTCAGTGATGAAAATGGTTATCTTAGCAGTCCTCAGTCTATATGGGTGGGGTGGCCAAATGCCTGTTAAATAGCTGAGGGGGAGTTTTAGTCAGTATTAATGTGATTAAAAGAAAAATACTATTGATTTAACTAGGGTTAATTGATGGGTCATCAAGGAGGAAGGTTGCCTGCCTTCTATGCCCAAGAAAGGCCAACATGCAACTCCTCTATGAGACACAGCTGGATTGCTTACACGTAACTCAATCAACATCTATATGACATTTAACATCTAAGCACCAAAATGTTTTGAATATAAAGTCCCCTTGTGCAAATGCAAAAAGGAGAACATATACAGTAATCACATTTCTAACACAGATCATCCAAATAATTTATTTTTCTTGAAAATTGCAGTAGTTTTACAAGAAAATCTGTTGCCTGCCAGTGAAATAAGCTTTGTCTTAATAGAGTCACATGGTAAATCCTAATCATTTCGAATTAAGTTTTGTTCAGTTTTTAGATTTATTTTAAGAATTTTGCCTGGAAAGCCAGTTAGAAAATACAGGCAGACAAATAAAAAAATTAAATTAATTTATAAATTTCTGTTCTATAAAGTGTAATATAAAGTGTAATATTGTTCAGTAAATAAATATGAACAATACAGGCACTGAAGAGTTTCACAATGAATTTCAATTTAGCAACTCACATCCTTTTTCTTTAAGCAACTTTCAGTCATAATCTGTTCTCCCATCCAGCAGTCCATCCCAGCTTTCCATTATAAACAGTAAACTGTAGTACCTGAAACCACATTTTGCATAGCAAATATTGTTTCAGTGCCAAGACTCCTTCATTGTTGAAGGGGCAGAGATTCCCTTGGAAAGTGCTACTCCTGGCACGAGTTTTTGTTCAACTCAGCTCATTCAAAAAAGTGAAAAGCGTGATAAAAGGGCCAAAAGCTGTTATGCCTACTGACTCTGTTGCCATCCCTAGTGCAGTCAAGAAACTGGATATGGTAACTCTCTGTTGCCTTTTTTCTCAGGCTGATGTAAGTTCACTAAATACAAAGGTGAGCAGATACGATCCAGTTGTGTACATAAAACTGGAAAAGTGCAATTCATGGGAGGTTGCTCTTAATAATACATGTCAGACTTGAGCAATAACATTCCAGTAATGTTTAGTCCACAGGAATGGCAGGGCAATAGACAAGGGAGGAAAAGAGTGAAACCAATTTTCCTAGAGCAGCATTGTGTGATACATCTGAAGTTAAATACAATGTGGAACCTCGGCCTTTTGGCTTTGACTACAAATTCACAACTACCCTTAGAGAGAAACCTGTAAGGAAGGAAGATTTAAAAGCAATCAAGGAAAAAAAAAAAAGACAGACAAAATGTAAAACAGAACCACCCCTGTTTCTTCTTTGTCTCTTCAGTCTTCCACACCCTTTTGTATTCTGTGTTGAAACCAGAATCAACTATGCAGTATTTATAGTGATGTTACTCTCCTGATAAAGTATTACACAGGCTGTGGCAACAATCTAAGGCTCAGCAGGGAAGCTGTGAGACAGCTATTTTTGTAATGTTTAAAATTATACTAAATTAATAAAAATAAAATCTCCTGCTGGGCTTCCAGTTTTAAATAGCACATTGTGGTGTAAATTATCAGAGCATCAGGGTTCTGCTAATTTAGTACATATTATAACACTGAAGACATGAAAAGATCATAGCATTTTTCATTTTAAAAACAACACTGTGAACTGGCTGAATAATTTAAATAGTTTATGCTAAGAATGGCTAATATATGCCTAATGGGATAGAGGAAAAGGGGAAAACTGCATATCATAAGTTTTAGGGGTTTTGAGGTATAATTGTTTAGAATTCTGTCAAAGAGGACTCTACCTGTTCCCCAGATTATGACAGTCTAACTTACTAAATTATCACCTTCTAAAATTAGAATGGTACTTAAAAATAATAACTATACATATTTTTTTTAATTAAAGCAAGATGACATATGTCCTAACAAAGAAAAGATTGCTTTAAAATAAGAGAACTTCCATTGTCTCATACCTGTCTGGAAAACTTCTGCATAGTGGTGCCAAAAACCCTACCACAAAGTATATATTAGGTTAGAAACTGATCAAGCATACACTTTTGGAAATCATCTAGAAAGCACCCACTAACTTAACTTACAGAGAAGGCATGAGCTGAAAGCATTTAGTCAGATGTTGGGTAGCACAAAGTGCTAATGTGTGTCACAACAAAGAGCTAAGAGGAACAAAAGAGGAAGGTGATGATACGTTTCCAGAGAAACAATATTAAAAATACAAATGTCCACTTGACAGAAAATCCAAATGTTGGCTCCTTAGATATTTTCCCCCTACTACTAGAAACCACTTGTGGCCATTCATCCCTGGTAGAAAAGGATCAGAGTAATGGCAAGAAAAATGGGCCACTGGAAACTGAACTGTTTGATACACTTTGACAAGGTTAGACAGATTGAGAACAGTATTAGCGCTTTGCAAGTACTTATTGCTGCAACCCGTGGGTGGAGCTATGCCCAGAATAACGGTAACAGGACATTTGTAGCAAAAATTCAAGCAAGACAATGGGCTGAGATATCTCTTCCTCACACCATTTTTTTCTGTCTGCTTTTAAAGTGCCAGAAGCTGTGTTTGAAAGCATGGAAGACTTATGACTACTCCTGCTAGCATTTGTGTTTGCTCATGCCAGACTATTTATTTTAAAAAGTACTGCTTGTTAAGTAAATAAAAGACAATATAATTTTGGCAATTACTATGTTTACAGGCAGCTGGAACAAGGTGAAAGTCGCTGGCATTCTTGTTGAGCTAGCTGATAAAATGTGACCTGAAATAATGTGGTACTGGTGAAGTCATGCAAAAAATCCCTAGACCCAGTACACTGACCATGTCCTCCTTGTGAAGAGAACAATACTCATACTATGCTGTGGCAGTCTAATATGTGTGCATCATAAAATACTGAACAAGCAGGATAACTGCACCTTCTTGGGATGCCTTTTGGACAGCAGTTTGTCAAAACTAACGTACAAAGCAGCTCACTTATTTTAGACACCCTGAGTCTGAAAAACTCCCACTTTTCAAGACCGATCAAGTACTTTGCTGGCTCACATGAATTTTAAGAAAAGGTAAGTTGATTTAGTACACCATTGAATTCAATAGAAAATCATAAAATTGAAATCAGTGTTGCTGTTGTAATGTAGAAAACCAATCAAGATATTTACAATAATTATTTTTTTTTCATCAGAAACTGATATTTTTTCAAAGCTGGAATTTTTAATCCAAATGTTTAATACAAATGTAATGTTTGAATAAAAGCTTGGATTATGGGGACTGACTGATTAGCAACATCCCCCTTTCCATCAGTCTTGTGGCATCTCAGAGGTCCACTTGGCAGCTGAGAGAGCAGCAACTGACTTTTTTGTTTTCAAAATTATACAAAATTACTTGGATCTGGGTTTTCAATATTATATGTCAGTATCACAATCATTGTCTACACTGGGTTCAGAAGGTGAGTATAAATGTTAATCTTTGATTATATGAGAGTTCTTCCTGATTTTTGCTTTTTACTAAGCTTCCAAACCAAGCTTTTCTTTGCGAAGTCAAATTCTGATTTACTAGCCAACTTCAATGATAGTGTCAGAAAACTATATGAAAATTCCCAGTTTTTGGAGCTTCATCACTGTGAATAGATTTTTATTTCTATCGCTGAACAGTTCTGTGCTTCTCTTCCAGTTGTTTGAGTGGGGATAACACATATTCCCCTCTTCCCCAGAAGACTTCAGAGAGGGTGGAGAGTTTTAGTCCATAAGATATCTCAGGAATAGAAGTTATAAAGGTTGCATCTGTACTGGTATGAACACTGGGAGAAAGCCGTGTGGTATGGCAAGACCGAGGCCAGTTTGCTCCTCACTCTCTGGAGCAAGGGGGCTGTCCTCAACCTGTCTGCTGAGGCCAGACTCCTCAGATGGGAACCCATGCTGCAAGCCATACCATGCCAATAACATGCCAGTGAGTGTGCTAATTATTAAGTCACATGATAAATACAGGGCTCTAGCTGAGCCTTCGTATAATTTGTTAGTACAGTAAACTTAGAAAACAGAAGCAGTCCAAAAACAAGGTGGGAAAAGGATACATGTAGGTTCATAAAATCTAAACTAGAAGACATAGCCTCTTGACTCATATATAACTTAACTCAGGTTTCTATTGAGCCTCTATGAAGCCATACTTTATTGACCATCTTCCAGAAAAATCCATGTCTAAATAAGTGCTCACATAAATTTAACTGGCTTTATTTTAAGAAAGTAGCATTTAGTATTAATAAATAAGTACTATTTAGACAGTGCTTCATATACTTTGGGTACAGGGGGAATATAAATATTGCCCCTATGAACACAGAGAAGGACAGATTTTTGTAATTTTTTTCAACCACTCAAATGCTCAAATACTCACAGTCTTGATGGGGGAAAAACACAGATACATGGAGGAAACAACATGCATTTTATCTGACACAGTGGAATAACCTGTGTGATGATATATTTTTATCTCTATGGAATATAACATGGTTCCAAAAAGGCCTTTAGCTCAGATATGCCACACAAAGCTTTGTGTTGGAGCCTTCTGTCCACCCCACAGACTGGTTGTTTGAGTCTGTACCATTATTCTGAAGCACTTTTAATTCTCATTTCCAACCCTTCTTTTTCTCCGTTTTATTCCTTGTGCTGGTATATATTCATATAGATTTTTTTAAACTGTTATTAATTACAGATGATGTTTCTTCTTCACACTTGACCGCAAAACCAGACTGAAATGGACATTTATTGAATGGAGATGCAATGTAGTGCACTACAAGTTCATGTGCTGCTCAGGCAGATTTTGAGGCCTTCCTTCCCCCTCTGCTGATCCATAATTTATTAAGCTCAGCAGCTCTGTCAAAAAACTGAAACTATAGCTCAGCAGCACTAATTGCCACTTCCATCATTAAAACTGATCATCATTAAAACATGCTCCCTTGATGCAGCCTAACCAAGGAGTAAAATGACAAACAATGAAATCTTATGCTCTCTAAGGCAGACAAATAGCTACCACTCCTAACAAGCTAACGCTTTCAAAAACTAAATAAATACAAAGTTATAAACAACAGCAGAGAACACTGGCATATCCCAGGGTTGCGAGTATGCCTGTTTATTTAAAGGATGATGAAAATATTGGGAGGAATATGAGGGTGGTCATAATCTATCATTTAGAGAACATTTTTTCAAGACACCAGCTTTCTTGCATGGAGTCTGAACCAGACAAGTGGTGCTAAGAAAACACAGGATTCTGGAGAGCCCATTGTCCTGGAGAAAAGAAGGAATATGGTTGCAAAATGAAGTTCTGGATGCTATGTTAAATCACAATCTCCATGGAGGTAGACCCATATGAGACATTTATGTGTATGAAACGAAGTACAGCAAAACACAGTTCATTTCTTTTGTCAAGTAAATAAGAGATAGTTCATTTGTCAGGAACAAGTGCAAGACTCATAGGATTCTTGCTGCTGTGACATTAGAAGCAAGAATAAAACACTTAGATAGAGCAGAGGTAGTAAAATGTTGTGGAAATCTGAGCCAGTCCAGGTGCTCTGTGCTATCTTTAGAACCTGTTTCCAAAAAGATGAATGTTTGTAGAGTTCTGGCCAAGACCCAGATGAACCAAAATTTTGTGACATGGTGATAAAAATTAGTACTTACTTTCTATATAGGCATAAACAGAAGGGAGAAAGTCTACTCTTCATCCAACATTCAAAAAATGGAAAGAGATGAAACAAACTAAAAATTAAAGAAGATTAAATCAGAATTCAATGTAAATAACAAAACTTTAGGTTATAGCTATAAACTTGAGTGAAGTGACATATTTTTATCTTCTGTCTATGGAAGTTCAAATCCACAAAATCAAAAGTTGGAAGGGAAAGCACTGCAGAAGCAGAAATAACATTCAAGTGACTAGCTTATTAAAATAACAAATTACAATACTCTGCAGATAGCATATATTCACAAAATAAATGCTTTTACCATTTGTTAAATATGCATACACTCAAAGAAAAATCTAAGTCCATAACATGGATAAGTGAGTAAAGACCTCATAGAGTACCTTTATTATGACAGTCATAATGAATTCTCTATTCAGCACAAAAGAAGGAACAATATTCCATTAGCAAAAAGATATGTTAGGTAAACTAACACAGTTAAATCAAGGATTTAACAAGTCATATATATAGTACTTTATATCTCAAAATATTAATGTGCAGATGAACACTATGATGGTTATCTTACATGACACTTAATATGAGTACAATCGTCAGTGTTTTCTTAGGCTACTTCTCATTTCTTTTCTTATGACTTTTCAAGATATCTTGAAATAAAATTAATAAATTTCAAAATTTTTTGAGTTTCTTTGTATTACTGTCTTTGGCCACAACACTGAAAATCTTCATTGCTCTAACTATTTTCTCCTGTCCAATTTGCACTCCCTTCACAATCACTCCCATGAACAAAGGTATGTTTCTTCACTTTCTTTGGGTTTATATCCTTAGTCAGCATCTACTTTTACCAATTACTGATGTCTTCTTACAGCCTATTTTATTTGTTAAAACTAACTACTTTGTATAAATAATTTATTCAAGTTCACACCTCTGTTGTAGATTATCCATAAGGAAGGCAATTACAGCTTTGTCTAATTTATTTGGTTTCAAAGGTATTTACTAATTTTGTGTGAGCAATTTTAACCCTATGGCCCAGTCAGGAAAGAACTTTGTGGATATTTTGAATTAAGCCTGATGTTGATGGACTAGGGCCAAATGTAGGAGTGAAAACCAAATTAAAGCAAAATGCGGTTTCATTTAAGCTAATGAGAAGAGCAAATTTTGGTGACCAAATTTACATTGTTTGTCGTCTCCAGAAAGAATGAAGGATCTATATTATTTTGTTAGGGTATATAACGTGATCATTACGACATGGTGATTAAATAAAGTTGACCACCCATGCCAACTCTTCTATAACACTGAATAACAAGAAAAGAAAAGCATATAAATTAAAAAAGTAATTCCAAATAAGTACTGGATTGAGATTTTATTTCTTTACCAGACATGGCCTTGTGAACAAATGGTACTGGTGCTGGAGTTAGAACTCTTTGAGTTGGAACTCAAGACTTTTCTCTTATGGTGAGATACCTAGAGAAGAACAAAAACATGTTCAACTTAAAATATCTATGTTTTCTGTTAATATAAAGGAGTGTACATCTGGGGTGGTTTGGGGCATTTTTTTTGGTGGGTATTTTTTTGTTGTTATTGTTGTTGTTTTGTTTTGGGTTTTTTTTTGTGTTTGTTTGTTTTGTTTGTTTAGGTTTTTTTTCTTTTTTTTTCTTTAAGTAGCAGAAAACTTCAGATTTCTAGGAAAGACAGAAATAACAAAAGCTTTATAAAAAAAATCTCTACCAAAATCTCTCCTTGATTACTTTGTTCCTGCATGGAAAATCCTTTCCAGATTTTTTTTCAGTCAACTTGGTGGCCTTTTGATTTGCCACAAACTGCACAGTAGCCTCTGATCTCTGGGAACTTATTGTTTCTGCCACCTCTGAAGCCAGAGCTGTTTCATCATTGATTCCCTCAGTGGTTTTGAACCCCCTTCTTGAACAGCTAAGACTCTCTGTGCTGTGACTCTCTCCTCCCTGCCACATCCTCTAATCCAGAAATTGCCATCCTGAGAAGACCCAGTTACTCCTAGGGACATGAAGCCTGTCTCCACCTAGCACGATGTCTTTTCTTTCCTCCTCATGACTTACTTCTACTCAGCTTGCTTTACTGTTCTCAGAGACCAGCCTCTGATGATGCCCTGGTTCTGCCTTAGCTATCTGCTGTTTTCATAGCTTCCTGCTAAGTTTGTCTGAGAGGTTCTGGAGCTATAAACCTAACTGCCTAAAGCACAGGGAAGCTTCCAGACACCGGAGGAGGTGAAATTGCTGTGCAGGAAAAGGGTAATTCTGCTTTCAGAACACTAAGATAGGCAGATAAATAGCTAGAAAAGGAAAAAGGCAAGCCAAAATCATAGCCCTTTCATAGGAAAGACTAGTGAACACCTCACAGCCCTTTCATAGGAAAGACTAGTGAACACCTCATAGCCCTTTCATAGGAAAGATTAGTGAACACCTCATAGCCCTTTCATAGGAAAGACTAGTGAACACCAAGACCTTTATAAAAGTGTAAGACAATCATAGTTCCATTAATTATGAATTATAGAGAGGAAAATAAAGTCAATCAGATACTGAAGTGTTAGACTTGATTTTAAACAGTGCACAGTCCTGAGCAAGATTCTCACCATTTTTCTCCAGTAAGGGATTGCTCTCATAAAACAAGGAAGAACCTTTGTATGTTCCTATTAAAACTGTCACGGAGAGTCCTTGGAATAGTTACCATCATTCAAGTCTAAATAATGGAATACACCTAGACCAAATAAAACTTAGTTAGCGGATGCATATCCACAAAATCCAAAATAATTTTTACTCACAAGTCATTTGAGACCAAACAAAATATCCTTCAGATTACACTTCTTTAGAAGCAGATTTCATACTGCAGTTTGCATTCCTTCTCTCTATGCCAGACTTGATGACCTCTGATAGAATGCAAATATATAAAGATGAGCCATATTTGCACCAAAAGGGATAATTAAACAGAGGAAGGAAATTAAGAAAGAGAAAAATACGCTGCAAATTTCAGAAAATCTACCTAATAGTGGAATAAATGGATTGAGGGATAAATGGTCTCCCAAGAGATAGAACAGAAAGGCTATCTGCTTGGATTAGTACTAAATGGAATGAACAAAACACTAGAAATTACATTGCAAGGAATAATATTGCAGTGCCAGGGGAATGGTCAGGATAATCTAATAGTACTGTTTAACCCCCCAAAACTGCAGGAGATAGTATCATGAACATTTTCTGTTCTCTCACTTTGTCACTCCTCTATACTCAAACTCTTTTTCCTGCCAAGAGCTGCTTATGATACAATGTGAGGCTTTGTTCAGCCTGAAAGGAAGCAAAAAGGACCGTCCATGAAATATTTTGGGAGAAGCACATGCTCACCATCCTCAGGGTTTGCTGCAGGTCTAGTATTTTATCAGGTATGACTCTTCCGGCAGGTATGACTGTTCTAGTGGAGTGTCTGTATTTTCCTCCTTTGCCATTCAATACCTTGAAGGGATATCAGAGAGAGATACAGAAGACTTTGTTGCTTAGATGCAGCTGTTCTGATTGCTCAACAAAACAGCAGTGCTAGTCCTAGAAAAGCTGCTGACAAAGAGAATGTAGGAGACTCATATTTATGGGTTTTGTTTCTGTTTTTCAAGGGAGCACTCCCCTTTGGAAACAGCCTTATGACAGCAGGCCAGAGGGGTGACATACGTGTGAACATATGTCACTGCCCCCCGTGGTAATGTACATGCAAACATATGGCATTGCCCTCCTGGTGCATATTAGTTGTCAACAGACACAGGAAGACCTTGCCCTGGTTATGTTTTTTATCATCCATATGGTTTTCTATTGCTCCTGATAGCAGATAAATTACAACTACTTCCAAAATCTCTGTCTAATAATAGTTTGTGTTTATTCCAAATATAGATGCTCACTCTTTCCCTTTGATACTTCCACAGAATTCATTGAGAACCAAGCAACATTTTTTCATTGCCCTGCAGGACTCTGACGAATTAAAAACAGGGAAAAAAAGAGAAGAGTCGACACACACACAGCCAACAAGATGAATATCTGGAAGTAAACATGTAGCTTGACCTCTGTGACTTGGAAAGGACTAAGCCTCACAGGAATGAAAAGCCTCACTCCCACATTGCATACACACCACTGTGGTCAACAGAGAAAATTAGGATAGTGGCCCAATATGAGGAGACAATGCTTCTGTAAAGAGTTTTACAAAATTACATCATGCTATGGAAAGCTGAGTTAGAAGATAACAAAGTTAACTCAGTTAGCATATGAACTCATATTTTTCCAAAGAAAAAGTAATCTGCTAGACATTTTATAGCGAAAACTCCACTGGCAAAAACACAGACCAACTCTAGAAGATGCTTTTAATACTTTCAAAGACCAGTTACATGAACTGCGTGGATAAGGAATCCAAGGAGTAGCTAGCAGTGCTTCTGCATAGTTTACTACCTTAATGTCTCTTCCAGACATAACCCCAAACCTGTAGTCAGCCACTTCAATTGGTTCAATAATCAGTCCCTAAAATGGTCTAAACCACAAAGTTACAGAATCAGCATTTGTTTGAAAGCAGTATTGTAAGTGACAATCCTAAGTCTGAGAGACAGGAAAGTCACACAGTTGTCCTGCCCCCATAAAGTCAACTTCCTTGTCTCTTCCCTTTCAAACACCAATACCTCAATCATACTACACATGTGGCAGCTGCAATTTGTTTGCTATGCATTCAAGAACATGCTGCTTGATTTAGGGTTTCTGTTGAGAAAGAAGAAGACATATGCATTGCACTAAAACAAGGCACATTATTTTTAAAACTCAGAACATAGTACGTTGGCATAGTCAGACATCTGATTTGTCCTTTCCTGTTTGACTGGCAGAAGAACATCTGACCCATAAGACTGGTTGTGGCAGATTAAGTCTGCAGAAGTACAAAAGAACAAGGGCAATAGATCAAAACACTTTCCATTAAAAAAAAGTTTAAATGCTGTTTTGCTTTGAGGTAGTCCAATTCAGTTTAGATAACCTTGTGGCACTGAAAAAAGTGTCACAATGTTGCATGCCAATGAAATGCTTTTGAATAAGTTTATGCAGAAGCTCTCAGAATGGTTTTTGATGGGATGTATATGACTGACTTGAAAAAACTCAGCCTAGCAAAGTACTCTGTGCTATCAAGAATCATAACTTGGGTCCTTAGGATAATATGGAAAGCATTTTAGTAGACCAGAACTAGTGTTAGTGTTAGCTGGATTTAGTACAGTAATTACGAAGAATCAAAAGCTGAGAGTTATTTACCGTAGCAAAAGTTACATGGAGATAAATATTTCTCACTTTCAATTGTTACTGAAATGATTTGGTGGAATCATGCTCAGTGACTGTTCCAAACTAACTATATTTGCAATAGTCTGGAAGTATAAAAATTAATGAAGAGCAAAAGTTTAGGACACATTGATGGGGTTGTCCTTACCTTTCAGGTGGACAGAACTTTATGACAGGAAACAACAATAGGTTAATGTAAACAACTTATTTTGCCTACCTTCCTATTTCAATACAGTAGTTCAATATAACCACATTCCTCCAAAGACTCGTATACTGTTATTGAAAGGTAATGGTGGGAACCAACTTAAGAACATGTAAAATGCAAGATTTTTTAATCAATGAGAAGCTATTAATTTAACCAAGCCTTCCTGTAATAATATTGAGACAGACTGTCTGCCTGTTTTTACATTATAGCTAGCTTTGCAACCTACATGGAATCTAATGAGGTGTGTACTTTTTGTGAATTTATTGTTTGAGAGTGGTCCTTAGGAATCTAATGCTGACAAAAACTTGATATCTCTCCATGATTCTTAAGGGATTGTTTGCTTTCTGGAACAACAAAGTTGTTATTTTATTAGGAATTGTTGACTCTTGCTACTCACTACATATGGAACTCATTTAGTTCATCTTCGTAAGATCACATTAAGCTCAGACCTCACTAAGTTCAGACAATGTGATCCAATGGAGCAGTGATCTGACTGACATCCATGTTAGCCCACACTGATACATCATTTGATAGGTTCATTAAAGTCATCGTGCACGTGTGGCCCTACAGCAGCATGATTCCTCAAGTTCCCAAATAACCACAGCCAATATCCTAAGCAGTTCTTGATCTGACATATTTTGAGTTGACTAAAAACTTGAAGCAAAAATTTGAGGTAGACAATATATTTTTAAAACTTACACAAACTAAATGGATCTTCCTAATCTAAAAACATGCCATAGTTTAAGCATCTTTATCCTACCTTCATGATGTATCACTGCTGACTTCAGTAGAATAGTCCACAGCTGAAATCCAACAGACAATTACAGTATTTTGTCAACTGTGGCTTTATTGTGGTCATATTTTATTAAAAAATGTTATTAGCTTAGAAGACTTACATATACAAAAAAGAATCTGTAGCTAAATATACTCAAATCATTGAAAAATTAGGAAACTTTTTGCTTGTTGATTTCTTTAACTTAGTTCAGTAATTATTTGATACATTTTTTGCTTGTACTGACTTTTTGATGTAGTATCTGAGTGTCTCCATTAGGGCATTAAGCAAAATGACTAATGTCCAAAATATTCTACATACTCTGGAAAAATTTTACTTTGTGTATGGAAAAACAAAACAGATGTACTGGCATGTGGAAAAAATTGAATCAGTCATACATCCTTCAATGTTGAACACGTATTCTGGTATTTTTTTTTAAATGTCAGGGTTTTACATCTTGTGCTCATCCCACATTAGAACAAAGCTGGAAACATAAGACCACCTTGTGGGAAAGACAGTTTTGCATATTCCGTTGGAAGTGGGAGACATGGATGAAATGGTATCCCTGATCATTATGGGGGCTTGGATTAGGTGACCTTTAAAGGTCCCTTTCAACTCAAACAGTTTTTTGTGAACCATTCCAGGACTGAAATTCTATGAATAATCTGTATAATAGCTACCAAAGCCACTAGAGTTTTTGCTGTGGAGTGTACATGTGTCATCCCCAACAGTTTGCTGCTTCTTACATTCTAGTCTGAGAAATGGAGTCTGGGAAAGCGTGATGGAATTGGAACAACCTGTTCTGGGATAGGTCTGCTCCAGAGGAGTTAATCTCCCTTCCCACATGTTAGCAACACAGAAAGGAAAAAAAAACCAGGAAAGAGCTCAGTGAGTGTTTAGAAAGGTCATGTGTTACACAGTCTAAAGATGGATCACATGTTAAATACTGGAATACACTGATTAGTACGGGTACCTTATCCTGTTGGTTGTCTGGTGCATTTCTGTAACTTTTCTCCTACACACCAGCTAACTAACTGAAATGTAGTTCAGACTAACTACAGGCTGATGTTTAAATTTCCTAATGAAAATTTTAGCTATAAAGTAGTGTCTAGTCTTGGAGCATTTTCGTTTATTTTTGACAGAAATAAAAGGAAAGCTTTGAGTTTCTAGTGAAAAGAAATTACTACTAAAATATGATGCTCTTCCACATCTACAGAGGAGCTAACGTTAACATGAAATTATTTGAAAGTTGAAAGAATAGTTAATCACGGGCTTTACTTGTAATCAAAGGAAAAATTACATCAAAGGCCATTTTATTGACATATTTTGGACCAGAAGTTTTCATTTTTATTTGAATGGGACAGCCTGGCTGATAGAAGTTTTTGGTTTTAAAGACTGATTAATCAGGTCCCAACTGGATCATTTAATCTCTCTCTTTCTAATCACAAAGCTAAAATACTTCCTCAAAAGTCAGAACAAACTGATCTATATTCTGTTACCTGTATAATCTATACCCATTACCTGCAATCATTTTTAACTTAAAAATGGAGAAATAAATAGTGACTTTCAGTGTATAGTTGGTGTCATTTTAAGTTCTCTGAATGTCTTCTAAAGGTCACTCTAAACATTTCTAGGCTACAAAAAAGTAGTGAAGCAAATCAAGTGTGTTGCCAAACTGGGCTACAGTTCAGGACAAAACTCTTCAATTCTACTGCACAATGTATAGGGGCCTGTAAATTTATTAAGGCACAGACTCTAAAATTGTGTTCTAACTCTTTCATATTATAATGTATATAAGGTCTGAACCCAAAAAACTCCAAAATTTATTCAGTGGCTTATTTTTTATTATAAACTATTATTTTAAAAAATTTAAGAGAATATATATATATAATATTCTAAACATATATATGTTTATATATATATTCTAAACATATATATATATGTTTAGAATAATTCATTAATTAAAAATATTTGACACATTTGATATAGTGCAGACTTCTTCCACCCCTCTTTAGTTAAAGTGAAAACAAAACCCAGACAAAAACAGGACTTCAGTAATCACAATAGATATAAATATCAAATAAGAATACAGAAACCATAACCTAGGATAGCATTTCATGGGGAAAGGAGACCTAAGGTGACTGGATATGGATATGTACCCACTGGCTAACAGTTTATGACAAATGAAACATATTTAAGTAGCCTAATTTTCTTTCTGATTTAATAGGATCCAATAAATGGAAACTGTATGGCCAGAATAATGAAAAGAGCACAAAATTTATCTCATTCTATTGCGTCCTCTCTGTGTTCTTTTGTCCTTTGATTGCACTGGTGGATAATATTATTTTGTTCCCAAGGAAATATGTCCCTTTGATTAGGTTGCAGATATTCTCTCATTTGTCACTGTTCTATCAAGCTATGCCATGTAACAGCAGGAACCCTTGATTATTTAATTGCTTGTAAGAACTCATTAAATCTTACTATCAATCATTGGACATATGGCAAATATCACCCAATGGCATGAGAGGTTTTAACAGTGATCTGTCACCAGGGCATACCCTTTCTTTCGTAGCATAAGCCCTTTGTTTAGTTCTCTGATCATAATAATTTTTAATTAATATTGATTTGTAAAAGAGTGTTCATGCAGTGGCCTTAATCTATGGGTACAAGGATAATCTTCTAACAGGAGCATTTATAATTCCATATAAATATCCAGGAACTCCAACTAAGAGAGTTTAACGTTTTTACAATGTTTTGTAGATCATGTTAGTCTGACGATAACCTAATTTAGTTCAAAGTCTTCAAAGTGGATAGGCCTCATTAAGAAAAACGTATAAGAACAAGTCACACAATAGGCTTTGTATCAACACCTTGATGGGATCCTGTGAGCTATCTCTGAAGATAAGAATGCAAAAGACATTTTTCAAAGTATGAATTATTAGCTGTAGCTAATAGAGGTACTGACCTGTGCAGCTACTTGTTCATTCTATAACAAAAATCAAGTCAAAGAAGTGGGAAGAAATCTCACCAAATACTGTTTAATTTCATCACAAATCCTTAAGGTTTAGATATATATTTACATAGATGGATAGACCTAAAGTAATGAAATAATTTGACTATCTCAAAAAGTCCTACCCAGGATATGTAGAGTTTAACACGAGAAAAATTTAGACTCAGCCTTCCTTGCAATCAGAACTTTAGCCACAGCTAATTTTACCTGAAGAGGTTCAAAATTAGCCATGCTCTAAAACCAAATAAAATTCCAAAGGTGAAAGTTCATAGCAGTTAACAATGGAACTACTCCATTTTTGCAATCATAAAAAGAGTAATATTTGACCATCTTCTAGTGGTGACAACTCTTTTACTCTACGGGACTCACAATCTTTTACATACTTTGTTCACTATCATTACTTGAAGCTATAGGAAACAAAAGAGAAAAGCCTAACCACAAAACATTTCTTTGATGATTATATTCAAGGAAAAACTTGCCTTCATCTTTCTTATTGTTGATATACTGTTATTTGGAGATAAAACCATGGGAACTAAGATACTACTTTATAATAATTTTTTCAAAAATCCTTTTCCTTTTGGAAATTTTGTGTCAAAAATATAACAATAATTGATAAGCAGAGAAAAGTGGAAACTGGAAGATTTCCTTCTCTGAGTCAGGCTTTTATTCATACATGCTACCTGTGACATATTGCACTTTTTATCTGAGATGTGATTTTGTCTTTTTAAGATGACATATACATCTTTCCATAGCAACAGTTAGGTTTGGGGAGGGTGGGTTAAATTCTAAAATTTGTATGTTCTTGGAACAAATTTTTGGATATGGATCACAGCTGGTGTTGGTGTCAATTTGTTTTGTGGTTTTGGTTCAATGAGTATTTCTATAAAAGAAATAGAGATCTGAGTGTACATAAATAGAAAAGAGCCACAGACACCTTGCTTTTATACAGAGTGAAAGGGTAGCTATGAGAAGTAAGAAAGAGCAGCAGAATGTAATTATCTGAGATATGTATCTTTACTTTTAGGTATGGAAATTATTAAGAAACAAGGCAGAAAAGAAAAAAGAATCTTGAGGCTGGATTACTCTGTGAGTTAGTATTTCAGGTTATATTTTCTTCTCTGACAAACTGCTGCCTCTACATATTTCTGTATATTCACCCCTGTTCTGTTAATAACAGTATTGTACCAGACATCTATAATTTGTCTTATGCTACATTGTCTAACGATCATATCATAGTTTTTGTAATAAAACACATCTGCTTTATGTTTTCACGAGGACTTATACTAACTCCCACATTTTGAAACAATTATATTGATTTAATAATCTATAATAATTATTTTTAACCTTAGTTTCTGAATTTTTGATCCTCTTCTGAAGAGGATTCATGTAGGTCTAAACAGCTGCATGCATACATACAGTCTTGAGGACAGATTATGCAGGTGTTTTGTATTCTCTCATAAAGTGAACTCTAGTTCATTCTTGTGGAGGCAGAACTCAGTCCTGTAACAAGGGAAAAACCTTCATGACAGATATTCAACTACATGTAATATGTTCTTAACATTATTATAGCAGTATAAGAGATGTAAAAGAGCAATTTTCCTTTCCTGGAAAACACTGTAAGACTGTCTTGAGATTCCTCTAAGTGGTGTTGCCTATGAAAAACTATCCCAAGGAGCAAATCAGATACCATGTCTCATGAGAGAGTTGTTTGGGAAATGTTTCAATGAATATATACAATTTAATTATTATTTTGTTTTGTAGTTTACATAAAAGCCTTGACAAAACATTACAGGGTAGATAAATCACAAAATGCGGTGGGTTTATATGCATTTAATTACTGGGTTTGATCCTGATTCCTCATTTTTTTCCATGTTGTGATATTGTTGGAGTCTTTTTTGTGCTTTTTACTTCCCCTTTCCTGAAGTTTAATAATTGTAAGATGATAATAATAATATAAGATGATAAACAAATTCTCGTATTCTGATTGAAATTCTGAGCATATTCAGAATTGTCATTTAGCATTCTTTGGCATTTTAGCTCAGAGTTCAGTTCTTATTTCGCTTCTTGTACAGAAATGGGTCCATCTGATTTACTTCTGTGTAAGATAATGAAAAAGATGTCCTTTGCCAACTGACTTGAGACTATGCAAGGAAAGTACTTCATTAACCATTCAGAGAAACTGGAAACACCTTATTTTCCCAAGAAACTGTTTTAAGTTAAGGACTTCACAGACAGCCTATTAACAAGAACTACAATACACTACAGTAGCTTCTTTGCTTCCAAGGTAGGCTTGAACCTAGCATGTCATTTTAGGAATAATGAATGATACTTCAGGGTATTAGGCAGCTACCCTAAAGACATGATGAGATTATGCCACAAAGTACAGAAAGTCTTCCAGGAAGCAAATGAATAATCTTTGCTAAGGGGGCATAGAATAAAACCCATTAAAACCCATTAAAGGAACCCAAACTGTAGACAGAAGGTAAAGAAGGATTGATTTGTTGTAGCTGTAAAGGCAATAGAATGCCTATTTATTAATTAAAAGTATATTTTATGTATTGTGATGTGGTAAATTGTTGACTGTTTATGTGAATTACCTCAGAAATGCACCTACGGCTATTAACACTGATAAATTATGCACTACTTCTTTTTAAATTTCTGAAACAATCTTCACGAGTATGCTCGACTTTATTTTCAGTTTTAAGCAGCAGCATTGTGTAATCATATTCAACATTTAACTATTGCCTCTCAAAGTTTCTTAGCTAGAAAAAAAGCCAAGCTTTCACAAACAGTTTTACCTCTACCTTTTTTTCCCTTTTTTCCTGTTAAATGTACATACATATGAAACACAAAGCTTTCTATTTTGACAGAATATGATGAAAGGAAGTAACATACTCTTAAGTATTGACTTGATATTCCCTTTAACTTGAGAGTGCTAAAACAAGTAACCTTCACCTAAAAGAAATGTTTAAAATAGGACAATGAAATTTTTTAAGTATAAATAAACACATAAAGTGAAGGTGCATATGTGTAAATAAATCTGTATATTCACACACACCAAGTTCTCAGAAAATATATTAATCTCTGGAGTCTTTTTCTTCTAGGATACTAAGTCAGCTATAGGTGAAAAACACTAAATATTTTTCATAGAAGTTCTGTGTCTTTGAATATATAATGTTTTAAGTTCAATATTTATATTTTGTACCTATATGTATAAATATAGTGTCTGTATTCTGATATAGACATGTATTTTGTGTACTTAAAATGGCGTTTATATCTGAAAATCAGGCATCTACCCAATACCACGTTAAAAAATTCAACATTAGTCATCATCTATAAATTTGAATGTGTGATTATGCATATACAGGAGTGAGTGTGTATGTGTGTGTGTGTGTGTGTGTTTCTGTCTTTAAAAATAGGCCTTTTTTGTCACTCTCTGATGGTGGTGATGGAGGAAGAATAATACCTTTATCCCACTATAATTTCTAAAGGCATTTAAAAGGTTCATTCTTTCAAATCAAAGAGTTATTCATCATAAGCCCATCACAATTTTACATGAGCAGAAGCTTTCAGCTTGTGCATATTTTGTCAGGAAGGCAATTTAAAGCTTATAAACACAAATCACATCTTTGGGTTTTAACCACAAAACATTTACACAGTACTGTCCTACCACCTACAATATCTCAATACAAAGCCAAGAAGTAGAGCAAGCAGGACCAGGAAGCAAGAACCTGGAGACAACATTTTATTTTAGAGTAGACCGGGTGTTGGGGCATCAATTCAGGAATTCTCAGAAGATTGAGAGAGAAAAGGATGTTCCCTTATGCTTATGTCCCTTATCAGAGTGTTTATTTGGTGTAATAATTAAAACAGTTATTTGGATGACAGACATGTCTGAAGCAGGCTTCTATACCCATGAAGAAGAACTCTAGAATAATTTATTTGCCCCTTTTCCCCTCCATGTATTTGATTATTATGATTGCGAACTAATATGTACATTGACCAGATGCAAATTGCTATGATACCATAACGTCTCTGATCAGTAGCTGATTTAGCTCAGTCTGTTAAATAATGTTTAATGCACAAGGATGAATCACTCTTAGAAAAAATGTGAAGAAATATTATTCATTCTATTTTACTGGAGGACAATTGAAGCATTGAGATGCTTTATTGTTTACCCAAAGTTACAATCATTTAAGTGACTTACTTAAAGAGATTTGAACAACCATTTCTGTATCCTAGTCTGTCTTAATGTGCAAACATTAATCTATTTTTTCTTAGTATTTCCTATTTTGGGAATCTTGAAAGTACAGTGCAGATTCATCTTGCTAGGGAACTGGTATTCATAGACTCATGAATCATTGGACAATCTTTGTTGAATTTGAATTCCGTAGGTTATCTTGTCCAGCCATCTCTCCAAATCAAGACTAAATCAGAAGCTAGATCAGATTAAATAGGGCATAGTCCAGTCAAATTTTGAAAGCATTGTTGAAAGTTAACAGCCTTTCTTGATAGCCTGTTCAGCACTTAACCATTCTCATTGTGAACAATTTTTTTCCTTAAATCCCCTTGCAAGGTGTTATGATGCAACTTTTTTCATTGTCTTTTGTCATTTCACTGTGAATCTTGGAGAAGAGACTACCTACATTTCTCCATAATCACCCATTATGTACTTAAAGACAGACAATATATCACCTTTTGTCCTTCTTTTTGAAGGGTTAAATAAATACATTCCTTCAGTGTGTTCTGTGCTTCAGTTCCTGCCTATCCCAGAAGCCTTCTCTGGCTTTGCTCTAATTTGTCAGTACCTCTCTTACAGTGGGGAGCCCACCACCGCCTGTGGCACTACAGATGTAAGTGCACACGCAAGTGCTCAGTGGTAGTAACACTTCCTGTGGCCTGCTGGCCATGCTCTTGCTGATGCAGCCCAGTATGGACTGTGTTTACCTTTGTCTGTGCACATCGTTGTCTCATTCAACTTGTGCACCCGAATCCTGGTGTCCTTCTCTGCAGAGCTGCTTTCCAGACAGCTGGACCCCAACTCATACAGATGCAAAAACAGCACTTCCCCTAAAAAAAATATACAATTAGTTATATTTCAGGAGACAGAAGCTCTTCAGTACTATTACAACATGGGACTACAGTCTAACAGTTGCTAAATATCCTGTGTTTCCCATCAAGATAAAGGAAGTTTTCAGGCCCCAAATCCTTTACCTCTTAAAAAGTAATCAAGTGATTTATAGTAAACAAAAATCACTTTGTAAGAGAAAAGTGGAGAACTTGCTAACCATTGTAAAGCACACAGATATGTTCTTTAGCAGCAATACTGTTTTATTCCAAATTATCACAAGTCAGAAAATGACACATTTGCTCTTACCTATAAATTGATTCTGTTACAATGTCCCTGAGATTTATAACTCCCACAAAGGATCTTTACCCCCTTTCTACTTTTAAATTATTATCCTCTCTCCCCACTTTTTCTTTTTCCTTTTCTTTGTTTTTACTCTTTTTTCTTTTTTGTTTGTTTGCTTCAGTTTCATTTTTTTGTTTGTTTGTTTTTTGTTTTGTTTGTTTGTTTGTTTTTGGTTTTGTTTGGTTTTTTTGTTTGTTTTGTTTTATTTTGGGTACATGTACTTTCAGCATTTTAAAAGGTTGCATATTGATTGTGGAACTGTTAGCTGCTACTGGCTTTTTTGCACGATTGAATTATAGTCCAACATTAATATTTTGTGTTATAAAGTGCTTTCTAGCATATTAAGGAGCCAACCAAAAATGAAAGGGAGTGATTATTCTAGAATATTTTTCTCATTTGATCCTAGCAGATTGCTTCAAAAGTTCACATCTTTTTTGTGCCCAAACTGCCTGCAATGACTAGTGGTGGCAGTTGGATTGTTTTTAAAGCACATACAACTCTAACCTTTTTAAATCTAATTTACAATTTTAAATGTTTGCTGTTTCAATTTAATTTGTGCTGATCCTGACATGGAAAAGTGGGAGGACAATGTTTAAAATAATAATAATACTTTCATCTTTCAGACAGCCAAGCCTAGAAGAGAACAGTTCAGTGTAGGTTGTGAGAAGAAAGAAAACAGCCCTGGATTCACTTTGGTTAAAGTAGTGTCCCATACAGAATCCATATATTCACAGTAGAGGTGTTGGAACAAGCACACATGGTCTGATAAATAAAGGAAAGAAAGTAGGGAGAGCAAATCAAGCTACTTCTAATGTTGCAGACGGTAGCTACAGAGGGAGATGAAGAGACAGAGCCACTACTCCTGGATCAGAGACTTGTTGCCATGGGAGCAGTGATAAGGAAAGCTGGTACCCTGGAGGCAGTGACTGGGGACAAGAACAAAAAAGAGAGGGATAAGAACTTGGATACATACAGGGAACAGACTCCCACACACATACTTTTATTTTAGGAGGCCCAAATTGCCTTATTTCCAACCTATGTTGGAAACATGCATGATGGGGCCAAGGCCAGAACGGCAAAATTTTGAAAGGAGAATGTTAAGTACCTGCTAGAGAAGCAGTTGGGATTTTTCTGACCAGTCTGGAATTTGTAGTTCTTTCCTTTCTCTGAGTTCATTTGAAAATACACGTGGTATGCAACATACAAGGTAAATGTCCATGCTCATAGACTGGTATCTTGTGGACCACTAAGAAAAAGACAGAAGCATTTATTCCTGGGAACAGAAGATTTACAGTTTCTTCCCCTAGCAAGTCTTATACTGTCTCGTGGGAGTACATTGAATATTCTAATACTATGAGGATTTGGCTTAGAGAGAAAGATAATTTTTAAAAACCTCACTAAATATTTCTACTGACACTTTTCAGTAAAATATAGCACAAAAATTCAAGCAATATCCTGATGTTATGGGACATAAACATGCTTCAACAAGGATAAAATTGATTCTAGAATTTCACCACAGTGTTTTTAGTTTTAAAGTAAGTTACTTTAAATTAGGTTGCCATTTCCTGTATAAAAACCATGTATTGCAATTTCCCATTTTCCCAAACCAGGCATTTTATATGGAAAAGATCAGAAACTTTTCTCCTTTGCATTTTCCAGACACAGAAGGTACAAATGGTTACATTTTTGTAGCATACTTACATATCAAATTTTAAACCCCCTGTCCCACGATTAATTTGCACGATTTTGTTCTCTTTCCTCCCAACTCTGCCTCATACTCATGATCTTTCATTCTACAGCATGAGCTGATTGTTCAAACTCTGTGACCAAAACCCTCACTTTGTAACCTTTTCTGAAATTGTATATTAATAAAAACAAGCAGGAATTGTCAGTGCAGCAAAAAAATAAAACTGCCTGTTATATGCAAAGTACATCTTTAATGATGTTTAAAAAGGAGCTAAACATCTCTATGGGAATTCTTAAAGCACTTATCTCTTAGGCCCTTATTTAGTTTTGCAAGTCTTTGTTGTTTAACAAGCTGGAGAAATGGGTCATCTAATGTTATATTAATCAGTAAATTAATATTTTAATTTGATTTTCTTTATAGTTGAGATGCTTGCGGCATCTCCAGTGTTTTCTCTCTCTGTGCACTAATGTTAAGCAGTATCATTATCATACTGTACCTTGGGGTTGTGAGATAACAGGGTCCAGTGATAGCTCTATTCTTAGGAGAGTGGGAGGTTTATGATGACACTTATACAACTTAAATGGCACATGGAAGCTCTCGTGCAATGAAATGTCTTAAAGCTGAGTCATAGGCTTTTCTACATCGGGCTTTTCAGTTGTGTGCTTGAAACCACATGCTTTCATGTCCAAGTAGGTGATACATTTTGCCAGTCTTTACAGTGTTCTGGAGTAAAATCTCAATGATTCAGTTTTTCATAACCAATCCTATTTTGAAAATTTTTGATAAGTTGCAAGAGATATGACTATAAATATATGAAAAGGAGAGAAAAATTACAATTTTTTTTAAGATTAAGTTCTAGTTCAATATATTTTTTTCAAATATTCAGTAAGTCAAATACAGAAGAGGCACAAGATTTTGTTTAGAGTTATCAGGTCTAATTACTCTTCTGAAACATGTTTGGAAAACTGGAATTTTTATTAGATCAGGCCAGACTGTCCCATTCTCTTGTGCATCTTTACAAGAGCTGACAAAGAAAGCTTTCTCATTTTTGCTCTCTTATGCATGACCTTTAAACAGGTCAAAATAGTGCTAAGATGGAAACAGTTCACAGGTTACTGTTAGGTGAGTACAAAGAAAGAAACAATCTTTGTTCCTTTTACCTCCTTAAGCAGTCACAGTCTGACCTTCTCACCTTCTTCTTTCCCTCCAGACTCTGTAATTGAGGATATTTACTACATCAAAGATCCCACCCCTCCCTCTGCTACAAATACACAAATCACATGTCCTAGTGCATGTCCGCTCTGGTCCAATGGGAAGTTAGCTGTCTGGGTGAAAATATATACTTGGTGATACCCTCACATAGCAAGGTCAAAGCAAATCACATTCACACAGTCCATATCACACTTGGTTTACTGGTCATACCTCAGCAGATGCACCATAACCATATAGGACTGTAAAACAGCCAATACTTTATTGTTTCTTGAGCTTCACTGGCTTTTTAACAGTCATTCACAAAAAATGCATCCAAATACAGGTTCCACTTATGCTTGTAATGGGCAAGTGGAAAATTGGCCCAGGAGGAATGTAGGCATGGCACCAGCTTTCTTGTCTCATTCTCTCTTTTTTTTTTTTTCTCCTTTTTTTTCTTATATTTTTAAAAGAACTTAATAATGTGAAACAGCATTTTAAACATTGCATAGCACAGGTTTCTGAGTCATGTCTGGCAACCCTTACTTTCAGTCAGAAGCTTTTTTTCTTATCTCAGAATAGTGGTACCAGCTTTTCAAAAGATAAATCTGCCTGGACTGAGTCAGCCTTGAGGCCAGAAATGTTGTGTGGGCTGTTGGCTGGATGACTGCACCACAATGTTTGGAACATAAAATGAATGGAAGAATCTAAATGAATGTGCTTGTTATTTTTACAAAATGATAGAGTTAATAGATAATCTTTTGAGATCCATGAAAATTTTTGTGATGGGTCATTGAACACTTGTGTGGATATTCACATTGCTTTTGATTGGTATTAGTTTTCACTAAGGAAAGTACTTTATTTCACTCATATTTTTTTATGAAAACCTATACATAGTATAACAAACGTCTGAATAGGTTTTGAACTAGAATGAAGTTCTGAGTTTAATTCAGTGTCAGAATCCTTTTGAATTGAAGAGTAGGTTTACCTCAGTTTTTTTATGAAGGACTTTTCTAAACGTATGAAACTTCAGAGGTGTTTGGCTTCATTGTGAACATTTTCACACATCCCTAGGCATCATGTTGTTAAAGTCAGCACTTGCCAGTGTCAACAGACATCTGTCTTCAAAGAGTTTCATCAGCTCCAGAAGGAAAAAGTCAATGGGCTACATAAGCAGAACAGCAGAGGTGTCTTGGAAGGTGGATGCTCCAGAAGTGAACATGGGTGAAAAAAAGAGGCAGTCTGCTCAAATTAAACCAAGTAACCTAAGGGGTCTGGCTACCCTCCCATTTTTACAACATATGCAAAAAACAAGTTAGGAAGAAGTTACTTCCTTTGGCAACTTAAAAAATAGATTGAAATTCCAATTATTCTGTCCCAAAAGCACAGCAATATTTTCTCTCTCTATTGATTAGCAGTCCACTTCGGTTGAAACAGCTCTGACTAAGATCAAAATCGCCTTGAAAAGATGACTTTAAACCTTATGAAATACCAACACCACTGCACTATGCTATCACATGGGTATTTTTGGAAAATGAAAGTAAATCAATATTAATAATATAAACCAGAAATTGATTGATTTTGCCATTAAAATATGTAATGGTGAAAGAGCCCATGTCTAATGATTTCTGTTAAAGTCTGTAAGTAACATCTTAATTAAACTGAATACATGAAAATATTTGAAGACATTTGTAAGACTTACTTGGGTCAACCAATTTTTAAAAGCAAAAGTTCTACCATTAATAAACTGGAGAAAGATCATAGCTGTTAAGCAATAAGGATGAAAGTCACATGAAAGGATGACTATGAGAAATTTGAAGAAAAAAGAAATTTGCAGTCTCCATCATTCTCTGTCTCTTACAGTCTAATAAGTTAACTTGTACTGACTGGTAAGAGAGGCAATAAAAACTGATAATTCTTTAAATGACACTAATTCCAGGATGTATGCAAAGCCTCACCAACACCTTAGCATCTATCAAGGACATATTAAATAACTCAAGATAGTGGATTAATATTGTGTAACCATCTTCAGAAATACTAAACCATCCATTCCAACATCCTTACTAGCATTGATCATGAAACACTGAATCAGGACTTTATGTTCATTTCCTTTCATTTGCTTTATTTTACACTGGGGAATATTTGCATTTGTACTACATTCCCGTTTCACATCAAACACACTTTGAAATTCCTACCTGCCTTGATGCAATAGTAACTTTGGTAGCCAGTTATTGTCTTTGATATTTATGCTCCTCTCCCCATCCACCTAACAGAGAGATTGAGATAGAAGAAAAAAAAAAAAGGGAAAAAATGAAAAGGAAAATAAAGAATTAAAAGGTCAGTGATCTGATAACAAAACCAACACAGTAATAACAAATTGGTAAATTTGGAAATTAACATCTAATGTATGTCACTAAAGCTCTAGTAAGGATTTAAAAAAAAAAAGTTAACAAAAGCACCACCAACCAAATGAGGAATTAGAAAGCACATTAGAGCAATCAGTAAATCATTTTGAAAAATAATCAAAATCACTACACAGAACTGAAAACCACTACGTCAATCCTTATTGTCAAGCCTAATGTGATCCAATGTACTGTAGTGAGGGAATAGGAAGGAAGTGTCTACACCGCATGTTGAATTAAAGGGAATCAACCAGCCATTTACTTTCATTTATTTAGTAACCTTCATGATGAGATCATCAAATATATTGTCTCCTCAGGAATCATAGAAGGCTGCTATCTTGCACTCTTTCTTCTGTCTCACCCTTTCCAACCTGATTTTTCCATCACACTACTTCACCAGTTAAATGCATGGGATTTTTTTAAGGGAAAGTTGTTTCTGCTTGGTGCCAGAAGAAAAATATACCAAGACATTATGCTAACAGATTAGTTTTAAGTCACTCTGAAGGATTCACTAATGGACTTCTGATGAATACAGTATCATATTCTTAAGGAGTAGTGCTCACAACAGGCTGTGTTAACTGAGACTAATAGGAAATAATTTTATTGCAAATGGTAAATAAAAGGAAAAATGTTTCCTGTTCCTCAAAAGCAAAATCAAACAATAAAATATATTGATTGCACCACTTTACCTATAAATCTATAGATCACTGCATTAAACAGAGAAGACTTCTCTTGTTCCTTGTTTTGGTAAGCAAGTCATCTGCTATTGGAGCAATTTTTTGTCAAATGTGGTTCAGATGAACTACGTTCATGTTTCTTCTATCCCATTTTCATGATGGAAGCCTGAAACAACAGCCCTAGCTGTAGATACTTATTCTGTAGAGCTCCCAAAATAACATGGAAAGGATCTCACAATAGAAAAGACTTCTGTTTCCAAAGGCAGTTAGTATAACCAAAAAATCCATAGAACACAAGCATCTGAATGACTCCATGTTGCTGAGGATCGCTTATCCATGCTACTTATAAATGACTTGGTAAGCTTGCAAGAACATGAAGAAATCCTTTTTTGGACACTCTAGCCCCTAAGTACAGTTATTTGTATAGGCAACACTACCTTATTCTGGCTAGTTCAGAATTAAATTGAGTATTGCTCTAGGGTTTCATATTGAGCCATATTTATATTTTGAAAGTAACAAATTACGTAAGTGCTTTTAGCTTTTAAGTTTCCTTCACTTGCTTCAAACCTGCTGGAGTTCTTGTGTATGTAAAAGCCTGGATTTTTTTTTTCCCAGCTGTAGCAGCTGGTCCAATAGTAGATACTACCACACTTTTCAAATCTTGACTCATTTATATCAGTACATCATGACAGCAATATTTCTACTGAGACAGTTTCCCTGCTTGGGTGTACACATGGTGTAAAAGTAAATTTGCACTTCATGTTATTTCTAATACTCCCCCATAATTTAAGATGATCTATTCATTGAAACAGGAAAGAGATATCACATAGAAGGGATTTTCTTTGAATAAGTGTGGTTACATTATGTCTCTTTTCATGGGGTTAAACTGGTTCACTACCTGCTTCCATGATAACAGCAACAAATACTCAAAATGAAAGTTAAAAATAATAGCAAGATAATAAATATACAAATGCATAAAATAATAAATATAATAATAATAATACCACCACTTTAAAATTCACCATCATATTGTTGAAAGTTTCCACCAAACAATCTATAAAACAAGGAAGTCATAGGTTTAATTCTTCATTGTTTCTTGGAATAATTTCAGTAGTTTATTTTCCTCTCTTGAATAACTTCTGCATAATCTATTGTAGTTTTACTTGGTAGCGGTGCAGATTGTATATCTCAGCTGAGTCAAATTTGGAAAAATATACGGTTTATAATTTCAATTTTTTATCAAAGAGGGTTAAAATATTATTCTTTTAAGTATATAAAACTTCCAATTAATGATAGCTGATGCATACATTATCTAAAACACTGTATTACTTTATTTTGTTCCAGTTTGTCTGGTAAAGAATTTGAGTCCCTATGAATTTACTCCTTCTTTTCATTGGATATGTGAACAGCATATGTACTGAATTTCAGTACATAGGGTGATTTGCTGACAATTTACTTTGACAATTCACAATTTGTAGAGCATAACTGCTAGCGAAATCATGTAGGTTTGCTTCTGCTTTCTAAACATATTCATATTTTTAAAATATGAAAATAACAAATAATTCTTTAGAAATTTAAAAAATTAATAATTTTTAGATGATTTCTGCTTTCCTTATTCCTCTCATATTCATGCAACAAAAGCTGTTTGAGCAAACACTCCCAAATGCTAAAATGAAAGGGCATAGGCAGACAGGAAGAATGGCTTTTCAATTGGTTATTTAAAAGTCTTCCATTAGGTGTCAGCTGCTTACATTTCCAAACATTATATCCCACAATAATGAATAAAAGACTTCCTAATAAAAGGAAGGCTTTTTAGTATGAACATTATGAGTACCTACTCAAGACTAAGGTTAATTTTGTGCCTTGCATGACCACTTTGGCTTGCAGATACAGAGTTTGATTTAGGAATGGGTCACACTCCACAGACATGAAATATCCATCTGTTGTGTGAACAGTCATACTCTAGAGTGAATGAAATTCCTCAGATCAGAAGAAAGTAACTGAGTATTTTGTAACACCTGATCTCTCCCCCACCTGTGGAAACCTATTGAAACAGCTCTACTTATAAGACATTTGTCAGAATGTTAATTGGAAAAATGACTTCATTGTGTGAGTCATACAGTCACCTCTGTGGACCTCATTAGGTTTAAATGAGCAGACTGAAGGCCAGAGAAATCATTCTGAGCACAGCCATATGTTGGTGAAGAAACTCTCAGACAGAGGCTCGTGGCCAACTTCGGGTACTTTCAAATGACTAGATGGAATATGGAGGTCTAGGTGGCAGGAAATATACCGGATACGCTGACATATGCAGTGTGTTCCCTTTCACAACAAAGGACAATTTTAAAACATGTCTTTTAATATAGCAGATTCACTAGCTGGTATATTTTAATTCACTTGCAGCTTTTGAGTTAGGACGAAGGTATTTTTAGGTGGTTGTAGAGCCACTTGTGTGTAGCTCTGGGGTTCTTTGTAGGACATGCCATAGCTCTGGTTTGAAGCCCTTAGGAACAAAAATCTTTTTGTCAGGAAATGAAGTAATTCCAGTCTGACTTCAAAAATTAGCATGGACAATCAAAATAAACGATCGGTTGATCTGTGACTTTCCGTGATAATCTAAGCTATATTTGTGAAGCTGCTTTTTGCCTACATTTGAGAATTGGGTAGCTCTGGATGAGGGCTTTAGAAGAAAATGAAAACAACACAGTAGCTAAGAAGTAATCTCCAGCAGCAGAACTAGTACGAAGAGAGAGACGTATTCTACTGTTTCAAATTTTTTTAACCTGCAAGTTTCTGCTATTAGAATATCCAGACTTTCCAATAAAACATTATTGGAAGACATCTCACAGTAAACTAATCTTATCAGAACAAGTGAATGAAAGGAACATAGAATAGCTATCTTCTTCTTCTGTCATCTAAATATAATATAAATTGCAATGAGCTTAGGGTAACTTACAAAGCCTGATTAGCAAACAGGGAATTAAACTCCATATACTTTTTCAGAGAATAAAAATGTAAGTAATGAAGTCATTAATATCTATGGATAACCTCACCCAAAACAACATTGAAATACAAGCGTGCTATGGTTACATACCTGTCTTACCTTAAATATATTTATTTTGAAGGTATAGATTAAGGTACTTAAATTGTTATGAAGCTCTCAACAGACTGGCCTTTATAAAATTTATATCAACTACTCACATATGTCTAAACTTCAGAAAAGTACATATTTTACTTCATTTTCTCAGTTGCTGTGAACACAGTCCTTTTTCTATCTGAGCTCAAAATAAATAAGAATGTAAGAAACATTTTTTTTTAAACTGACAGCTCACTACAACTAAGCAGAAATCAAACAGGAAGCTTTTAAAAATCAACAAGTTACTAACAAGGACTGAAAATCTTGACACTGTCATCCTGAGAGACTTGAGAGACTGAGTTGTATCTACTCAACTCCACCTTCCTGCACGATGAAAGAAAAATCTGAGACATGGCCTTGAAGTATCATGGACCTCCAAAACTCTGCCCATGTAAGCTATGTTCTTCCAACAGGTATGATTTTCTTGCACTTCTCAGTGTCATAATAGGAAACACAGAGATGAAAAACGTTTCACAGAAATGGCCATAAAATCTTATGTTCCCATACAAAAAACAACCAAGTCACAACTTGTTCATAGCAAAATAAGAGGACAAAAACTAGGAAGTAAAAAATAGTGGCCATTGTCAGAGCTCTCACATCCAATAAATACGTGGTGCTTTTCCCACTTAATCTCCCAAGAGACAGAATATATGCCCCTAAAGCACAGAACTTCGCTTTTAACACATGGATTAACTTGGGTATCTGCACCAAAACATCTAAACTTTAGAGGTTCCTACCCCGGATTTATGAACAGATTTGTGATTCTCAGGGCTTACTTAGTCTTTATTTTTACTAAAGTTCTAATCAGAAATTTTAAGCATCTATCAATTTACATATCATTTTAAAGATATTTCCTAAAGAAATTTCTTATTCCTGTGGTTGGCTGTGAATATAGATACTGCTATGTCATCAATATGACTCATCATTATTACCCAGGCAGGTATACCTTTCTAGTCATCTTCATCTTTTAAAGAAGTATCACTACCAAATCTTCAAAGCAAGAAGTCGCCATCTGAAAATTCTTTCTTCCGTTCTTTGAAGTCCCTTTGCACTTAGAGGTGCTGCATATGGAATAAAATCTGGCATGCACAGCTAGTTTCATTCTCAATGTTTCCAATTCTGAGCTTTTTCTAGAAAATGAACCAAGGATCAAACAGCACTGAAGTTTATGCAATCCAATTACTCTCTATGTCAGCATACAACATTATGGTGGTATAATTCACTTAACCACAGCCTATGTAATCCCTGTGGATAAACAAACTCCTTGTCTTTGGTGTACCCACAAATTCCTTGTTCTTCCTCCCAGTGTCTGATTTCATGTCCATTCTTAAATTATTAATTCCCAGAGCAATGTCTCCTTTGAAAATACTGAAACTATCTGCCAATAGTGGTTACCATGTAAAAAAATAATTTTTCTTTATCACATTAAAGAAAAATATAAATATCTGCACGGTAAAATTCTGTTATTATTAACTAAACACTTTGATTCAAAAATAGATTTGTCTTCTCTATATACTAATATCCATATTTGATTTTAATATTTAAAAATTCCTTTCAGTAGTCAACATAATTCATGGAAAAAAAACTTGTTTTATTGTCTACACGTGATTTATCACTGGTATTGCTTGTAGTTTATTTAGTTCCCTAAAATGGAACTGTGATTTGAGCATTTTAAAACACAGGTCCCTGCATGTTCTACATTTTGTTCAGTTACACTCTTTGCAAACATTTCCTCTTCTTACAACAACACATTCCAACTGCCTTTTCATTAAGCCATCTTTCTCATGTATCAGTTATGTCCTCTTGGCAAGAAATATCCATAATGATGACTATTTTCCTAACATTTCATCATCAGGCAGGATAAGAAGCAACATCAATCACATACTTCTCTGAGGTACAGCTAAAAGTCCAGCCTTTCTCAGATCTTACTGCAGAAGATACTTTGCAGTTTACTGATTAGACTATTGGTAAAACTGCATTTTTCTGAATAAGCCTCTGCTCATTGCACTGCCTCTGTATTTCCAGCTGTCCATACTCCAACACTCCATTCCAATTTGCATACTCCATTGTTCAAAGTTCTTGAACTAAATGAAAACTTCAATTCCACGGAGTAATAAGACTGCCTACAAAATGGATCAACTGTTAGACACAAGACTTTGCAAATATTTGGGCAAGTCTTGCATTGCACCAGATACAGAGAACAATACACATACGTACGAGTGAACTCTTGTCTCTGATTGAAGGTTTTCTCCAGCCTGATCACTGTTTCTACCAAATTTAAACAAAAAAAGGAAATGAAATATAAGAAGCTGACATTGATAAAATTAAATAGTTCTTTCTGAATTGCTAATTTTTTTCATATAGTATATGATGTTTTAATTTATTATTAGTTATGATGTTAAATTGACTGGAAATGTATCATTATACCTTATTAATAACTCTACTGTAAGTGTGAAGTACATATTTAACTGGAAACCTAAAAGTGATGCTTCCATAATGCAATGCTGACATAGGTTATAGACTTATTGTGTATTTCAAGTCTCCATAAAATTTACAAATAATTTAAGAATTGCTAAAATACAATTTTGATAAATAAAATGTAATTATTTTCAAAGCTTCACAGATCATACTATATGCCAAATAAAGTTCTTCTGCATAACCTTTGTCACATGCTTTCAAGTTTAATAGAGTTCATTTTCCCCACTCAGCAACTATTTTCAGTTTGGCAGTGCAACCTACTTGACTAATGATGAATTTCATCATGGTACATAAATACTACTACTAGTAGATATTTACCTTTTTTTCCTCTTTTCTGTCTACCTACTGCCTACAGAAAAGCCTTACAGCACACATGCAAATTAGTCTGTGGGAGATAAGCCCATTCCTCAGTTCACCCATTTTAACCTAAGGAAATAAAGAGGTTCAGTAGTAGAAGCTCTGTAGCTCTAGGACTTACAGAGCATTGCCACATGACATATGTTACTGCATGTATTGTATAACTGTTATTCTGGACTAATTTTAGTTAAGTTTAATTACATCATAACAAATATTTCTATTTACATATCAATATAGATTTCAAAGGCTTGGAAAAACTTTCTGTAATTACTAAAAAGGGTTTTGCAACATTCCCTTTCTCTATTTTATTGTTTCCACATTACAGAAGTGCACCAAATGCATCTCCATTTTCCTTTGCTAATGTCAGCTGGTGCATGTCCAGGTCTGTGGTGGAGGTGGTTTGATCTTGTTCCCCAACTGGCTGCTAAAACTTGCTCCTTGCAACTCCTCTCCTAACAAAACATCCTTCACCTGACTGCTGTGTCCTTCCTGACGGCGATTCCCAGCTCTGGGCACAGTTTCTCAGCCACCCACCCAAGCCTGGCTCCTGGTGCCAGCGCACTGGCCCCCTGTCCTTGCTCCCCCAGCAGAAGCCGTCAGTATTTCTGCTTTGTCAGAGCAAGACTTGGTGAGCTCTGGGCTCTGGAGCTACAGCACGGGGCTGGGACTGGCCTTATCAGACTGGGAAATTCCACTGAAACCAAGGGGATTTCTTCTGCCAAGAGGAAAGCATGCAGAGGTGCTGTCAGGATTGGGATCTTACGTATTACTCATGAGTGGAAGAAGGAAAATGGAAATCTCTTCAATGAGCCTGCTTGCTTTGTAATATAAAAACTTATAATGAAAGAACATTCACATCATTGTAATTTTCTAATGTTTTACACTTTAGTCATATTTTTCAGAGCAGTTTCTCTGATTTATCCATTTCAATTTTTTATGTGATTCCTTTTTTTTTGTTGTTGTTGCTGCCTGTTTATTATTGGTATATATTTTTAGTATTTTTCCTTTGGATTTTTTTTTAAATTGACAGGATTTCATCTCTGTTTGTTAAAGAGAACCAGCTGTTTTCTTCAAAGATAATTTTCTGAAGCTGTTGTGTGCCATAATTACACTGCAATTACACAGCAATATCCATAAAAGCAGATGAGGATTCTATGTGTCCTTCTGACTCATTAGAAGTTGCAAAAATGATGGATGCAGTCTTTCCTAGCTTGATTATTGCCCTCTGTTGGCAAACCCAAGTCCTGTCCTATCGAGAAGGAACTAAAGCAAGGAATAAAACCTTTGAAAGGAGATCAATTTCAGTTTTGGTAATGGGAACACTGAGATAATGCTGAAGCTGGGAAGTATTTTAGTAGTAGGTGCATTTTATGGAGAACATTTTGAGTAATTTAGTTAATATTTTCAATAAATCAGCATTATATGCATTTTGTACACATTCTGATAAATTATTTTCTTATATAGTTAAATTACTTGAGAAATTATTTTCTTTGCAGTTCAGTCTCGCATTCATCTTCCTTGCAAAATCCTTAAAACAATTTCTTGTTTTGAAAGATACGGTCAAATTCTATTAAGTTTTGTTTGTTCAGGTGTTCTGACATTAACAAGTTGAAAGAAGTCAAAATATGCTCATGTGGCTTTGGAATACCTTAGATCTTCATGTTCTGACTGTGGAAGAGACCAATATCAGAGAACTTCTATCTTCACTCAAATCAAAGCACACCAAATCCAATTCCTTCTGAATCAACAGACCAAAAATAATCTCATTCCAGAATGAGTTTTCAAATATTTAAGATGGCAAAAGAGAGCAATTGGGATGGGAAGGGTGAGATTTGGATGGTGAGTTTTGGGGGGAGGAGGGGTTACTGAATACTTTTTGCATTGAATATTGAATCAGGTGAGCTATTTAGTTTTGTTTATTCATTTTCTGGTTAGGGTTTATCACAGTGACTTCAAGAGATCCTTCGTGATGAGCCTAAACTAAGGTAGAGGATCAGTGAGGCTACTGGCACTGTTTTTCAATGGACTCCTGTACACTTCTGTCAGAGCAGCCACTGGAGTCTTGATTTGCAAAAGGGCAGAACTTCAGAGAACAAATGAATTTTATTAAAATCCTGCGAAGTTTAATGTGAGTTGCAAGTCAGGACAGACCTATCAGCACATGGATTTCTCCTGGGTCTTTGCTGGATCCTGATACAGTTTCAAAACTTCTACTTTGGTATGGGAGTATTCTGGTTTTGTAGTCAACTCGTCAACTAAAGCATACAAGGTGATTCTTAGTCCTCTAGTGACTTTCAGCAAAAAGACCACATATAAACAGCAGAGTTAAATAAAACTCCATTTAGAGAATCTATTCTGGAAAAAAATGGCAGTAGGAAATGAACATGTGTTTTATTTTCAGTTGTGTTTCTAGCTGTCATAGCATCTATGGTGTATATCTCAGTTTGCAGAATTTTTAGATACTCAGAATTTGACTGTTTCCTTTAATTTGCAACAAGAATCAGATTTTGTTAAGGCTAACACAAAGACAGGAATAAATTTTCTAATGTTCATATTTTTTCGGTGTTTTTCAGATAGCTAAGGGAACTTGAGTGAAGCTTCATAGGTCAGTGATTTCTTGTTTAGCATCACCAACTTGACCCAAAACCATTTTATATTGTCTTTTCCCTCACATTTCACCAACAATTCATTAATATTTCCAAGATTTTTTTCCCTGTGAAATTAGACTTGCACACTAAGTCACTGCAAATGTAATAAAAAACCTACACCAGTGAAAACGGAAATGTGGAAAGGCACCACACTAGTAAAATGAGGAACCAGCTGTCTTTGTCCACTGCAAATGCATTATCAATTTTCAGTTTCTGTGTAGGATGGTAGTTCTTTCAATACATAAGACAATTGCAAAATTGCAGGACTTCCAGCTTTTCTTGCATTCAGTGATTGTTGACTGAACTGTGTTGATTAGCTTTCAGTACAAGGCTTGACAATGGCTCTGCAATCACTCTGCACAGCTCATACCAAGCAGTATTTTAATTTGTCATGAGAAAAACCTGATGAATTGTGTTGTTGGAGTCATGGTTTTTATCTGCTGGTCTTGTAGAAGACACCACATGGGATGCTAAATATAAATTTTTCACAGTTCCTTTGCATTTTTCTTCCACTATCACTTTTCATTCAATATTTAGGGAGTACTCTTTTTAACTCAATTATTTACAGCAATAAAATTAAAAGAACCTCTACAATCACTCCTGTTTTTTAAAGTAATTTTCACACACTATATTTAGCAATGCTATCAAATCTCTAGTAGTGAAAGCCAGCTCTTTGTCAGCTTGGTTTATATATTTTTGCTACTATATATACTTAAAACATTAATAGATAGGAAATTAGAACTCAGCTACCAAAGCAAAGTTTTAAAATATTGCAGAGACCACAAGCACAAAACCCACGACAAAATCATATTTTTGCATATATATAAGACAATATATGCAGCAACTAAAGCTCATACTTTTCACTTTTCTCCACATGTACAGAATCTCTACTTTTTGGAGGCATACAATTCTGACAATGAAATTGTGACTTCATGAATTAAACTTCACACTTCATGTGACTTTCATTGAATCCAACCTATGACCTTATCTATCTAGATTCTTTAAAATATAAAGGAAAAGAGATAGACCCTAAAATCCAATTAATTATCAATCTCTGAAAAGTACAACATTATAGTTTAATACAGCCATTAAAGAAATAAATCTGAACTGTGTTTACTGGCTTCTAAATTTTCCTAAATGCTCATTTTATTTGTGTTGTCAAATCTAAGATTGCATTTATCTCCCTGCAGGAAATATAAGAAAAATTGACTGGAAGAGACATACTCTGGTTATTGCATGCAGGAATTGCAAAGGTTTTAGCTTTAGAGATATCAGGACATACTCTCCTGCTGTAAATATAATGGTTATCAGGGAGTGAA
Source organism: Climacteris rufus (assembly GCA_013398175.1). Classification (NCBI taxonomy): domain Eukaryota; kingdom Metazoa; phylum Chordata; class Aves; order Passeriformes; family Climacteridae; genus Climacteris; species Climacteris rufus. The sequence continues at coordinate 393,753 of VZRZ01003578.1, forward strand.
AATTTATGCTCACTGCCACCGTATAGTTTTCTTTTCTCTGACAGTGATTGTTCTAAGATTAATACACAAGCAGTGCAATGTTTCTGAAAAAAGATGCCTTTTAGCCCCTTTTAGAGAATTGTTTTAGTGGGACTAGCAATGGCACTTTCAGATGTACGACAATCTGGATGCCATTCAACAGTTAAAGATATTCTCTTAAATATTTCAGTTTTCTCTTTGAAAGCATGTAATTCATATCAAATCTTTTATTAAATTCTGCTGTTAGATTATTTTCGGTTCATTTTTGTGTTCATACTGTGTGGTGTTATGTATTCAATGATGCTCAATGTATGTACAGTACATTGCTCACAAACACTATTAGCTTCATTATTTATGATTTAGGATTAAGATTTGTCTTCCAAATCTACAGTTTCTGTCAACTGCAATAATTTTCTGCCTGCCTTTATACATATGATCAATGCTCTTTGAGTTCAGGTTTCTGTGAATGTCATCCTGAAGTTGATGGTATTTCTGGTTCTTTATTGCCTTCTGACATATCAGTACACTTAAGTACAATTTTTCTCCAGTGCCTGAGGCTGAGTTGAATGAAGTGGTCCTTCAGTTGCATTCTGTCATCCGTGTGTTGACCATGACCTTCATGGTTTATTTATGATTAGGAGGTTATGTCTTTCCTTACTCTAGCAATGGTATTTTAGTAAAGTTCTTTATAAGTTTCTTAGTTCTGCAAATACCTTGCAATTTTGCAGGCTCACTCTCTGCAATATTCTTCAATAAATAATAGGAAGCTGGCCTGCACTTTTAGAGAAACTTTTCTATATATATCCCCAGTGCCAGCTTAGATTGTCGCTCACATTGTCTGCTGTCCTGCAGAGCCAGACGAATAATGAATGATCTTTGCCATCTCTGGATCATACCACTGTACTTGAGTTCTTACATGACATTTTACTTTAATGGTCTGGTAAGGAATCTACTTGATTATGTATCATCTGCCTGGGAGTGAATGGGTCTGGTAGACATGAAAAGTATAAAGCATGAACAGTTTATGGCAGGATGAGACCTTTTTGAGCTTTGAATTTCAGCAGTTGATAAAATATCAACTAGATGTCATTAGTGTTTCAGACTATGTATAGTGTTAATTGCATTTCGAATTTCAGCTGGGAATACTGCTACTGTTTAAACTTATACTATAAATTGAGGAATTATACTTCCTTGAGTTAAACCCTTCAGTGAAACAAATGACAAGATGCATGTCAGGAAACATAATAAAATGAGCTTATTTTCTAGATTATTAGTCAGAACAGTTGTTCTACCAACATCAGAGAAAAAAGATGTAAGTCTTGCATCAATAAAACTTGGGCAGGGCTGCCAAAGCCACCATCTAGCTGAAAATTACTTATTTGCACAAATAAGTAACTATGAGTAGCTTCTCACACTTACATTTTTACAGAGACGTGGATTAGGAAGAAAATCTATAAAACAATTCTGTGTTGCCATACTAGAAACACAGATTTCTGCCAACATAATGTTTATAATGTTTATAAATCTGGTGGATCATCTCTTTCTTAAACTTTCTTATATTTCACTGCCCTTAGGCAGCTAACACTAGTGCTAAGATCTTCACCTATGCATTTTTCACATGCAGGATTTGTTATCCTGATATCCTTTATGCCACACGGCTTGTAAATGCTCTGAATTTCCTTCAGAGAATTTGAAAGCAAACTGTTATTCTAGGTAAATGAAATGAGTTGATCATATAACTTCTATTTTTTATTCTGTGCACTGCTTTCAAATTCACCAGTGCAATGACATCTAAATCTTATATCTCTACATATAAAACATCTCACAGAATCACAGAATTACCTAGGTTGGAAAAGATCTTTCAGATCATTGAATCCAACCTATGACCTAACACCACCTTGTCAACTAGACCATGGCACTGAGTGCCACATCCAGTTTTTTCTTAAACACCTCAAGGGATGGTAACTCCACCACCTCCTTGGGGAGCTCGTGGCAGTGCGCAGTCACTCTTTCTGTGCAGAACTTTTTCCTAGTGCAGCCTAAACCTCCCTTGGCACATCTTAAGTGTCCTGTCATCCTGTCGCTGGTTGCCTGAGAGGAGATCAACTCTCACCTGGCTACAACCTCCTTTCATCCAGTTGTAGGGAGCAATAAGGCCTCCCCCGAGTCTCCTCCTCTCCTGGCTAAACAATCCCAGTTCCCACAGATGCTCCTCACAGGATTTGTGTTCCAGACCCTTCACCAGCCTTTCTCCTTCTCTGGACATATTCAAGCATCTCATCATCCCTTCTAAATTGGGGGGCACAAACTGACGCAGTACTCAAGGTGAGGCCTAACCGGTGACGAGTATGTACTCTAGAGGTGATGCTTATAGTTTTAAGTACTTTGCTGAAGACTTTAACTCACATTTTGATATTATGTAAGAAATACCATACCTGGAAATCAGTTAAAACCATTTTTAAGCAAGTTTCAGAAAAGAAGGCTTATTTAAGGCAACGGTGCACATTGAGACCTTGTCTAGTAGTTAACTTATCAAAGAATACAAGTCCATGATTTTACTTTAATACAGAAGGTATTACCAAATGACATTAAGTGCTTTTTTAAAGAAAAGAAAGGTATGGTCACATTTTTTAATTAAGCCAGGAAAATGAAAGCTGCAAATGAAAATGCCATGTAGAAGAAACATGCCATCACCTCCATTGTCAATTTTGAAAAGAATATTTGCACTCTTTACTTGTTGTAAATTATCTTCACCTCTTTTTCCTCCTTTGTTTGTTGCCCTGACTTTTGCAGTTCTGGATGTTATCATTCTTTTGTAGCTAGTTTCTCACATACTTCTATGTAAACATAGCCATGTTATTGTAACGGTATCTTATTGTTTACATTCCTTTCTCCTGGGCACAGAAGTTTGATGGACATTTCCTTTGACCACTGTGATTGAGGGACGACAAGCTCTTTCCTCCAATGGACAGTGATTTCTAAAATGCAGATAAAAATAAAAAGGGTGGGTCTTGCCCGGCAGTTGCTCGGAGTTGCTCTGGCAGTTGCTTCTTGCTCTCCTGACAGGTGCCCTTGTCTCCTTCTTCCTTCGTGTCGTTACTGCGACACTTTGTTCTCTTCTAGAGCTCACCAGGAAGTAGAAGGATCACTGTTACACAAATTTTATGTGTGTGAATACACTTTTCTAAGTATTTATTTTGAGAATCAACTCCTCCCAACATACTCTTACAGGAATCCCAGGCACAGAAATGCTTACCCCAGCTCATAGGTTTTTTTTACTTCATCTGAATAAACTCATCATTGATCAAGTGTCTGAAATCAGTATTAGGCAAGATCTGTGTATCTATATGGTGGAGGTGATTAGTAATTCTGACTTCACCTCTTAGCTTATACACACTGAGGATACAAAAAAAACCCCAACCAACAACACAACAAAAATGCACAATCAGTTGATCTCAACACATTCATCACAGACAAATGGAAATGGCAGGACACAAGTCCAGTAATGAGTGTCATAGTCCAAAGCACAAAATCACAGCTAATTTGTAAAGCTGTTAACACGCATAACATTTACTCTTCTATTTAAAAATCTGCATTATTCAAAAGGTTTAAGGGAAAAGAAGCCAATAGTACTTGATGATTCATTAGTTTGAGAGGCATACATGCTCTTGTTAAGACAATTAAGGCTTTGGTCACAAATCCTTTGGTTTTATTGATTTGGCAGAAATCATAACCCTGGCTCATTTTATACTTAACACTGAAGTGCTCTGAATAAGGGGAAGATAGGTTAAGCAATTACTCTGTGATATTTGCATTGAACTGATCCTGTAGTTTCAAAATACAGATCACTGACCAAATGCTGTATTATGATGTAATGTGGCTACAGCAAGTGCCATTCATCCTGCACAAAAGGCAAATAGAAGCCTTCTGTATTAGTATGTTAAAAATTTGATAGGATAAAATGTCAAATAATTTTTTGCAGGTTCCTCAGGGAAAAAGCCTTATATGTACCGACGCTTTGATATATTACCTATCTAAATTGTACCCTTTCATAGAAGAAAGTGTTATTTGCAGAGGGTGCAACTTTACTTTCTTTCTAAACACCCTTCCAAATAAACTGTTGAAATCTGCCTTGCAGTCAGTAGACTTTTTTTATGAAAGAGTGCTATATTCTAACTTCTTTAAGCTCTCTGCTCTGCATCAGATACATGAAAACCTCATATCAGAGACATACTACTCAGAAGAGAGAGATGTCAGAACCATCATGGACTTTAATTTTCCATCTTTTATGTTCACGATATGTTAAATATGATCGTCAATCTAAAATATTTTAAACAATCATGGAATATTTCAGGAAGTTTATCAGAAACTCATAATTTCAGATTTTTGCTCTAGAAGCCTGCTTTTAAAGGTTATGCTCAGAGCACCAAAAAACCACAACAATATTGTCAAATCAAGATCATCTGAATGTCTTAAATTAATCTGAAATGTTAAACAATCCAAATTCTTTTTTATAGAAAATGTTTGGATAAAAGCAGAAAACAATATTCAGGAGACAGATGCTTTCCAAAACCAGTAAATGGTATAATTTTATCCCCCAATTTATTTCTCATGGATTAGGAAACTAGTTCCAAACTTGTGTTAAAAGAGTTCTGAATAAAGGAAACTGAACTGTCCAAAATATTTCTCATTAGTGGCAGGACCTCCTTAATTTTGCTTCACAACTAAAAATACTCCACACACACGTTAGAGTCTTTAAAAAACCAAGAACTAAAGTTTAGTTTTACCTAAAACTTCCCATACTGTTCAGCCCAAACATTTTAAAACAATAACATATGATAAGCAGCTTATCAGAAAAAGGGGGATACTGAAAAAATTAAAACAAAGAATGTAAAGAAAAAGGCACTTCCGTATTTCTCTGTAATGTCACTGTAAATCTATCATGATTTGTGTTTATTTAATTCTTGCTGCAGGATGCACCAATCCTTTGATGCCCTCAAATAATCATAGTTTGTAAACCTAACTGGAACACATACAAAAAAGTGTCCACAGAAAGCCTTAATAATTAGCCTGATGTTTTATGTGTTGGCATCTCATGAGATGTCACAGTGATGAGTAACAGGTTCACACTAACTCACAGCTTCATTCATGTTCTGCAAGAAAATACAAAACTGTGTGATTGTAAGGTTCATAGATAATAATTTGTGAAGACTTGATCATGCCCATTAACACAGAAATGATATGAAGTTTACATAACTTTTAGAGAAGCAATTAAAAACTAAATCTTACAGAGACTGGCAGTATTTTAATGATAGCACCAATCAAGTTATATATTGTGTTAGAGCTTTACTCATGTGATCAAGTTTTCTTCTAAACACACATCTTGCAGAAATGGCTTTATAGGCAACATCTGATGTCTGAAAAACTGGTGAGCAGTTGGGAAATGTGTCAGCAGCTGAAAGTATTAGTCTTCATGATTGATGGTACTTTGGAGTTTATTGTTCCTATGCTGAAAAAGGATGAAACCACAACTATTCTGAACTTTCCCATACATACATAAAGCACGTGCGAAAAGTCTGAGATTGCAGCTTTTTCACTTCATCACTCCCTCAGCAAGAAAAAAAACACTGAGACCACTTCGAATTAAGACCATCTCAATCTTCTGATAGAGCTGTGCATGCCAAAATTTTCTGGTGCTGGTACTCAGGCCACTACTGGTCTTTGAAATGTTACATGAAACATTAAATCACTTGGCTAGAGAACAGGTTTTCCTCTAGGCCTTATATACATAACAAAACTCTCCAACAGGTGCAACTGAGAGAATCTCAGAATAGCTATCAGTCAAGATACTTTACTTTCCAAATCCACAAACACAGGTTCACAAGTTAGACTTGGTCAGCGCAAGAACTTGTTATATTTATATGCATGTTGTTCCCATTGGCTACTAATTAATAGCTGTCAGAAAGGTAGAAATTTCTAACATCAGCTAAATTTTCCAGATCACAATTCTTAAAAATTCATCTAGCTTTTAAAAATTTATCTAGCTCTAAACACACTATTATAAGAAGAGATATAAAATGGAAAAAGCACATATCTGGTATTGTTTACAGCAAGAATACAGCAGAGTTATTTCGTAAAATCAGGCAAAAGTATAGTGTCAATAGAAATAATACCTCAAGGTAAGTAGGTAACATGCACGCAAAAGGCATTTGGGGAATTACTTTTAATATAGGGGGTTGTGTGTACTTTGGAGGAAGCAGTACCACTTGTTAAAATGCACACTTTGGGTTAGTCTTCTCTTAGGAGTTAATAGGGAATTAATCATCTGTACACCAGGGGACAGTGGTTTGATCAATACCGAAACTATAACCTTCACTGAGGCAGCATATCTAATAAGTACATCTTGAATAAAATTCCTTTATGCACTGACTCATTTTTCTTAAAACATGAAACCAATAAACATTAGAATCCTTTTGGAGTGAGGGTGATCTCAGCAACACTTCTGACTGGTCTAACCAAAGTGTACCCATCTATACATCCACAGATAGGCAATAAGCACATCTAATACATTATTAACACCGAGTAAAAATAATAATGGATCAAGAATTAAATTTTCATGAGCAATATGAAGGTCTGGTGGTGTGCCTATAAAAGAAAAAACAAACCCAAGCCTCATATTTATCTAAATTAACAAAGAGAGTTAGAGATTTCCTTTTCAAGCAAATAACTAGGGGGAAAAATAATTATACAATTTGAAGCTTTTCACTGTGAGAGTAAATGCAGTAAATAGTATTGAATAGTTATGATTTTTACAGGATTACATTAATTGAAGCATTCTAAGAGAAATATTAGATCTTAAAAGTATGATACAAGCCCAAAGATCTCTTCTGATTCATTCTGCTTTTTGTATTTTTCTTTTATTTTTAATTGCTGAACAGGGCCTTAAGTTGGAGTAAAAGACTGACAGGAAAAAAACTATATCCAGATGAACTTTCCAGATGTATAGGTAAATTATTCCCTGAGTTATCTATCCAGTAGTCAGAGGATTTAACCCATTGATTTACTTACTCTGGGGCCTGCAACTTATTCTAATAAACTCTAATAAGTCTTCTGATGCACCTCATATTATGTAATAACCAGGGAAAAAGAGAGAAGTGCCCATGTTGAAAGTTAGAGCTTTGCAAACCAGAAACACAATAAAGTTTTGAGATTAAGTAACTTCCCTACTTTCACACTTTTTCAAAACTATTTCAACTAATGCAGATTGCTTTCATGGGACTGATACAATGTAGGCTGCTGATTTGCTCTATAATTTTTAAAGCAATAAGTAGATAAACAGAGATAACTAAGAAGCAACGTTTCTTCTAATTCAGAAGCAGCATTTGGTATCTACTTGGTTTGTCATACCAATGATGCAGCTTAGAAATACTGCTTTTGGTACATTTAACTAAAAAGCTCACTACTTTTGTCAGACCTCTGGCACCAGCTACCAGCCAACTATTGCCAAGTGCTTACCAAGAAATTCTGCTCTAGAGTGCCACACAGCTTCATTCCCTCATTAGTTTTTTGATGTATTCACCCTTGACACAGAATGAATGTTAGTAAAAATATAAAAACAACATAATGTGTAGTTTGGCAGTAGTACAAAGATGGGGAAACAATAATGAAGATTTGCCCATGCCTTAAAATCTTTAAGAAAAAACATCAGGAAGCATTCCTCGAGACTGTAATTAAAATCTCTGATCCATTGCTGGGAATAATTACTTTGGCCCCAACTTGCTCCTGTCTGATCACCCTGTCTCTTGTGCAAGGACAGGTGAAGAGCTATTTTAACAGACAGCAAAACAGCAGAAATTGAGGTCTGTGTCTTAAATCAAACAATGAAAACGTTAATTGAACTGAACTGTAAATTGTGGTGATTTGCCTGGTTCTATATTAACAGCTAAGACAAGGCAGGGAAATCTGTAAGTAGAGTAGAATGGACAATCAATGAAAGGAACCACTGTGACTATCTAAAAAAGAAAGGTGTTCATAGTCATAGTCAGTGCTTGCAGGCAATGGAGACAAAGACTTTGCCCACACACCAGCTCAGGCAACTCAGATTTACTATACAAACCAAGAGAGTTTTATGCCAGAGAAAAGTAAAAATGTCTGGAGAATGTGTGGGGAAGAGAAAAAAGTACTATTGAGGTGGTTTAATGAAGATATACTACCAAAGTGTAAGGGGTATAAATGGACTTGAAACCCAAGTTGTTGAGTCACAGTTTACCATTTCAGAGAAACACATGCCCCAGAATCATATTACTTCAGTGTCTTATTTTATTCTATTGAAATTCTTATTACATAATATTCCAATGATCTCTGTGGTAGAGCTGTTTGGGAAAGGGATTGGTAGTGCTGTTTGGGAAAGGGATAAGCAGAGATTTTAAAAAGAAATTCGCAGTATTTGTAAAAACTAAGATGAGTATTGCAAGCATCTAAGCAGCACTCCTTCAGTGGATGATTGGTTCTCATGAGACAAATGCCACTAGGCCATATGAACTTCACTTCTTCAAACATTTATATTCATGATTTACACATTTATATTCATCACTGTGTACTAGATCTCAAATATTCAGTTGTCCCAAATCAGTTTCTTTAATGCACTCTTGATAAGGCCCATGGCTGAGTTTCACAGGTAGGACATGCCCAGCCAGCAAGACAAGTCAGCCACAAGTCATGAGCAATTCAGATCAATTTTAATCATAGAATAGTTTGGGACTAGCAGGGACATCTTCAGCCACATCAGGTTGCTGAGTCCTGTCCAATCTGACCTTGGATGTTTCCAGGCATGGGGCAACTACCACCTGGAAAACCTGTTCCAGTATTTTGCCACCCTCATTGTAAAAAATTTCTTCCTTATAATTAATCTAAGTCCTGTGGCTATGTTACAGGATAGGTAAGGAGGTCATGCTGCAATAGCAGATGCTGCCTAAACTGGTCAGCCAGGAAGAAAAGGGCACTCCCACTGATTCTTTCAGGTGCACAGACACATGCCATGGCTCACAGGCCTGAGAAAAGCAGAGGTTTCTACAGTAAGGAAGACTGTTAGAACCTGCCATTAATAGGGTGGGATGTTTTATTTGCAATGATGAGGTAGTATTCATCTGTACTGAGGGAGTAGGTAAGGGAGCACTGGGATAATTTAAGAGTGACCAGTTATAGAGAGAAGATGCACAAGCTTCAGCAGACAGGCTGAGATGTAATTGTACATTACATAACATTATTTGTGCATGTCTGGAGGTAGCTACAGTCTCTTATGATCTGACAATCTTGAAAAAACTAGCTGAACTGAGCCATGCTAATATTATGTAAGTAAAAAAAAGTAGAAAGTATGAAATTATTTGAGAGGAAACAAATAACAGTGATCAAAACCATTTTGTTTTTAAATATTAGAGCTGAAACTAGTAATAAAAAGAAAAATTAAATGTCAAAAGATTGTTATCCTGACAGTGCCTCCTCATCTAATAGTGTTTTCAAGCCCACAATTACCTTCACTGTCTTGTGCTGTGAAGAACTTGGCTTGCCAAGCTGAGGTTAATAAATGCTGTAAGTGATGCTATGCCCTTTCTGCTCCTGTTTTCTCAGCACACAGATGATAAAGAGTAATTACCATTCATTGATAACTCTGAGTGTCTCTCTTTTTAGATCTTGTATTCTCTATAAACTGATTTTTTACTTAGAATAGAGTTTTCAAAAAAACAATCTGTCAACATAATATGGTCTTGCTATTGCCATATTTTAGCTTATAAACAACTTTCCTATTTTTTCCCTATTTCAGATTGATTGAATTATGTACGTAATGTCACACTTATGCTTAACAGTAAGCCATTTACACAGGGACTTAACCTCTGTTGGAAAGCAGAAGACTCTTAAAATTCAAAATCACTTTTTGGAAAGTTACAGAGACTCCTATGTGTTTTAAAAATGGGACTGAAGTAAATTATCTGCTGCAATACAATGAAGGCAAGAACAAAAATAAAATAAAATAATATTTAATTTTTTATTTCACTGTTTAGTGAACAGGTACAACTTAGTATTTAAAAATAGAAAATATGATACTGGGGATTGAATTTCACTTTGGTCTCTTCAAGGGCAAATATCAGTCAGAAGCAGGAAGACAACAACAGGAGGACAGGATGAAGATTTTCAATAACTGCCAGCAGCATGTGCACAATAGGAGAGATCAGGGTCCTGACCAAGTGTATACTGTACATTCAATTCTCAGCAGTTCTGAGAATACTTAGACCATGTTTCTCTCCTCCACTTGAGGAATGAACTAAATACCCTGTACTCCTTAGAAGGGTAAGAGCAATGTATTCATTTGCACTCAAAAAGTATACTTTTCTTTCTTTTTTTCATCCACAAGTTCAAAAACTTCTCTTTCTTTCAACTGCTTTTTTAAACTTTCAAAGCTTGGCAATGGAGTCAGTGCACTTAAGAAAAACACTAAAATGTTAAATCTGCTGTCTCAAAGAGGGCCATTTTGATGTTGATTAGAAGTTCTTTAGATACAAGTCCAAAACCTGCAGAAAATTAGTCAACATTATTCACTGGCAGAAAACAGTTGGGGACCCTTCATTGCCAGCATCACAAACTTCTTGATTTATTTCAATCACAACCTTCTATAAGACATCTCAAGACATCTGTTTGAAACTTACCCTCCTCATTTTGCAAAATCTGCATGCCTTAAACATGCATTAAACATGATCAAAAGGCCATTCCAAAAATGTATGATTTCACCAAGAAAATATTAGGGTGGAATAAAACTTCACCCCCACCAAATCTCCCCTTAATAAGGGGCTAGCATTTAATCTCAGTTTACACTCGGATCTGAACATACTTAAACTGTGCAGCTTCACACAACATAGAAGAGTTAGAACAGTCTCTTGAAGTAAAACATCCTCCTTTGTTCACAGAGATTTAACCCTCAGTGTGCCAGCTATTCCAACGTCTGATGACCCTTGAGCCAGCTTGTTCACCTTGTTCACCTTTTAGTCCTTCCTTCCTTCCTTCCTTCCTTCCTTCGCTACTGTGAAGAATGGAAAGAACAGTGACACAGAACACTGATTTACAGGGCATAAATTCTGTGCCTTTTATGCAATGACAAGATGATGTGAAAGACTGAAATACTACTTTGGGAATGGACAAGCCAAATTTCCTGACTACTAGGTTATAGAATCAGATATATTTTTAGTCCATTCCTATGGCATAACACGTCATTGATTGCCTTCTGCAGAGAAGAGAATTGATCTAATCTCTAGGATTTCCTCTAAAAGAAAATGGCACCAACATGTTACCAGTGTTTGATTAAAAGAAAAGTATGAGCTTTTACTTCATTTTCAAGAGCAAATCACAGTAAGTCCCTTTCAAGGGAAGGTTGCTGATGCTTCTGGTCCTTAGTTACTGTTGCCCTAGAAAGGCAGAGTTTGACATGCAGCACTGTCAAATTGCCATACACTTTAATCTTAATCCCCACCACTCCCTATCCCCCTGCTACACTCCCCTGTCCCTCCTAAAATATGTGTGGGGCCCTAGAAGCAAGTTCCTTATTCTTACGACCAGGTGCCTATAAATTTGGCATTGCTGTAGCTGATGCAGCTCATGTCTCATTCACATAGTAGGGTGACACGGCAATAAGAGATGCTTAATGCTACCCAGTCATAAACTGACACACTTGTATGCATAACACTTCTGAAAAGGTTTCAGTGGCTCACCTTTGTTCAGTTCACCCGTCTTCAGTCAGCTCTGTCCAGGCTTACAGGTGATACTTTCCAGAACCATGTAAATCCTGAGATTAAGAAACAGCAGTTTCCATCTTTGTCCATTATTACTGCATTGTTTTACTGTATAAAAATCAGAGCCTGACTTTATTAGATACTCTCCTTTGCCTCCCATCCCTTCTTCAGAGTGGGAGTGAGAGAGAGCAAGATAGTAATTTAAAAAAACCAAACCCTAGAAGTCAAAAGTATAACATTTCCCACCATTAACTTTGAGAATTTAGACTTTGCCAAGCAGAAAAATACATATTGAAACACAGTCAACATTTTTAATCTTAACTCTTGCTCTAACTTAATTTTGCTTTAAGGTTCTAACTGCAGGTGTTTGGGTTTCTTTTCCCTCTCCAGTTTAAGAAGATGTCTGCTCTATGCTTGTTGCATCAGGCCCACTTTGTTAAGCTACTGAGTTCCATTACACACACAAAAGTACAGTATCACCTCATAAAACACTTCCAGGCTTCATCATCTGAGTAAAGATATGACAAGGCTGTTTATCAGTAGGTAATAAGACAGATAATTTAACTGTACAAGCTCTAATTGGTCTAATTCACTAACTGACCTCTCACCACTTGATTCACTAGTACAATTGAGCTCTGATAAAGCCTTTAATTGTAAATTGCACACAGCTGTGAGCTGCTTCTCACGCTGGCACAAAAACACTATCATCGACTGTTTCATCTCTGCGACCTGCTAATTTGGAGCATATGTAACTGTTTTTAATGCTGAAGGCTTGACATACCACAAACAGCAGATGTTGCAGCTGCCCCTGAGACGCTTTATTTAATTCAATTACGTCTTTTGGAGATATGTAAAAAAGCTAGGCGAGATGAGAGAGGGCAGGAGAATGTTAAAAATGGAGCCCCTGGTTGAGGCCCAGGTGGCTCGATAGGCAAATGATTGGGTGAATGTCTAAATGATCTTTTTAATTGAGTAGACTGACGGCTAATCAGGGTCATGAAGTGTTATCACACTGATGAGCTGAGTGGAGCCCTGGGCTGCTCTGCAATTAATGCTGCTTTTGTGAAAGGAGAAAAAAGGAAGATAATGTATACCATCTGGCAATTGTTTATGATAAAAGCAGCAGTTTGCTACAAATTCAAGTTAAATGCTATTCATAACATTATTTCTTCTGCTGCTGTGGAGGGCAAGGACACAGAGCCCAGGCCTTTGTCTGACTTTCTCATTCTCTTTCAACAAGCAAAACATTCATTTGCTTCCACGTGTGTTATTATTAATTATTTGCCTGCTTGCTAATGTATGGCTCAAATGATGCTCTCTTTGAAATGCCATGAATAAGTCCAGCAATCTAGGTTTTGGATGCTTCATGCCAAAGCATCCGATGAGAGATAAACAAGGCTAAGGTCTCAACTTGTAGCTAAAAGCTACAAGAAAACAAGTTAGTTGTTTTGATAGTGGTGGGTACCCATCCCCCTGCCCCTTCTCCTGCCCTTTTTCATTTTAAAGAGCTTGAATATTTGAAAGACTGAAAGTTTCCGAAAAGAGCATGTTTTTGAGAAGGAAGGGGAAAATTGCAGGTGGTGAATGTCTGTGTGGAGAAGTTTCACTGGGCCTAAGAAGGCTGGGTTTTACAAAAGAGAAAAACAGTTAACCATCAAGTCAGGGGTGTTCTTGGGACTTGACATTCTAGCAAGGTAAGGAGAAGTAGACAGATATTGATGATAGCATAACACTGAGCTAAAAGCTAGAATCCTTGTAAGTAGAGTATTCTTGTGCTACCAGGTAGAAGGACGTGACAGGTGGAAAAAAAATAATCCTGCCAGTTCTTCTTTAGGTTTTAAACCAGTTTCAAGCTGGAAATAATACTTCTGGGGGTCTCCTTAAAGAGGACAACCAGCATTCAAGTTAGGAAAAATTTAACAATATATAGTGTCACTTCTGACAAGAAGATGAAGACTTGTCTTAAAACTGAGATATTAAGAGATTATTTATTGCTTACAGACTAGTTCTGAAAATCAGGTCATTTCAATTCCTGGCTGTGTCACAAATATATTGCACGTCCTTAAAACAGTCACTTAACTTGTATGTGCTTTGTCTAACAGAGAATCTAACCCAATATTTTTTATAAACCAGCAGTCAAGTCAAAGTTGATCAAAATTAGCAAGTATCATTTTGACTCTTTAAAACTTAAAAGGCTAGAAAAAAAGAATGTCCCTATGCCAGAAAAGTTGGAAAGAGCTGGACTTTGTAAAATTTCTTTAATTCTTGGGGTGCTTGGAAGCATGTTTTGTGTATCAGCCCTTCCATTGTGTTTTATATCTTTTTACCTTGGGGCTGGATTTAAACATCATGTATACGTTCAAAGCAAGATGTTGCTGAACAGTACTGTAGTAAAAGGAGGAATAGCCTCAAAAGCAAAGGACATCTCAGCATCAGACTCAAGCTTAGATCTTTAGAGTTTTTGTCTTAACTCACTGTTAGTTTTTCAGTTCTGTGACCTAAAGATGAATACACCAGTTATTACTTGTCATCACTCATAATTTTCTGTCCTTACTAACCACTGTGTACTGAGGATGTAATATCAGTAATGTTTGCAGAGACTGTGTGTTTGCAACATAGAGAAGATAAGGATATGTTGTTTTAAGGATTTCAGTCAGCAGTTCTCATGCTTAAACCATGCTTTGAGTCAAACTTTTAGCTATGGTTAACAGACTCGCGTTATAAATATACACTGCAGACTCCTTAGCAATTTCCTACCTTCCCCCTATTCTTCCAGATACCTCGATGTTCAGAAGTGCCTGAGCAACTGATTTCTCATCCAAGGGAAGTTTTGCAAGATTCTTTCCGTTTTCTCGCTCTAAACCAGGAGAACACAACAATAACAAACACAAACAAAACACAACAAAACAATATGGAAAACCAGTAAGAATTCAAATAAAAGAGAGAGAGAGAAAGAAAGAGAGGAAGGAAGGAAGGAAGGAAGGAAGGAAGGAAGGAAGGAAGGAAGGAAGGAAGGAAGGAAGGAAGGAAGGATGGATTGAGGAATAGGAAAAGAAAATCAAAAGGAAGACATAAGTCCACAGGAGGATTTTGTCTGAAGAAACTGGGAGATCCTCTGCTATAGCTGACCTGTCTGATGTGGTACACAGTCCAGTGACACTACCCCAAAGTAGTGAAGGCATGAAAGAGAGCAGCACTGCTGGGATCACAGTACAGTCCTCAGCACAGGTAAAACCTGTTGGTCCAACAGCTGGCTGACACAACCATACTGCTTTGAGATTTTGATTAGTCCATGGTGTTTTGTAGGCGGGCAGTGCTGTGCTCCACTCTAAATGCAGATACGCAGAAGGCTTCCCTGAGTCATCCATTAAACTCTGAATTATAGATACAAGTTAAATGGTTCTACAATACTTCATGAAACAGAGGCACATCAAATGCTCATCTGATCCCAAGCTCAGCTCATAGATTTAAACACCCTAAATGGACCAGATGAACAGGGGGTCCGCGCATCTGTCTGTTTCTTGCTAATCAGAAATCCTTGCAGCATTAATATAGGTACATACTATCTTGGAAAAAACTGTTTCGGTTTCAGTGAACAAGTGTATTCTGAGAAAAACATTCTTAAAAAATTCCCAACTGTCTCTCTCTAACAACAGCTGTTCACAAGGCTACTTTACCACCATGGTAGTGAGAGATACAAAAGGGTTTTTGTACTGAAGAATTGAAGTAGAATATTGCCCTACTTTATTTTTTAATAAGGGCAGAAAAACAAAATAGTAGGAAAGAATGCCATGATAAGAGTATGTTGTGAGTTGTGTTGGGAAGAAGTGCCTGCTGAGGATGTTTTGACAGTACAGGTAGTTATCAGATATGGAAGCAGGCAGCAGCTCTTGTTAAGACTATGGAGTTAGACAGAAACATTACTACTAACACCGTGCTTTAGAAGACAGCTTAAAATAATATTCAAGATTGTCTTTGTGGCACTTTGAAATCATGGTATTAAGCTCTGAATTATGGATGAACACTGATTTATTTTAGTTTAATAAAGGTATCCCACACTTTCTCTCAGACTAGTATTAGACACAATAAAAAGAAACATTCTTTCCAAGATTTAATATGCTATTTGAGTTCTCTTCTGTAATCACAGTTTCCTATTCTCTTTCTGATTTTTCAGCTACAGACTAATGTAAAATCTTTACACATAAATAAGAATTTGTGGTGACACTTCTACTTATTTCTGGAAGAATTTAGGAATCCTATATTTTATATACATATAATGAGACAGCATATGAGTTCTATTGTTCTAATATCATTATGACGTGCCAGAACTTTTTCCAGGATGACTGGGACTACATGAATAGCTGAAATTTCATTTTGATGACTGGACCTAAAAACAGTATAATTTTAAGTTAACTAGATAATTCGTTTTGGCTCAAACAAAGAAAAAAAAATAGAGTAACTCTATGTTGGCACTCTGAGAAGTCCTCTGGAAGTGTAAATCTGAATTACAGCCCCTGAATCCAGGAATATTTGAATACTTAGTAAGTAAGACTTATTTCAAGAGAAGAGATTAATAGAAAACCATCTTAAAATACTCTCTCCCAAAAAGTTGATTCACAGTCCTCTGTTTGTATAAATAAAGAGAAGGAAGAAATCCTCCTTCCTTCATCTCAGCTGTATGATAAATATTTGGACTATTGGACTAAAAACTTTTACCATTACAAAAAAAAAATGTGCTTCCTATTAGCAGGAAATATATGACATTTTTATTTTAAAAGTGAGTTTAAAATGTTGTTCTGCCATATAGACTCAACTTTACCATGCTATAGGTATATCTGTTGGAGAAGAGTGCAAAAATCTCATCTGGGCAATTAAATCACTATGCATTTTATCAGTAAAAATATGAATACAGATTTACATTATTTTAGCATTTAATTGGAACATCAATAATCATTCAAGTAGCTCCTAAAGTTGTTTCTTGGAAGGAAAGTACCTTAAACTTTTATAAAAATCAGAACTTTTTCTCTGAAGAAAAATGGATCTGAAAAGTAATAATGCTTTGCTTTCAGTTCAAAATTCAATATAAAGTCCATTCTGCTCCTTCCACAGAACTCCTATACTTTGCATACGGCTGGGGGAGAGAGCAGGATATAATTTACAACTCACAGAACTGTCCCATGTGTTCACACAATCTATTGTTGTGGCCCAAGGATGGGAGAAATAAAAAAATCCTCTGGAAAGGACCCTTCTTTCAGTTCCAGTGTTACCAACAGCCACATGATCTTCCCAAGCAATGGTTTAGCCAGTGTTCTCATCCTAAAACTGCTCTTGCATTTGGCTATAGGCAGTGCCAGAGCATTACATGAGCAAGGCATTTCAGTTCCATAATAATTTTACCCAAGGGACTGAATTCCAGAGGCACAGCAATATATGTGTGAAAACCTGCTATATATAGTATCTTGCCTGGATAAAAGCACAGGCAGGGAAACATAAGGTAGACTTACCCCTCTGAAGATAATAAAGAAGAGAAGACTTTTGCCATGTTTTCTTCCAAATTTACCTAAAAATGTAAGCAAAGTGAATAGTAATGCTAAATGGTGAAAAAATCTTTATGTAAAGCATTTTCAGACATCTAACTTGTGTGAATAATATTCTGGAAATGCCTGTGTCCATCTGTTTAGTGTAGACACCTAACTTTAGCCTAGCTTAGGTTTCTAACAAGGATGTTATTCAGAACAACTACATTAGATTACAGGAATATTCCCCATGGGGTCAAAATTCAAAGGGCAGCTTTAAAAAACCTTGGTTGCTAGGTTTATACATTCATCAAATGAATTTTAATTAGATGGAGTAAGGCCAAATATGTTTTGCAATGCAGTGCACAATTCTAAAATAAATCCATGAATGAAAATATCCAAATGCAAACACAGGCTGATATAATTCAGAACATCCTAATTGCTCTTGGAAACATGAGTCTCATAAAGTACATACAAACTGTGTCATCATGACAAAAAACACCCCTGTATCTCGGAGTTTTCTACTGAGTTTGTTTTAAGTTTATGCTAAAATAAAAAGGAACTATTTTCGAGAGCACTACAGGTAGTTAGTTGTCTAACTCCAGGCAAAGTCAACACCTGAGACAGTGTATTATACTAAAATCTTGGAAAGCTTTCCAAAGCCTCTAAAAAGAGGTGGGCAGAATTCAACCATTGATAGCTAAGTGCAGTTTTGCAAGAAAATTCATGACTGTTCTTCTGCCAAAAAGGCTATTCCTGACTTCCCACTATCCCATCGCCATCTATTCTATTGTATCTTTCTTGAGCTGGAATGAGGAAAAGCACAAAGGTTTTCTTTTTTTTGGTGGGAATATTTTTCAGTTTGTCTGAGGTAAAGAAAAGAAGGAGCCTGTGGAGGAAGACAAGAGTGCTGTGACCCTAAATTACTTATAAAGTGGAAGAGATCAAAGCAGAGGGTACAAATTGTAGTGACATCTTACATTTGAAGATCAAAATTCCTATGCCTAGTTAGTTCTTCAGAGGTGCTATTAAGTATGTGTTGGATATACTAATTAGATACTAAGTACAAATAGTATCTACTAAATGTACTTGAAGTTTTCTATTTTAAGACAATGCAGACACAGCTATGTACATACTTTGAATTTAATCCTTAGAAATCGAGGTTCTCCACACAAACTTATGGTATTTGCTGAAATTCAAAGCAAATGTGTTTTCTACATCACTTATAAAAAGGAGGGAGCAGACAGAATGATCTAAATTGCTCATTGATGCCTATTGAGAAATTCCATGCTGCTTCTCTGTCTATCCTCAATTCTCAGGTACACTGATCATTTCCTCAAAGCGCTTACTTATATTTTTACATAGATTATGTAATATTTTAAAACTTTATAATTTTGGGGAAAAACCCAAACAAACAAAGAAAAAAAAAATAACCCACCTCACAATTGGTAAAAAGTTCCCTTTTTATTTTTACCCTATTCTGCAAGGCATGACAATTCTCAGATTATTACCATACAAGACATCTCTCTCCTAATAATGCCAATGAAGTTGAAAAGTTTTTCCTCATTTTCAAAACAAGCATATTAATTTTCAGTTCAAACTGACCTAAATTTTAGTTTCCTTCCATAATAATTATAAAGGCATATTTCAAAGTGAAGAAAAACCAAAACAAATATAAAAAAATAATGTTTTGTTTAACATCAAGCAACATTTTTACTCCCCTGCACTTCTCATTCAGAACTGCAAGCTCACCAGGGCAAAAGAACAACCTGTTTTCCCACAAAATTTCAGCCTAAGGTCATTTGTACAGAATGCAGTATTTCAAATGGTTTACAGTGAACTAGCATTCAGAGAATTCAGTGAGAGGCTGAGAAAACTGGGTCTGTTCAATCTGGAGAAGAGAAGGTTGCATGGAGACCTTATAGCAACCTCCCAGTATCTGAAGGGGACTACAGGGAAGCCAGAAAAGGACTCTTCACCACCAACTGTAGTCATAGGACATGGAATAATGGGTACAAATCGAAAGATGGAAAATTTAGGTATTTAGGAATAGTTAATAGGAATTTATAGGAATAATTTAGACATTAGGAAGAAATATTGTGAGGATCGTGAGGGACTGGAACAGATTGCCCAGAGAGGTTGTGGATGCTTCAACCCTGGCACAGTTCAAAGCCAGGCTGGATAAGGCCTGGAGCAACCTGGTCTAGTGACGGGTGTCCCCGAACATAGCAAGGGGCATTGGGACTAGATAAGCCTTCCAACCCTTAACATTCTATGAATCTATAATTCTACAATTCAAAAAAGGCAACTAAATTTTATGAAGTTTACTTAATAAAATAAATGGTCACAAGTCTTCCTTCCCTGAAGAAAGCGTGTATGTTTGAAGTGACTGCTGTTTCAAGCACCTCTGTTCTGTCTAGTTTTAAACTTTAAACTCCATTTCATATATCTTAGATGAAGCTCAGCTACAGATAACTTATAACTTACTAGACAGCCTGGAAAATTTTTATTTCTAGGAATTAAATTTTAATGTAAAAACCATTACAGTGCATAAAGAGAGTGTTTACACTGCTAACGAGATTGCAAAGTAGCTCTTATAAGCAACTTATATTTTCAGACAGAAGTGGGAAAAAAGAAAAAAAAGGCTTGTTTCTGGTTTATCCTAGTGTACAAGATCAACAGTGATGTCTGTTCTATTTCCAGGATGGTGGGTATTGGATTACAGCAACAGAGCAGCATCAAACCTGTCTGATGCTCCTCGAAAAAAGCAAGGATCTCTGGGAATGCAGTTTTCATCAGTCATTTCCAAGAGGAACCACTGTTGGAGATCACAAGGTGAGGTTTAGCAGCATCCACTGTACATACACCAATATTTGCAGGGGGGAATCAAGCTCAGAGCCTGCTCTTGTACTGTAGTATTTCTTGGCCAGAAGAAACCAGAAAATACCCACACACATATGGAGTTGTTTCCTGACCACAGAAGTTTAAATAGCATTTAAAAAATACTTTGAAGAAAAACAAGTGAACTTTTAATGATAAACAACTTCTGTGAGACTCTCTATATTTATACTACCCAGTCCCATGCAGAGTTAACAACAAAGGGCTTGTACAGTCTGCAGCATTCCACGGTCTACCACCCTGCAAAGGTCGCAGTGGGAGCCCAGATCTGCTCTGTGCTGCCACCAACCACTTGGCAAGGTTTTGGCTGGTCTCCCTCCCTCTCCCCTTAGTCATCCTGCAGTCTGGGGATGCATGATGTGGATGGTGAGAGTGAGCTCATGCTAATGAACCCTCATTATCATGCGGCTCTTATGCCTAATTCATCAGGCACTTTGGAGAGCGATCAACTCATCAACAGCCACACAGTGAATTTTTTAGCTCAAGGTTGGTGTATGCTGTCTTTCAGTGCACCACTGTGGTTAAAGAGACTGAGTAGATAAGTATATATTGATAGATGAAAGGTTACTAACACCTCTGCTTACTGACTCACTGCCTACTGGACTCTTTTTCCAATATTAACAAAATTGAAGGACAAAAAGTGAAAACAAAAAATAAAATTAAAAACCAAAACAAAGCAAAACAAACACACACACACACAAAAAGAACCACAAAAAAAAAAAAAAAAAAAAAAGAAAAAGAAAAAAGAATCATCTCTTCAAAACAGAGGAAATTTGAAATAATTCCATGTTCTGAGGAGAGCTTTTTATAAAAAAAATCATCTCTTGATATATATATATATTTGAATATATTTAAGACAATGAGAGATATCCTGGACTCTTTCTTACTTTACTGAAAAGTTTTGACTACACTACCATTGTGATTACATATGCGTGTATCCAATGCCTCCCGTCTATCTTATTCTTCTTTCTACCCAATACCTGCCAGTTTGCTGTCTGCTATGCTCTTCCTCTGGATTTCTTTGTAAAGAGACTCTCCCCATCAGCAACTGGCTGAGTGTACTGGCAAATGCAGATACACGTGTGCACATACACACAGAAAGAGAACAAATTTTCCCTGAGTTCTCCTTCACTTACTGGCTTTAGACCTTGCATATCACTACAGTATACTAGCCGTTGAATCTTCACATAGAATTTTGGAGGTTTAAACACTTCATTTGGTGATTCAGTCTCTTTCCTGTCAGGAATAGCAAATTTTAGCACCTGTTTATTAGTAAAAATAAACATTAAAGCACAAATGGGCAATCTACATTGTAAATCTATATTAGGAAATTAATCTGGTTGGGAGTGAAAACAACCTCTGCCTAGAAACAGAAATAAAAATTATACCAATTGTATGTCCTGTAGACTCTCCAATGACTCTTTGAAGAGCAGTAAGAAACTTTGGCTTTACATTTGGCTTTTGCAGTTCAACAAAAGTCTTACCAAAATAAAGAGACAAACTAGGCCAAATCTTATTAATAACATCCCAGTTTCCAGCCCTCACAATGTAACACCAACTTTGCCGTATGAATTGCATGGAGTCTTTGATTCTTAACTTTTTCTTGAAATGCTTATATTCCTTAGTAGATTAATATATCCTTTATTGCTATTGTAGCTTTCTAGAACAGTATGACCACAGCTTTTCTGGGGAGAAACTTAAGGATGCATGCTTCTGTCAGGGTGCAGATCAACCTCTGATGTTCATACTTTAGCTGTTTAGCACTAATGGACAGGAGAAGGTTCGAGGTCAAAAATACTCCCAGCTTGCTGTCCTTCCTCTTCTCAGTAGGAAAGGGTATTTGTGAAGTGCTTATCCTCAGATGGGCAACAGTTTTTGAACCTGCCAGTCCTGTTTGCATATGTAAGGTACACATAAACATGCACATATATGTGCAATTTATTATTTCCTATGTGAAACTATTTTAACACCTTCTGGCAGTGCAATAATTTCAAGTTTTTAGTTTGTTAAAGCATCTGAAGACCAACCTGACAGAGATTTGGATCCCACTGCTGAGTCATGATCTGACTTGGGTTTCTAAAGACATGTTCACTGTCCTTATGGAACTTCACTCAGGCTACTTTAGAGTCTTGGTATCCAACCTGACCAACCTATTTTTACAACTTATTGAGCATTGCCTGACTTTTCACGGTGTCTGAAATCTACTGAGGATGCATGAAGATTTAATTGATAATTTTGCAGAAAGTTTCCCTGAAGTGAAAGGAACAAAACCCTCTGGGTAGCGCTAGATGTATGAAATAAAAAACAAAAAAACCCCATACTCATAGTCCTTTGAAAACTGAAGATTCATAGTCCAGTTTTCACTTTGAAAGGGTTTGGATTTGGGGCACTAAAAACCCAAGTGATTTTCAAACTCTGCACAAAATGAAATAACTGGTTTCTGGCAGATTTTAATGGGAATCTTTCTTTATTGTGCAGCAGGACCTAGTAACTACTGATCTATATGAATTTTGTTTGTTGTCATTGTTTGTTTCACTGCAAAGTTTATATTATGCTATTCTTTCTATAGTTTAAAACCATAATTATAAATGCAGAAATAAATCTTCAGGAAGACATTCCTGAAGAACACAAAAATATAAGGGTCTAACAAGAAAATTGTTTATCAGTTTTACTTCTCATGGGTCTCTCTCAATATGTTCTTTAAAACCTGAAATAACTGCATATAGGTTTTTCTGCAGTAGGTCCAAGCAGAACCACAACTGTTTGCAAAAGTTGAGGAAAAGCATTTAAGTCTACTTGGCATCATTTCAGTTCTTTACAAATCTATTACACAAAAAAATCTCAGCTCCAGGGAGTTAAGTTATTGTACCTGAACTGGAAGGTCTGACCCAGATATGGATTGTATCTATTATGTAGAGACCATCAACTGACAAACATTTGAAAGTGTTCAGAGTACCAACATGAACAATATTAAAAAAAAAAAAAATCCATTGACATGAAAACATATCATAAAACACCTGAGATACAACAAAAAGGCTAGTGCTTGTTCATTGTGAATAGACATTTTCAAGTGTTTTACAGCTTTTGCTTTGTTTTGTAATAAGTTCAGTGGAATTAAAAAAAAAACCAAAAAAACCACCTGGTTCTCAGATAAACACTTCTTTTAAAGAAAATCTAAAAAGTTACGTAATGATTCTGGGTATGTGGTCTGGGAATTTGGAGTATCCACAGCATTCATCAGAGTTTGGGGGAGAGGAGCAGGATTTGTTTGCTTTTGTTTTTGGTTTGTTTTTTTTTTGGGGTG
>VZRZ01003578.1:419564-434486 GCA_013398175.1 Climacteris rufus
CCTTCCCCTTCCCCTTCCCCTTCCCCTTCCTCAATAAAATTGAATCTTTTACTTGTTATTAAAAGTGAATTGCCTACAGACTAGTTATTAAAAATTTGAATATTATTATTAGCAATAAGTGACTAAAAGAAAAAAAGGAAAGTATTTTGGAAGGGCAGTGGGCTCTTCTGTGGAGACAGATGTTCAGCTGAGAGAAATCAAGTACTCCACTGGCTTCAATGGAGTTTTATTGTTTATATCAGCTGAGGAAAAAAGCCCAGTAAAAGAACATTATCTACTATAAACAAGACTGGATTGCTAACAGGAACTGATTATAGATTAGATAACTTTCCTGGATCACTATTTTACATAATAGCACTCAGAATTTAGTATAGCTCTTATGTTCCTGAGTGAAAGTTTGGTCATTTCAATTTTTTTACCCATATCATACACCTGGTCCTATCAGCGTTCCTGGCTTCTGACATGAGAAGCACCTCTTCTCTCTCTGAAAACAAGGTCACACATGTAGCAAAATGACTGTCTAAGAAGGGTGATGTGATTTACCTAATCTGACATGTAATGCAAGCCCCATCACAGAGGAAAGGATTTAAAGCACTGCAAGAGAGAGGATAAGATGAAGGATGTTCCCTGGTCTCTGCACTGCATTAGGAAGCACACACTCCTTGTTTTGCAAAATCCCACGTGCTCCCATCTACTTGACGGGCAAGGGGTCAGCTCTGCTCTCTGTGCTAGTGTGGGCACTACTAGGGCCTGGGGCCTGGGATACTGCCCTGCAAACATGAGGTGTAGGCATGACAGCAGCAGAAGGATCCTCTCTTAGAGGTCTAGATAATACCTCAGACTTGGCAGGACAGTGTAAGAGTAAAATAATCTTCCTGCAAAGATGAAATCAGTGTCCATGCTTCATAACCTTTATTTATTTGAAGTAGGATTCTAAGTGTGAGTCCCTACTAACATAGGACTGAATTTCATATATTTCTAATATGGTTAAGCCTTCCTCAGTGAGTATATAATTATTCTAGATATTTCTGAATTACTCAAAGAAGAGCAGTTCAGTGGTTGCTTTAGACAAGTGGGCATGAAATAATCGTTAAAGAACTGTGTGCTGTCATCAAATGGGTAGTGTGTTGTTTTCACAAAGATTTCCAGGGCTTCTTAGAAAGTCATATCTAATGCTTAAATTAAACCCTGAATCATATGACTTTGGCAGAAGTCAGCTACTAATAACATAATTCTTACTGATCTGCTAACAACCTGGAGATCAGTTCAATTGTCAGGAATTCTAGCAATACCAAAATTACCACCGTGTTGAATTATTAACAGTTTGTATCAAAGAATGAGCTTAAATTGCTTTGGTCTTGTGTAAAAATTCCTCTGATCTTTGGCAATCATTATTTATTTACAGCTTCCATACGTTCTCCCTCTTTCACAAAGAAAGAGGGTTTCTTAAGTATGGCCAGGAGGCACTGAATTTTCATATGTAGTACTGTCTCTCAGTTAGAAAGACAGGGAAGAACTGCTGGCTGGAAGGTTCAGCAGCCAGCTTTTCCATGTGAAAGGCAGGTTATCTAAACATTTTCTTCCCCTGAGAGACATATT
Organism: Climacteris rufus; assembly: GCA_013398175.1. Classification (NCBI taxonomy): domain Eukaryota; kingdom Metazoa; phylum Chordata; class Aves; order Passeriformes; family Climacteridae; genus Climacteris; species Climacteris rufus. The sequence continues at coordinate 421,164 of VZRZ01003578.1, forward strand.
CATAATATTTATTTTAAGATACAAATATTAGCGCTCTTTGCTACATGTGAATTATCCTTAGGTATAGTAAATACAGTTCAGGTTAAAATAAAATCAGGGCATAGCAACAGCTAGTGTTTACATTTATAAAAAGTACATGTGGAGATTATTGCAGGAAAATATTCCAGAATTTATTAAAAAGCCACCTTTTTAGTTGGATAAAGAACATTTTAACATTTGGACTTGAACTCAAATTGGCTGTAACTGTATCTTGTGGCTTCCATAGAGTATTTCTCTGTTTACTGTGGACATCTTCCCCTGCACTGGTACTGGTTCATTTTACAGAGGGCAGATTAATACCACATGTTCTGATTTATAAATTACACGGGATTGGATATTTAATTTTTTTCTTTAAATTCAGCTTCAATCTATCAACTAACATCTTGACAATCCTTTAGAGTCAGAGATAGGATCACCCATTTATCACTATTACTTGTCTGTGTCAGGCATATAATTACTTGAAGCATCTGGTCAGATATAGTGAAAATGGAACAGAGAAACAAAGAACATATTTTATATACCATTGTAATTTGTACTTAAAACTGCAACACAATTTCAAATGGTGCAAGACACTACTTTAAAAAGAAAGGTATATAGAATAAAACCCTAATTTTCGTTTTTGAAAATAATTTATGCCTTTTGTTGCTTTGAACTGACATTCTTCTGCTGAGAATCTGTTAACGTTCACAACAGATATGTACAAGGACCTGACTTTCTTCTGAAACAGGATACAGCAAATGTTGCAAGCAAAATGCCTGTCAAATTTTCATACAGCAGTTCTCAGTTCTGGTAGCTTTTATTTCAAACTGCTTCTACATAAGCAAATTAAAATAATATGTTTTTTTTATTGCCATTCCTTTCACTCTCTAGAAATCAAACTAGCTGGGAGTGGACAATAAAGCCTCAAAATGTGCTTACCAGTTTCATACAGTTTAACTGAAGATGCACTCAGATTGTTAACAGGGTTTGATGGTTTCAGCAACATGAAAGGGAGAAGCATTACGAGGCTCACCAGCTAGTTAGTGTATTGTCAGTATCACACCAGAGCACTATAAAACAGCAGCAGACTCATCCTTTTCCCAAAATGCTTATGTTTTCATTCCTATATTAAAGTTCTACATTCTATCTATGGTGAATATTCCTACAGAGTTCCACACTCATACAGGAGGGCTGGTCTTAATTACAACCTCTATAGCAATGTCCCTGGCCTGCTTATTTTTCTTCTATAGAACTCTTTGGGAATAGATATCAAATATGAACACACTGTTTGTGCTCTCTCTAAAGCAATCTTGCCTATGATAAGTCAGCCCTGAAAGGGTTCACCTGGTTCTTGGAGCAGAAATCCACTTCTCCAAATATATGTTTCACTGAATCACCAAATCCTGGCACAGACATACAGGAAAGGCACATCGTTAACAGCAAAAGGCATTGCCTGCTCATAACTCCAGATCTCCATAGCATGCATCTCTATAACCTACTCTCACAGTGAAATTCTTTCTAAAATGCTCAGTGCTAACCCAGTGTTATCCCAACTGAAATAGCAGCAATTAAATTTCCATTGCAAAGAAAATATGAACAAAGCTGAACACTCTTGCAAAAAACCCACACTGTTCAGATGGGGAAAGCAGCTTTGAATAGCTGAGAACTCTGCCAAATCAACATCAGTTCTCATCAGACCACTCCAAGGTACTTCTCTTTGCAATAACATAATGATTTTCAATTTCTGTCACTATCAGTTTTCCATGCTTAGAAAAACAATGCTACATGATTACTTTATATCTGTAAAGACAATGATTTTTCTCTCAAACTGTCCCAAATAAATCTAGCAAAATTAAATATATATAATGCCAAAATTATACCACAGTGCTAAACAGAAAGTAAACAGCAAGGATGTAGGGAGATTCCATCTAAAAACATCCCCTCTAAGTTACAGACTTCAGAATGTTAAGAGTGAAAACTGAAGGTAAGACTTCAAGTACTTTTGAAATGTTATCTGTAATGGTTATTGCACTGTCCTACAGTTCTCAGTTGCAAACTCACTTCTTATACAATTCCCTGTATTAGAGCTGCCTTATACATACTTAAATCCTTTGGTTCCTATATGCAAGAGGTAAAAAGATTAAAAAAAAAATCCTTACAGGTGTATTACCTTCATGAAGATAGCTCCCTCAGATGCCGAAAGAAAATAAACACCTCTATCTACTTATTAAAACATGCAGCTAAGTTCAGGGCTTTTTGATCTGTTCCCAAGAAATATAGTTTTTGATATATACTGTTATATGATCCCATACAAAGAAGCATATTTTATTTTACAATATGCAAATACGCTGCATTTATCAAAAGTAATCCTCATCAAGTTTTCTTTCTTTTGGGTAAATTAAAACATATTTTGCAGCTAACCATGCAATATTATTGCATCTAAAATGATTTTAGCTGAAGGAAAACAATGAATACAAGTTCAGGTGAAAGATTTCAAAAAATGTCTCTTCTCATATTTAGCACAACACTTTGTTTAACAATCAAGGAAAGTATTCTGTTTAATTGAGAATGAAATGAAATCTTTTCTGTCCCTTCAATTAGGATAACCCTGCTCACAGTTTTTATCTAAACAGCCCATAAATTTGAGGCATTGAATCAGTTTCATATATGATGAAATATTAGATATCTGGAAATCAGTACAACACATAAAAAAGCCACTAACTGGCCTTATGGAAAAAGTAATCATGACGCAACTCTCCACTCACACAAAAATGTTAAAATCTTCTACAGTTTCTCAGAGATCACTTACTTGTATAGTCAATCTCTTGTGGGATGCTTTGGATTTGGATGGTGGTGAATTGTAGTGGATTGTCATATCTATCTAAGGTAAAAATTGTTGTCTTTTCCGAAACTCAGAGATAATGGGGGTTTTTGTTGTTTTATATGCATATACCTGTATTTGACTATAATATAATGTATTCACAATGGCACACAAGAGACTATGTGAAGTTAGTCAATTATCCATGATAGCTAAGGGACTGGAATGCAGATTATGGTGAGGAAATACTTTTAAATTTAAATTTCAGTTCTTCTGTGAGCTAGTCATCTTAATTTCTGCCAATCTGACAAAAAAATTTCAAAACAGGTTCATAATACACGCTTTAGTCTGACCTCAATTAGACCAATTTATACCAGACCAATTTATACCAGGCTAATTGTGGGAAAACTTTGCACTACATCTTTTTTAACTTTATCCTTTGAGATCAAATCTTTACACCCTGATGCATATGCCATCACTATACTACCAGAAGTCATCCCATTTTGCTGAAATCAGATCAGTTATAAGAAGAGTATTGCATTCCTAGACTTTTTCCCTGGAGTATTGGAACCGAGAGTGGTTTTATTCATTTTTCTTAAACTGGCCCAAGTAGAGTGCAGTAAGCATTACAGTCTTATCAGCTAGGACAATTAATTTCAATAAAATAAAACAAAATTTCCAATTTTTTAATGAATAGATTAACAACACAGCAAGCTTAGTCCTGGAAGATCACCAAACTCAAAGAAGTCTTATTTTCTGCCCAGATGCCTTTTCTCCAGTGAATTTTCTGTCCTTTTGTTCTTAAATGCACAAGAGTTTGACACCATCAAATAAAAACTCAGTAGTCAAGAACTACTGATATGTAATAATCTCAATACAGCATAAGAGTATCAAATGACTTTTGTATTAGAAGACTCACAAGTGTCAGAATTTATCAAAGACCTTTTACAGTAATGGAAGTTTTCAAAGTCTGATGTGTATGGTCATACAAACTTTTCCTACTATTGTACTTGCTGTGGAAAACTTTTGTTCACCCATTAAACTAAATAAGCAGGAAGGAAGACCAAAAAAGCAGCCTATAATAGTATTTGTAAAATTAATAAGAAATTCCAGGAACCAAAATGAAATGAGAAAAACAACCTAAGAAAAAAAAATTAATCCAAGCTTTTGATCATTTTTCAGCCATCCCTCTTGGGACTTGGCTTTACCAACACATCTCTCGACTAGTTACACTGCAAGGCAATATAGCGTTACATTTATGATGACAAAGTAAATTATTCAATAAAGAAATTCAGGTTTAAGTAATGTCTTTTTTCCTTTTAAATTTATGCAGCAGTGTATATTTGCACATTGCTATTTATCCGTGTAGTGAGTCTCTTTAGTATATGAGTGCCTCCTAATGAGTAAATAACCAAAATCACATGGAGGTGATGGTATATCTGTCCTTCTACTTAACAGTTGATTTAGCCTTCTCTTCTTTTCCTTCTTTCTACCTCTACCCAACAATTCTTTTTCTCCACTTTATTTCTAAATAAATTCACTTGTACATTCTTCTTACCCCCTTATTCTTAATTTTAGCTACTTTCTAGGGAACTGTAAAAAAAACCCTGGAAATAGCATTTTTCTTTCATTTTAAAAACAGTCATATTCATGATAGCTCAAATTTCCTGTATCAAAAAGCTTCTTAGAATAGTTGCTGCCCTCTTCACAAATTAGACTTCTACATTTTACTGAAATAGATGAAAATTCAACAGTTCAGTTGGAAACCACAATCTACAGATCACAGCACCCAAAAATGGAGAAGAATCAGTCTAAAACTAGTGACTTCTGTCTTTTTGGCAAGGCTGAAAACAATAATGCAAAGACCTGTAAATTTAATTGAGAAAAGTAGTAATCAAGTATTTTCTTTATTTTGTTAATATTTTATTTTGGAAAAAAACCTCTTTCTTTTACCCCGATTAAATTCCAACCTGACCATCCTTGCTTTTTATTTAACCTCCCAGGAGAAAAGGAGTGATTAAATCTCCTTTTTCTTACATTTTTCTCATTAGCAAATGGAGATACCTAAAATAAAAATTCAAAGGAAATAAAAACAACCTGAGAAACACATCTGTAATACAGAAATTTCTATTGTTTTAATTTTCTTTTTTGTATGAATTCACTTCCCAAAATGCATTATTGGCTTAAAAGGAAAGCATCACAGCATTACTAGGTAGAATTAAAAAAAAAAAAAGGAAGAGTGTGGAGAGATAGGAGATATTTATTTATGTTTGTAGTGCTTTGTGTGAATGCTCAGTTCTATGTTGCTTCTACAACTCTAAAAGAGCAAAAAGAACATTTATAGTGTGAAAAACTTTACTGACAATACCCCTAAACTATTCATACATGTCCTCTAGGATATTTTTATGACAGCACCATACTGCTAGTTGGCTATGTTTGCTTTTTTTTAATTTCTTGAGATTTATTTTTCTAGCCTTAATTATATTCTGATATGAGCTTTTGAATACTACCTTACTTTAAATTCATGTATGTACTATTGAGTGACTGCCCAAAACAAAGAAATAAGATATAAATGCACAGGATTGGTCTCAATGTAAAATCGTCTTTCAGTTTATCCAAAAGGCTTCCCCACTGACATGTCCCCTGTGCTATGGGGATGCAGATACCTGACAGAGTTTAGGCTTTATAAACATTTTATTATGATGTTTCCGTTAATTTGGACACTCTCTCTATTGATTGGCAGCATTGCTTGTGATGGAGAGTGTAATTCCTGCACTGTTGGATTCTGGGAAACTTCCATGTACCTCAGGAGAGCAGTACAGAACATTGATGCAGCTACATGGCACCTGGCAGAGTTCACCTAGCAGGTCTGAAGGAAAATCACTACTTGGAAACATATTTTCTTATCTACCAATATGTAGCAAAAGACCAGAATTTCAAACATATGCTCATGACATAATTTACTTTAGGTAGGTAAAAAGACAAAGACATTTTTGGTATGCTGTTTACTCAGAAAATATCACTTGCTTACAATAATTAACTTTTCTAGTAAGATTTTAAGAATTTCATTTTTAATATAAATATTTGGCTAGTAGATATAAAAGGTATTTATTTTCTCTTCAGTTGGCTTTCTTTCCTAGGATTAGTATAGCATGACAGATGGCTGATGTCATCTTTACTTGGAAGAACTCAGCTGGCAATAATAGCATGGTACATTTCTGGGGATTTGCGGTACTGTATGTCATGAAGTCGTTTTCAACCAGAAAGAGTCCAAAAGGGAATTCCCAGAAGTAATATCTGCCTATGATATCCTACTGTGTCTTGTTGATGCATCACAAACAGAAGGAAGCATAGAGTCTTTATAAAACTCCATAAATATTTACAATATTGTTGAAAATACACTGGAAATGCTACAGATTGCAAATGGTATGGGCCCTCTTGGCACTGTGACTTTAATTTTGCTGTTGAGTGAGAATAACAAAAACTGGTGATTTATATATATCAGAATCTGTTATGTATATATTTGAAGTTCAGTGATTTTTGTCACATTTGACATTCATGTGTAATAGAGTGAAAGCATTAATATTAGTAGAATGTAGATACGCTGGTTGATTGTTTTTCATTTTGCTAATGATTGCTGTGATGAGTAGAATAATGTCAGGGTCGGAGGGTTAAAGTTAATGAGAGCTTGCCATTGCACCATTGATTAATGGTGGATACCATAGTGAGAGATTTTCAGATTTCTCCCATGTAAAAACAATAAAGGTAAAAATAAACTGATGCCAATTTAAACACTTTTGCATACCAAAATATTTCTAAACCAGTCATAACTACATCTAGGCCTGACAGAAACTGTGAGAAATTATATAAAAATCTATAAATCGTATCAGATGCCTGTAATGATATAAATCAAAGCTTGCTTTATAAATCCACACTTTCTCCATCTGCACTAGGTTAAGATGTAATAGATTTTATATTTCTCTCCCTAAATGGGTGTTGAAGAGTACACTTTCTAAATGTAGAAAATAGGATATACTGTAACATAATATATGTTTTAATATTAGAGAAAGGATTCTTTCAATAGTTGATTTAATAATTGGAGTTTAAATATGATGACTCCAGTTGATGTCTGTTCCTTCTTAATTCAAGAATAGACTGGGTTCCAAAGACAGAGGGCTAACATCCATAAAGCTCCAACTCTTCTTGAAGAACATAGATACAAATACAAGGAAGAAGACTAGTGTCCATAAGAAACTGAGTAAATATTTTTGACAATTATTTTCTACTTCGGTGCTTTTTTCCTACTCTATGTCACAACAAGAAAGAAGAGGGATTACAAGGTAGTGAAAAGATGCATCTTCAAAAACAAAAAGATCAGCCCACCCCAATCCCAAAATCTAACCTTACTTTCAAAAGTGTCACCTTGTCAAACAAAATCTGATTTTTAAAATTCCTTTCCAGACATGTACTTTTTTAGCAAAGAATCTCATATAAGAGGCAGCACATGAAAGAACTTAATGACTTAAGACAAATGTCTTTGCTTGTCACATTAACTTACCTTTATATACCTAAGAAATGCACAAATAAAATATGAACATGACATTTATATGAGTATTTTTATTCCTTTTCCATTTTTTTATTAGGAAATAAAATTAAATAGCTGCATGTACCATGGTTAAGAAAAGTTAAATCTTGATTCATCACCTGAACATTATGGACAATGAATGATAATTGACCCATGACACCTATTAGTACCTACATAGGCTTTACCCATTACAAGAACAAATTTGAAAAAGGCTGCCCTTATAATAAAGCAGCATAAAGCTGTCATGTTCCACTGTAGTTGTGTGGATAGTGTGCTGAAGAGACCATCATACACTGCAACATGGCAAATTGTAGTCTGGTAGGATTTTTAATGTTTTTCTTTTGCAGTAGAGTGTACTTCTTTCCTAAGTATGATTAAATAATCATAAGAACTCCTCTAAGGGCTAATCTGCGTTATTTCCCAGATTTTCACCTTGGGGACATATTGTCCCTTGTCACTGAAACCTCAGGGACAGAAGGGTACGCTACAGGGTGGCACAGCAGGAAGCTGAGATACTGATGAAACAGTGTTCAGTTAATGAAGGCATGGCCCATGGCTTCTGCTGGTATGCCATATGTTTGAAGAAATGCTAATGACTACAATTCAAATACCTTTTTCATCTTAACTATATGTAAATGTGTTTATAAATGTTATCTTATAAATATACTATCACATTTTTAAAAGCTAAGTGCTAATGTTGCTTTCAACATCTATAATACACAATAATTAAAACTTTAGCAATTCTGTTTAATTATACCTTATGGGAAACTGTACAGTAATTTATAGAAATTAAGCAGAAAAACAAAGATCAACAGAAATAAAGCAGCAGTGGAAGAACTGAATAAGAAATAATTTAGATCGTTATTTTGCAAAAACAATACCATTGTGAATAGACAACTTAGGGCCCAGTTCTTAAACAGCTAAAATTTGCAAGGGGAAGATCAGTTAAAAAACTCATGGCATTCTATTAAAAAACTCCTTCAGCAAGTTGAACTAATTGTGACTTTTTTGAGCTGTCAGATCGTTTAAAAAACCTCAAAAAATAGAACTACTGATTTAAGATCAAAAGTTGGGGGGATCTTAATTGGGCTGTGGCTTTTTTCTCTTTGCTTTACCTTTGTGAAAACCCTGTAACACTGCAGGTGATCATTAGCCACAAATGGCATTTTGCAGTGAATCATCTTCACCACAAGTGGCCAAAACAACATCTCCATTGCAACAGCAGAAGTGGCATTCAGGAAGAGCAGTTGGTGAACAGGTTAGCTACAAGGGACACTACTATTTTTACTGCAAGACAGGACACCCTGTTGCAGTCATAACTGTTCCAAAGAAACTCCCTCCAGATCCAGGTTAAAGCATGGTGGTATTGCTAATCTGGGAACCTACTACTCACTTTTTTTTCCTCTTAACATAACTGACTCACTCACATAAAAATTTTGCCTAATATCTCCTCCAGAATTTAAATAAGATGAACAAGGGCTAACTGTTTTAAAATCTAAGTCTACTTACGTTGCATCTCACACAGGCAAAGCCCTGTAACTTAACCACTGGTTAACTTCATTTGCATTCAAAAATCCAGTCCAGGCAAGAAGGAAACTAAAATATAAAATGCGACAACTACCTGAGCATATTTTTGGACACTATGAGTGTTGAGGTAGAACACCTGTATCAAAGCTACTTTTACTTATTCCTTTCTTTCATTTGATCCTTGAGAATTAGGACAGAACAAATTAGATGAATGAGCTTTACTTGTCCAGTTTCAGACAGAACTGTCCTAAACAAGGGCTATACTTTCAGTGGAAGAATTTTTCTGCTTCCCTCTCACCGCAAAGGGTCACAAATTTGACCTTGTATACTGTGGAACACTTCCTGGGAACTCAAACCAGGCTTGTGTGTGTGTAGTTTACAAGATGAAACACTAGAATCTATTTTACAGTCAAGGCGAGGAATGCCTTAAATTCTATTAGAGAGAATGTGAAAGTATGCTGCACAAAGGAGGATACCTTGAAGTTAAAAACAAAAAAAAAAGAAAAAAAGAAAAGAAAAATCACAGTTTCTCAATATCTTAATGGAAGGTCCTTCAGGCTGAGTAAACAACCTCTTTATCAACTCTGCCATCTCTCCAAGGTGAATTTATCTTCATCTGCCTTAGCCAAAGGCAGCTTTCTGCCCTGTGTGCCCTCTTCAGCCAGGAAGTCTGACAGTCAGTTTCAAGAATTTGGTCCTACATATTTGACACATAGGCTCTGAATGTCTCATTTTATAACCATTAGCACTGACTGGTCTGTTGAGGTGTCACTCTCTTCTGGAAGACTGGTGAGGCATGGGCCTTTTGTTGGCCCTCCATACAGAAGAAAATTTCACACTGTGACTGTACATTATTTTTTGTTGACAAAAATGTAAAATATGGAGTACTATGGAGGACAGGGTAATGGACTAGAGAGTGTGTCCTTCAGCTTTGCAAGTCAGGTTCAGCTTGGAAAGGAGAGAATTATTTTTGCACTTAGCACTTGCTTACTGACCTTTGTAAAGAATATCAATAAAATGACTTTAGATACTTTCAATTACCACAGTTAACAAACTCCAGCTCTCAAATAAAAAGGAAAAGATATTATTTTATTCCTATTTTGCACATAAGGACATAAATCAGAAAAAGTAAATGTTTGAATTTTTGAAAAGTAGAGGTGATCAGTCCAGTGATTTTGACAAGAATCAGTAAACTTTTGACAGCTGATACCCTCAGGTTCAGGCCCAGTAGATATTTAAACATCAAAAATGGGATTTCTGTAGAGTTGTTTGGATTTTTTTTTAAACAATCAAATGAATATATAATCTATGTAGGCTACAGAAATGCAAAAGTAATTCAGTGACAGAGAAAAATTTCTAGATTGCAGGTCTCATTAATGGTGTTATCTCACTCCTACAAAACACAAAAACAGTTTTTAGAGAAAAGGCTTGACACCAGATTTTCCACTTTACAAGCTGGTGCTCAGCTATGGAGTTAAAACCCATCTTCTTCCCTTTCTTTCATGTTCATCAAATCTTCAGTTGTTTTCTGCTGAGCATTTGAGCTTTATGAGTAGCATTTGAAAGTGCTCTGAAGAAGATAGTGGTTAAGAGTACCAAATTAGAACCTGGGTAAGGTGAACATAGAAGTTCTTAGGCAGGCCTTCAGTACAAAATTTAATTAACTATTCACTTGAGAAGTGCATACACACCAGGCAATGCTGCTCTTCACCCTCTTGTTGCATTTTAACAGGCGCAAGTGAGCACATATCAGGTACTGCAATATAGACCTTACCTAAGACAGAATTTTGAGCCTCAGAAGACAGCACATGTGCTGTCATGAAGCTCTGTAGTTTTTGGTGACTTGTCCTGTCCATTCATTAATTCTGTAGCTGCAGGCAGCCTCACACATCTTACACTTTATTTCAATTTCTGAGGTGTCTGACTTCCCCCGTACCCTGTGGAAGGAACCTGGCTGCCTAACCAGGGATTCTGCCATGGGGAGGCAAATTTGGCTTCACACCTGCTTTATAGCTATTTGTAGAGAGGGAAAACTTTGAAAAGCTGTACTCCTTGCTACAACAGAGTGATCCTCGAAATGCTGATAGAATCCTGTCAAGCATCTGAATATTAATAAATATTTCCATTTGCTTGTTTTGGAAAAGTAGGCTATTTACCAGAATATTATTTATTACTTTGTTTCTCTACATACAAAATTGATTATGTGTAATTTCTCCCTTCCCTTATTCACTTATAGGACATGTCTTCAGGTCCTCTTTAACGGTATATCTTGAATTTTCAGTACTTTTTGGACCTGTCTATATGTCTTCATTTTTCGTCACTAGACCTTCAGAAACCTAACAAAGTCTTCTTCCTTTTTTGGGGGGAGGGGGGTGGAGGGGTGGACTGGCTAATAAAGCTAAAGTTTGACTACCAAATCAGATGGGCAATACAGCCATATGGAAAAGATAATTGCATAAAAATCCACCAAACTGGGAACTTTGCAATTTGATCAATAGGATGAAAGATATACGCAGGCTTACATCTTTGTACAATCAGTGTAGCTAGACAAATTGTTTATGTTTCACAAAAAGCATTGAGAATTTATGAAATCTAGAATTTCATAGAAAATTTGGTATTTCAGAAAAACATTTGATCACATAGAATCAAAATAAAATTTGAAATCTCTAACTTTGGTTTTTTTTGGGTTTTTTTTGGGGGGGCAGGGGGAAAGGAATTTAGAGTTCAATAGAAATAAGATCAAAGTGTTTCAAAAAAACTTCATTTCTTGGACATAAATTACATCATAGTTACCAATGAACCTCAAAATTAAGAATAATTTTGAAAAAAACAGCAACATTAAACTCCAACAAATGTAGAGAAAACTGTGAGCCTATTGAAATGTTTTATTTCAAATTAGAAAACACCTTTCAAGCAAATTTAATCAAAATTGATACTTTCCTTTAAAATGTTCAATTTTGTCAAAATCCTGTTTCCTGACAGCTGCAGTTATAACTTATATTTAGAAGCTTCCAAAACATTTTAATTTTGAGGTTATTATACAGATACTTCCAGTGCTAAAAGAGAATATTGTAAACACTGATGGCTTAGAATAGCCTTTTCAAAGCAGGATAAAAAGCTTTAAAATGTTGCACATGGATGTGGCTGGGGAATTATTTCAAGAGACAAAAAACATTTGGAAAATGTTTGGAAAACATTGGTTTCCATAAATCTATACAAAGAACTGAAGCCTTGAGCATTTGCTAAGGAAAAGTACCATATCACATCCTCCTGATTATTCAGTTGTGATGTATTTTGTCTGCTTACTCACATCTAGCATATGAGACATGAACTCTGGGACAGAGGTAAGCAGATTTCAGTAAGGGAGGCTGGTGTTTGCTGAACACCCTTTATTTACACCAGAAGAACTTCCAAAAGAGGAAAGAATGTAAAAGATAGGGAGAAAAATATAATCTTGACAGCAAGAAATAAACGAGGACTTCTATCTCTCTCTTTCATCTTACTTTATCTTTTAATGTAGAAAAAACTTGAGCAATTTTTAAAGGCATTTTCATGCCACTATTCCTTGGAGTAGTAGAACACAGAGTAGCCACCTATTGCTAAGGCATAGTTCATTTCACTAAAGGTATCCAGAAAGCTAATTATCTCCTGAGAACTTGCTATAATTTTAAGGTTATGCAAAAGATGTTAACTAATCACACAGCTCCCAGATATTTGTAACATGCAGAGTGACTCTGAGGTTGCATTTAAATGAGAGACAGGCATGACTACTGATGTGTTGTTTGTTAGTGCTGCACAGCAAGCAAAATGTTACATTACACAGTGCCAAATTCTCAATACTTCATCGGTTATGCTTCACAGATAACAGAAAGCATACAACACTTAATCAGTGTTCAGTGTTCCACAGGCTATATTAAATAATAATAATAATAATAAACTGAGAAGTACTTCGGGACAAAATAAACTACAAAATTAATTACAAATTGCAAACATGGTGCAATGCTAATTAATGCAAACAAGAATAGCAAAACTTATTTTTCTACCAAACACTGGCCCTATTTGGAAAACCCAGGCTCACTGATAAATTAAGTCACAGGTCAGGCCTATTATGTGTATTGGCTCAAAATTATACAAATTTGAGGATGTTCAAATATAAAACATAGCACTCAGAATATATTCTCTATTTAGAATTTTTGCTTTGTAATATGTACTGAAACCAAAACTGCTGGAGACAAGTATCAGACTTTCTCTCTAATTTCAGAAATGGGTGCACAAGGAAAATAGAGCTTACTGAATCTGAAAACAATAGTGTTGACTTCTTTGGAAACTACCAACAGTGCTATTGAATGGATTTCCTCCCCCCACCCTGCCCCCC
>VZRZ01003578.1:434526-448081 GCA_013398175.1 Climacteris rufus
AATCAGCTAGTCTTTTCACGACAGAACTTCACTTCAGAAGTTTCAGTTTAATGCAATGCCTATAATATATATATATATATATTTATATACTACAAAGAAAAAAAGTTAGAAAATAATAGTATACCTTTCCTACAAGAGTTAACATTTATGCCTTATTAACATTTATGCCTTGTATAATTGAACAAAATTACCATAGATGAGAATGATAGATAACTGTTATCTCTAAACATCTGACATGTGAATATTTTAATTAATTGTTCCCATTTTATGCTACAATGCTAAGCATATTAAAGTAGTTACATACATATTTCAATAGGGGCATATTTTAAATTTAGGGCTATGTCATCACCAGACTAAATTAGAGATAATTAATATTTAACTTCTATTAAAGCATCTTAAAATGTATAGTCTTAACCACCACCCTTCATTTAAGACAGCCACATGAAAATCTATTTGTAAATTCCCACTTAATTTTGAAGCAAATGGAACACCACTACAACTTCAGAGGGCAAATAAATGGCAAAAATCAAAAGAATCTAGAGAAAGTGTGTTGCAGAATGTATATTCTTCTTATCAGAGAGTTGAGGGGAAAAAGAGGGAGCCTCAGATGAACTAGGAGAAAATCTACAGAGGTTTATTTTCAGGGCATAACTAAAAACTGGGAGGGAGGAAGGGAGGGAGGGAGGAAGGAAGGAAGGAAGGAAGGAAGGAAGGAAGGAAGGAAGGAAGGAAGGACGGACCAAAACATTCCATAGAACTCAAATCTTGCCTTGAAGCTGAATCTCAGCTGTTACTGAGAAATATCAAAATAATTTACCGTAAGAGGCAAAAAGATGTGAAGAAAATATATTCTAATCTGGTTCATTACCTTATTGAATTATTATTTTAAAAGTCACAAAACCAAAAGAAATTAAGAAAATTGCAAGCTGTCAGAGATAAATGCTGACAGTATGGGGATAAATCATTAGAAGATCACTTACTTAACTAGAAGGCCAGAGCGCAGAGTCTCAGGTGTTCAATGAAACCTGCCTTCCAGCTCAGAGGGAGTCTGGTTTAAAGCAGAGAAAAGAGAGTCACAGACATGAAGAATAAAAAAGCTGTTTACACTCAAATATAAAACTACAGATAAGAAATGCTGAGGAGCCTAAAAAGTCTAGGATCAAAACCAGAATCCCATAATTAGCTATTCCTATTTAGGAATTGTGCTTACTTAACCCAGATTTCAAATCTGTCTTTGAAAAGTGAACAGGAGAAGCTCAGGTAGCCAAGATATAAAGGATGAGCTAATCAGTGGCTTGTATTTCATTATGGACAAGAACTCTATCCCATACCAGGAAAAGGATTTTAACTTTCAGTGTCTTAGACACTAGATAAAAAAAAAAAAATCCACAGAAATAAAACCTTATTCAATGGCAATATTTTTGCCAGCTCTAGTACTCAGTTGGAAAAAGTCATTTTGGAGAATAATTAACTTTCAACCCGCCTCTCCCCAAAGCAGAGATTTTTCAGTATGTTATTTAAAGTCTACAGGCCAAATTGTCTGTCAATTAACTCTGACTTCAGAGAATCAGCAAAAATGCAGCTGCAAACAGTAGAACTTTGCTAGGATGAAAATGTCTTTCCAACTATATAGCTTTGAAAAATCCTAGCCTTCCAAGGTCCCATTTTTGAGAAAAAATAATGATTAACTCTGCATTTCTGCCTAACCAGTCTACACTACTGTGATGCTTAAGTACTTGCTAAAACTAACTCACATCGTTAATATTTAAGCACAGTTAAATAATTGCATAAAGACCTATATATATATACATACAATAATTTTTAATGCTTCTTTATTTATGATGACTTCACAATCCATTTTCCAAATTTTACATATGAGCAGCCATCAGGTTCAAGAACAAGAAAATATAAACAAACCAAAACAGCATTACTTGCTTAAAATTTGTTTTTCTAAGAAAGCCTTAATTTTTGCTTATACACAACTTTGTCCTGACCTTTTTTCAGAAATATAATCTAGATCATCACCTCATGTCTGAGCCTTCCTGTATGATACATAATTTGCATGAAAATCTTTGGTTTATAATGTCTTCAGTTCTGGATTATATCCTTTTATTGGTGCATTTCTTTTGATATTTAATCTCAGTTCTCTGTATATATTAAAATGACACCTGTTGCACATACTAATATGAATATCATACTAAAATGAGTATAGAAGATGGAGTAAGACAAATTAAAAATGCATGCGCAAGAGATGAGACTGGAAAATTTCAGTAGGACAGTTGAATGTGCAAAAGATGTTCTGAATTTTGGATGATTACCTAAATTTTATTCTGAAAACATTTAGACCTCATTTATAGAAAGAGCTCAAACTCAGTGAGACCCCTAATGAGATTATCACTTCCTAATTCCCCCCAAAAATTAGACCTGAGTTAAAATTAAACTGTGGGTGACAGTTCAAATGTGTAATTTTCATTTGGGATGTCTAAAGTTATTTAATTAAATGATCACACTGGTGATCATTCAAAATCTTAACCGGTATCTTATGAAGTAAAATTCACATCTACTAAGAAACTCCTTTAACACAGCATTGGGAGAGAAAGCTTAAAATGGCAAAAAAACCACAGAGCAGCTGACTGACAAAGAGTATTCACATTTGTTAGATTCCTGAAAAGAGCAATAGGGACTAGTAAGGAACAAAAAGAGAAACATATGACAAGGTTGAGTGACATTCCACATGTGGGTGGCTAAAGAACAAAGCTGTAAGGAAAACAAAGAGATTGCCTGGAGTGCAAAGATCCTGTCAACACAAAAACAAGTTAAACAAACAATTTTACTCTTTTAATTCATATTTAAGACTGTGTCACTGTGATGTAACTGAACTCTTTAAAATCAAATCAATCAATCTCAGTAGCACTCTGTGGAAGAGCAAGAAGCAGAAAATAGAAACTTGACAGCCCCATGTACCTTTGCCCTGATGTTAACTTGTCAACACTTATAACCCCAGAAGGATAAATCAGACAATATATAAATTATTCTAACAGTAGTGACAGCTGCTGTCCTTTATCTCTCAATGCATGCAAAACTCCCTGGCTTAGTTTCATTTTTATTTGTTGTTGTTGTTACTACTGCTACTTCACAACTTCTTTAAAAATGTCTCCCTAAGTTAATCTTCAAGAGATGGATAAAACTGCTGTAAATTCAAAAGAAAAACAACTACTGTTTTGAATCTTTCATTCCACCACAAGCAGGTAAACAAAAATCTTGTCATTGGCAAAGATGGCTGGGAATAGAAGCACAATCCTGCTCTGCTGGGTTCCAGAGTTTCCCAGAACTGTGATTACAGTTGTGTAGAAATGACATCCAGTGCACTGAAATGACACCCCATGCCTTCTGGACTATGGAAACTTCAGTAGAACCTCAAAAACAATTATAAACCTCTCCACTACTCAGGGCAGGAGAGATACTGCAGACAGCTCTGCCTCAGAAGTGATGTCCTTCTTGTACACGACTCATTGGAAGAGGCATGTAACAAATTAAACTGTTCCCTTTCCAGAACTCATCAAACACTGAACAACAAATGTAAAAAGTTCCCTTATTTTGATAAAACAAAATTTTTCAGTAACTCTTGATGAATTCTGCTGTGTGGAAAAGTCAAGAGTCAACTAGAAAAACGCACAAATACTGCTTGGCCAGCTACAGTGTGAATGAAGGATGGAGCTGAGCATCTTACTGTCTCACCGGTCTTTCAGCATTGTTGGATGAGTGGGCTGAAGCCTGAAAAGCAAGAAAGCTGATCAATTCCCAAAGGAGCATAGGGCATTTCAGATCTTCCAGGACCTTTCAAGCCCTCTGGGAGGTCAGTAAAACATGGAGCATTTGCTCCATTTCTTTCCCTGAGAGATGACAGTTGTGGGCGGGAAGGTTTTAGGCACTTCAGACTCCCTTGTTGATTTGTTTTCATTTTAGTGAGTTGCTGCTGTGAGCAAAAGGTTTACAGTTTGGTAAGTGGTACATGTAAACGAGTCTTTTTTGAACCTCAGAAAAAACATTATGAATTAGATTATTATGTTTTTATAGATTAAAAGAGCTAAAGTAATTGGAGAGAGTCTAGGCATGTTAAATAACAGTATTGCTTGGAAGCACGACCAGCCTTTTACAATGTCTAAACAATTTGTTGAAGAGGCTGGTAAAAAGTGTGAAAAGAGACACACTTGGAAGGATAATTAGAGAGGACCAAGAAGAAATACTAGCTGTCAGGAAGCAGAAAGTATTTCAAACCAGTGTTAGCAGATGTCCTAAGTATTACTCTGAACAGACAAAAGGAAAACGTGTGTGGAGAGAATCCCAACTAGAGAGAATAAGACAGCGATAGAGTGATAGGGACTATAAAACACACTTATTATTGATGGAGTTCTTTTGCTTCTCTCTTTGCAGAAGAGAGAAATGAAAGTTGTATGTGTCTTTGGAGGCAAGAGGTTATGTAATTATAAAAACATACCTGAATTACTATTCCAGAAAATGCACTGAATATCTAATCTAGTCTGGGAGGTCTACCCATGAGTATAGCCATCACCTATGCCAGCTCCACCTGTGATGTGGGAGGCTCTTCAAACATTCCCAAAGGTTTGAAGTCCTCCCTTTTTTCTAGAAGAGAGGTGTACTCAGAGCCTTGGACCTACCTACCCTCCTAGAAGCCTCGGTTATGTTAGTGGTTACTGTTCATTGTACCCTCCCCTCCGCTGTTTTAAGTGGGCCCTGAATCCCTGTACCCTCCCCTCGCGCGGTACCCCATTGGTTATCCCCTCCAGCCCCTCCCGGTTTCCCTTCCCTTTTAACCTGCTGCACCCTGTGAACTCTTCCGAGGTGTCTGCGCGACTTTTCTTCTGGGGTCTCTTCCTCCGACCCTGCAATAAAGGAGACCACGGGGCAGACCCCCTCCAGCAGCCCTTTGCCTCTTTGCCTGATTTCTACCGCGCCTCGTCTGCTTCTCGCCCCGGGCCACCCCCTCTCTGCGTGAGCCACCCCCGCGCAGCCCCGAAGCGGCGGCTCCAGGAGGGAGCTCTCGGGCTTGGGCTGAGAGTGACCAGGGAAGCCAGGCGACTTACTAAATCTAGGACTTGTCAGCTGGTTTTCAGTAGGAGGACGATGTATTTCCTTAGTGGTAGCTAGTTTCTTAGTGTCTGTTTCCCTCTCCACAACCCTGTACCTTTCAATTAAATCTCAGTTTCTGTCAAGAAAATGGAGGTAAAATGAAAGAGCAGTCATTCAGCGGCTAGAAATAATATGCTTGCCTTTATCTACACACACGGAATGGGCAAAAATACATGACAAATGTTCTTGCACCCACATAGGCATCATATTGTTCTCATAGCATGGGACAAACAGAAGGCAGCATGACCTGTTGTATAGCAGAGATGGGGCAAACCAGGTGGATCTGAGGTCACACACAGCAGACAGCTTTGCTGTCTGAACTGCCACTATTTCAGTTTCCAACTCACCATTGTCTGTAATTCACATGTAATGCTCCTGTCTCTTTTATTCTTTCAGAGGTAAGAGATTATTTGAAAATATATTTGGGGGGAAAATAGCAAATATGGACATCAGCATTCCAAATGGCCACAATATTCTGCAGACTGATGTTGGCAAATTCCTTTTATTGCTTACTTTCAAACAATAGGAAGCAATCCAGTAGTAAATATTTGACAGAACAACAAAGCAAACAAATACACACAAATTCTTGATATGGGATCAGGCAAATGGAAAGATGCAACCATATGTGGTTAATTTTTCAGGGCAAAACACTTATATATGATGGTCTGGTATAATTAAGGTTGTGAAAACTTAAAGATCTTTTATACACTTTACACGTTTTCAGCTAATCAGAACTGTTCTTTATTGGCTGTTTTATGTGAGTGCTGAATAGCAGTCCCTTTTTGTAGCTTTTTTTCCTACAGCAACTACTGAAGTCTTCATTTACACTGCACAAATTATCCTTAGCAGCAGGTAGGAAGCAATCAGCAAGGTGTAGCTGGCAATAGGTCTATTTTCATTACAAGATGGAGAGAGCCAGGGGACATGACATTTGTCCAACGTAGTCAGGGAGGACTCTATTAGGAAAATCAACGCTGGAGAATTGTAGTCTTGCTGAGGATAAATTGAAATTGGGAATGTGGGAAGGAGTGTGGTAGTTTTGTTTTTTTTTTACAATTTTTGTTATTAAGGTAAGAAAAAGAAATAGTTCAAATCCTTTAAAAACTTCCTACAGTGCCATAAAATGCATATAATTCTTCTGCTCTTGAATATGCTGAGCATTGTAAAAGTATGTCTGTGAAATATTTCACTGTGACTCATTAGGGGAACTGTTAGCAACAAATTTGGAGGAGGAGAGCATGAGGAGTTTGGGGAAAAACAATTTTGGGGATACACAGCTAGTATAGCTATATCACACCAGATACATTTTTCAAGCAATAGTAGAATAAAACAGAAGTGGGAGGGAAATGGGCAAAATCATAATGAGCTGATCTTACACACCAAATTGAGATACACAAATTCAGAAACCAAATGACCCAGAGTGTCCCTTGAAGGTGATTTCAGTCCCCCAAAGTTCTTAATTATCTTCTGAGTGTTATTATGTTTACTTGAACTACAGGGGCAGGAATTTTCCCCATTATATCTTATTATTTCTTCTTTGCTTCTCCTTTGAGTAATGTCTCTGTTGCCTCCCTTCAGTAAACAGAAATGTCGTATACTTTAAAGTATTTACTGAATGTTTTACAAGGAAATTTTTTTTTTCTGGAACTGTAAATACAAAGAACTTCTCTAAGCAAATGAATGCCCAGCAGGCGGTATTTTCTTTCCTTTTTAAATAATACATTTGCTTGCTACTGGCCTTGGAACTAAACTTCCTCCTTTACCCTAACATAGGAATAAATGCATCCTGTTAAGTTCCAGAGTAATAACTTCTTTTTTTTCCTACATAGTCAAGCGAAATTCCTAATATAGTAAACACTGTAAACTCAGACTTGAATAAAGGCTACAGTCTAGCTAAAATTATTGAATACAGAGACATCTTGATAAATTCTTACATATGTATATCTTAAAATAATCTTATTAAGAGCATTAATATTTGCATTCATTTGCTTGAATAAAATCCCTAGAACACAGGTGAAATTATGCCTTTGTCAGAAATTAAATATCAAATTTCCTGCCCCAGAAGTCTGTAGCACAGCCGGACATTGAACCCGTCTCTTCTGAGAACTAGGTTAACACTTGAACCACGGGAGAAACCTTCTTCCATCTTCAGGGGATTATACCTCTAACTGAAAATTGAAAGGAAAACCTGTTAGTCCTCATCTCTTCACACACCATCCACCTTTCAGAACCTGAGCAAGAGGACCCTGTCAAACTTCTCAAGGCAATTGTCTCTTGT
Source organism: Climacteris rufus (assembly GCA_013398175.1). NCBI lineage: Eukaryota > Metazoa > Chordata > Aves > Passeriformes > Climacteridae > Climacteris > Climacteris rufus. The sequence continues at coordinate 441,956 of VZRZ01003578.1, forward strand.
GACTTTTTTGTGGGATATGGAATCCTAGGTTTTTCCGAGGTACCTAACACTGAACTGAGACATAGGAAGCAAACGAACATTGGATGGACAAGTTAAGTTGTAGCAAATGCACTTTTCTAAGGATTTTAATTTAGTTTTATAGTCTAAAGGCTAGGAAATGTAATGGTTATATCTTAAACAAAAGCATAAAATATTAACATCACTTTAGACAAAGCCAAATGGAGTATTTCTCCCCATAGAAAGCATAGGATGGCTACACATTCAACAGAGTAAGGAACATGGAGAACAACATATGAAGGAGGGAAGGAAAAAATTATAGAAGAATAGAGCCAACACCTGTCTTACCTTCATGGAAAATCACCAAGTTGCCATGAATTGTTGGCCTCAAATGCCCGATTTTAGAAAAACACTATTCTCAGATCAACTCTTTTTTTTTGTTTGGTACTGGGTGGCACACCTTGTAGATGGCACTTGATTACCCTTTTAAGCTCTCTCAAATGTCCTCCAATGCCAAATGCATGTGGCAGAAATTCATGCTGTGCAATATTGGACAATTCAAACTCAAAAAATTAGATAAGGCTCAGTCTCTTTCTGTGTGAATTCTGAACAACTAGAGAACTCAAGTTCTAGTTCCACTTTTTTTTAATTGATTCATTTATCCATATATTTTCCTTTAATCTCCCTACATCATGATTATTCTCATTGCCTAAGATTTTGCATGGTTTTCTTAGGAACAAGCAATTCTCACTCACCTCATTTTGCAAAAAAGATCAAACAACGATGGTGCACAATTACTGTCCCTTGATCCTCAGTCTGCTCATATCTCTAGACTACACTATCTCTTTATGGCTCTGTAGAGATACTTCAGCAGCATGAGATTATTACAGAATAAAGTTTCTTGCTATAAATTTACACCAAAACATTCCTTCACATGTTGCCATAAAAACAGTTGATATTTCATGGGCTAAATTTGCCTAATTTAGAAATCTCAGTCAAAGTCCTTGAAAATAAAGAAATTTAACATGGTTATTTTAAAATAAAGAGGCTTTTCAAAATTGCTGCAGCCATAGACAAAGATTATGTTAGGAAACTTCAGCATCTTCATTTGCTGAAGAATGTTGACTCTGATCTAGGATCTCCAGCCCAATCTCAAATACTTATTAATACAGGGTATGTGTTCTCTTTTCTGCTCTCTTTGTCACACAAAACTAGAAGCACAGAAGAATACAGTGTAAAGAAAAAAAAGATTTTGAGCTGAACACTGAACTTTCCAGTTAATTATTTTTTTGTAGCACTGTATTATCATAATTCTATGAAATTAACCAATGGCAGAAAACATAGCTACAGCTAAACCTGTTAAGTTTAGTATCTATTTAATTCCCAGGAGAAGACAATTTTATTCTCACTCCTTGTCAACTGACTCAGGTTAAAAACTTCTTTATAGTCTTGTCTTGGTGCAGCAAATTTAGTTCTTTGCTTTCATATTTGTTGTGATGTACATTTCTGTTGCAGTACAATACATCCTGTGTTGTAGCAGCTTAAATATCATCCATACATGAAAGGCAGTGAAATCCTATCAGCGAGTTTTTTTTTCTGAAAGCAAGCAGTGTTGGAACAAAATCAAAGCAACAAATAAACCTATCCTGCTCCTCTCCAGCTCTCTAAAACTTTCTCAGGTTCTGGGAGAGAAATGCAATTAAAACAACTCACTAAGTGCTTTATTTGCCACCTGCCATTCATTGAATACCTGCTGATAAAAGTGAGTTTTTACTTGCAGATTTATCCTGATAGACTGGAATTATGAAAGTTCACGAGTGCTCCAGGAGGCACATGAAGATAAATATAGATTCAATCAAATCAAATAAAGTTTGGCAATAAAGATGTAAAAAGTAAATCACTTTCAGCTTGTCCCAAGCTGTTTAACAAAACCAGGATAGTTTATGAAGGCAGTTTTGTTAAAAGATATAGAAAGCCTAGTCCTATTCAATTCTTGTGTTACTTTGCTAGTTATACGAGTCATAAGCTGTTAAAATTTTCAAAAGTTATTTTATCCAAAACTTATCGTATGTTCAGAGGTGCTTACAGAGTGTTATTGTCATTTAAACTTTTAACTGATGCTTTTTATGCTCTTATACACTTGTGACATAAGTATATATAATCTATTCCTATCCTTACAGCTACATGGTATATATTCACTGGCCAGTTTGAGGGAAGGTGTGTGTCTGCATTAGTGTTTTATGTTAGATGATCTTCCCTGCACTTCTGAAATGACTGTCCCAGCTCTTTGTGTTGCTGTGAGTCACATAATGGATTTGGCTCCTTCTGAACAAAACTGACTCAAAGATGAAGGTGCAGGAGAGCTGTCACTTTATGGGACTGGACAAGAGCTAGCCTTAGGCAGCCAATCTCCCTACAGCCCACTCCATTGTTTGTAGCGTGGTCATCAGGTACTCAAGACAGGTCATTTGCCTCACATATTTTCTCTTTCTGAGTTTCACCAAGGGTGTAGGTTGCTACATGTTTGTGGAATTAAGAGAGAATCATGCATTACACAGCACTGAAAATGCTGGAAAAAAATCCCTTACTGGACACAGAAAAAGGAGAATGAAAAGGGTGAAAAAGAAATTTTTCCATTAGTGTTATTGCTTAGAGATCTGCTTGTGAAGAATCAGTTGGTGCAATAGTGAGGTGATACTTATGTGTAAACCCAAGGTAGCTGGGAATTCAAGATTTGAACACTGAGACCAACTGTAATTGTTAGCACTAGTAACTAAATATTGCATCAAAGTTTTCTTTCTGTTTGCATATAGCTTTTTCCTTCTTGTCCTCTTAATGTAATTATAGAGAAAAATTAGATGTCCTCAAAATGTGAGTATTTTTCTTTTAATTAGAAAGCTTTTATAACCAGGTCTCACACTGGTTACTAAAATGCACCTCATCCTACTGATTAAAGATGTTGGAAGAGCTGTTATCTGCAGCTTATCTCTATGTCATAAATGCATATGATCAGATAGGGTAAACTAGAAATGCTCTGTAAATGCCAAAGTTTGTGTACACTAGACAGTGACTATTCATCTTACCTAATATATTAAATCATAGAATTGGTTCAAATTCAGAAGTCAAATACATAACGTAAGTTCGAGAACTTAATGTAGTCACAGCCTCAATGCTTAGTTATACCAAAAAGAAGAAAGGCAATTCAAATTCAGTAGTCAATTTTCATTGCTATTAGAACTGGCTCCCAGCAGATCTGTGACAGAAAAGCTAAAACTACAGACATTACCTGTACCACGGTTATGTTGAGTGAAGCAGCAGACTTGTGTGCACACTTACGAAAACATGGGAACTCTTCTTGGTATACACAGAACTCCATTGTCTTCTGAGGACAGTAAACACAGGCATCACGTGTGGACAGTCATACTGATTCAGATTTTATTTTAAAGTTCACCTGAATGCTTTCTAATTTTAAGACATCAAAGACCCAAGAACAAAAATAGTGACAACAAGTATGTAGCACCATTGACAAATTGGGATAGTTTGTAAAAAAGTCAGAATTAGACAAGTAAGGTCTATAAAATGATTTATTTTATGTTATTGTTCTTATGAACCAATTTACTCATTTATAATGTCAGCATTTAAAATACCGATAAGAATAGAGCCTTATACTACAGCAATGGGCAGAGTTTCATTTTAGTGAATCAGGGAGGTTCATTTCAGCAAGTCATTCTAAAAACAAGGTCACTATAAAATCATTCTTTCAACAGACTGATGGAAGGGAAGTCTAAAATGTCCCTTTAAGGATTTTAACTGGCATATGATAAAGACATAGTTAGGTTCTAAAGTACAATAACTTTGAGTGAAACTGAAAAGTAGTAATTTCTACTACTCTAAAAGTAGTAGAAATTACTCTAAAAAAGTACTCTAAAAAATTAGTAAAAAAATTTTTAGACTAAAAAATTACTCTAAAAAAGTAGTCTAAAAGTAGTAATTTAACTACTCTAAAAGTAGTTTAATGCTTCAGGTCTATGATTAGCTCAGATTCTTAATCTTCCATAATGGATGCTAAAGAAAAACTAAAACAAAGACAGAATTATTGTTAATACACCAATATTATGTAATTGCTTTTACATGGACCATGCCAGAGATACAATTTTTTTAAGAGAAGAAAATAATTGATGCTTAAAGTTTCTTGTAAACCAAAAAAACCCTTACGAAACCTATGTAAAAAGTTGGTGATTTTTTTCCCTCTAATGAAATGAGCTCTTTACATATAAATTATATTGTAATAACAGAGCTCCCTGGTGGAAAAGGGTTCCTTCTCCTGCTGGCAAAAATTAAGATAATCACAGATGGCTAATGATCAAATATACTGACTGACAGTTCTGAAGTACAAGGCATAGATAATATTCTCAGAGCTACAGTTTATTTATACTCAGAATTGGCTTTAGGCACCCACAAAATGTGCATTTGTAATGTCCTATTACAGAGAAGGTCTTTTAGTCACCACTGCAGTTTCTGTTGACAACGTTTTTCCTTAAGACTAAAGTGATGTCCATTATTATTTCACCAAAATACTTGTGTTTCAGTGTACCAGTTATTTGAAACAATCTGTAACTGGCTGAATTTTCTTAAACATATGGACTACTATGTTTAGTAGCCTTATAATTAAAATGTGTATTTTGAGTTCTTAGAAATACTGTATTATACTTCAGGGTTTATATACTGCAGAAGTTAGTCAGGGCAGAGAAATTAATTCGTTTCTCTTACTTGAATGATGGTGAACAAAGTGTCTGGTTTCTTTGGTAGTGTTCAAAAACCCATAAGGAGTTTGGTCTTGTTCCCACTTAGTTGAAATTTTTAGTTGATTCAGTTAAGAGGTAGAGGAGCATATAAATAATTCTAGCTTTCTAAAATGTTTCTCATTTATCACTTTATGGCTCCCTAAAAAACTTTGCTAAACATTTTGTAGAGTAGAAACCTATATTTAGTTTCAAAGCACTGACTGTTTTAGGCTTGTGATTGTTTTAACGTTTCAGTACACATCCAACATGCAACATCAAATGTTTTCCAATAGAGTATCTATCTTATTGAAATGTAATTTCTAACTCCTATAATGTAAATGAAAAGATGGAAAGATATTCCAGACCTATTTAAAAGGTTTGGTAACAAGAATGCCAGTTTTAAATACCTCAGAATATTACCAATTGTGTATTAGCAACCTTTCCTATGAAATATTATGTAGTAATGGATATTTGAAAAAGATTCTACTTCTTTGTCTTTTTCACTTTCAGGTACATATTGAGAAGATGGCACAAAAAGAGCAAAGTTTTTTGAACTTTGCTATTGGTTTTGTTTGAACTTCAGCAACCAGGAGAGAGGAAGAGAGAGAGATGTTACTTATGGAAAAGCTACATAAAATTACACATCTCACTGGACACCAGTGAATGCAGAAGGAAATTGTCAAAATTCAAAACTGTAGGAAAATCTAGTCAGAATTTGCACTTGCTTAGACTATGCAGTTCATCTCCATGAGCAGCATAAACCAGGCTTCATTAATCACAGAGCTCCCAAAAACATTTGCTTAATAAACCTTTTGATTTCCATCTAAGCATGATTTTTGGACATAGGCTAATGATTTTTGTGCTGACAGCAATAACCTTGCTGATTTGTTGCATAGTCTCAGACTTTGATATAGGTTCCCATTCTTTTCATTCAAATGTTTGATTGGACCCTTGCTCTATGAGTTGGAAGCTTTGGATACAAGGAGCACCCGTATACCAATGCAGCTGCTGTTATGCCAGAATGGGATAAATTTTACAGTGGCAGGCATAGAGCTGGAGTAATAATTAGTACAAACGTTTTCCCATACAGACTATTTTTGTAGCTATGTTGAGCTTCATCCTAAATCAAATTATTTCAGCAAGTAAATTTTATCATTTCATCTAAACACATGTGATTTATAAATAATAATCTGTGACTGACTAGCATTCTAGCAGTAAAAATGTGTCAACAATGATTTCTCAGGGTGAAACCTGGTATACAGTGTTACATAATACAACTCAGAAGTCAATCATTAAAGGAGAGAGAGAAAGAAAATTTTTCTCTCACTCTCTTTTTTTTTTTTTT
>VZRZ01003578.1:448141-463820 GCA_013398175.1 Climacteris rufus
TTTTTTTTTAATGAAAGAGTGTTAGGACCTGCAGGGTCTTCATTATCCAGCACTTTGAAGAGCGTGTATTCATTCTACCCCTTTGGAAACTCAGTTACAGCTAAGTGAACTATCACAACTAAACTATTTAACTGAACTGAACAACAATAAACCAAAACGAGTAGAAGTACTAAAAGCATGCCTGAGGCAACAGAAACTTTGGTGTTAATTTCCATCTCTTTCAAGTGCATTTGATGAATGATGTGACAAAAGAATCCTAATTAAAGTCGAAATCCTGAATACTAAATAAATTAGAAGTGCCACTACATTCATCTTCTACAATGATAATACTGCCACTTCTACTCCTTCTCTGTGCCCCTTTGCTTACATCTGTGGCAGTAACTCAGCAAAGGGCACTGCCAGCACAGATGGGGAAATGGATACTCTTCCCCAAATCGAGAGATAATAGGACAGGCTGTTTTGTTTCCCTTTGCTGCCTTCAATTTACAACAAGAAAGTCTACCAGGAGCATTCAAAGTATTTTTAGGTATATATTTTTCCTCTCAAATGACTTAAAACTTGCCAAGCACCACTACACTATCTGGTCTTTAGTAGCTCTAGAAAAGTTGCTATGTTTATGGCCATTAAATTTTTATTTCTTTTATTACTGGAGAATCATTAAGTACATATATACGTGGAGTAATATATTATCCTAATGGGTTGGAAAGCAACACTGAAGGGATAAAATTCTATGGCTTTTGTCACACAAGCCAGGCAAGACGATCATAAATGACCTTAAAATCTATGAATCTTTCAAGGAGCTGCCCCATTCAATAAGCAGACTGGAACATGAATTATGACTCCCAAGAGACATCCCTTCCCTGCTCCCCTTTTGTTCCAAGGAACAACTCTGAAATACCTCAGGAGTTTATATCTCCAGTGTGCCCAAGCAGTATGCTTGTCTTTTTCCGTTCTGTTGCCCTGATTTTTGCAGTTCTGGATGTTGTCATTCTTTCGTAGCTAGTTTCTCACACTTTTCTATGTAAACATGGACATTTAATTGTAACTGTATCTTATCATTTACATTCCTTTCTCCTAGACACAGAACTTTAATGGACATTTCCTTTGACCGCTGTAATTGAGGGAGGAAGAACTTGTTTCCTCCAATGAATAGTGATTTCTAAATGTATATAAAATAAAAGAAGGCAGGCCTTGCGCCCCTTCCTGCTCTCTCTTCCTTAGTGGTAACAGGTGTCTCTCGTCTCTTCTTTTGTGTTGTTACTGTGACACTGTTCTCTTTCCACTCCCTACAGAAAGAGGGCTGTCATGGGAGGAGGCCCTTCTATTCCCACCACAACTACACTCAAAATCTGCCAATGCAAAAAAAAGGTGGTGCTTTTGTGGTCTCCAAATCCCATTTGTACTGTATAAGGTCTGTGACAGGAGAAGTCCTAAAAGGCTATAGTTAATCAGGAACTCAAAGGGAGCCATATAGTTCAGCCTCTCAGATTTGTCAGTGACTAATACTGTCTGACTGTTAGAAAAAGTGTAAAAACATAATAAACACGTAATGATACTTCTCCAAATTATTCTCCCAGCCCATAGCAATTTATGGCAAATTCTGATTCCAAGTTCACGCCTCTGTATGTAATGTCTCATGGTGTATTGTGCATGCACAGAACACACATGACTTGACTGACATGGTTGAACATTCAAACACTGCAACTAGATAGGTCACACAACACCATGTGTCTTCTTTAATGTTCTCGCAGTGAAATCACACTGCTTGGCTCTTTTTAAACAATATAGTTTTCTTTGTATTTTCTAAATGACAAAGCCACCTTCATTTGTGGTTTTAAGCAAGTTTTCAGATTTGTCATATGATTTTTTTTTTTCCAGAGGAAATGAAAAAGAGAATTATTTTAATGAAAAAGATAGATTGCTTACTTATATCTGTCTGATATATTTTAAGACCCAGTTTTATACCTAATCTAGCTCATGACATTCCAATGGGCTACAACCCTGTAGCACCCTTAAGTACTGTGAATGAAAATGCAGCTTTTGTACACCTGGTATATAATTTCCAGAATTCTTGTCAGCATATGAATTTTGCAGCCCTAATTTTCTTCTATAAATTTTGGACTGATGTTTTAGAAAGTATGTTTCTTGATCTTGACTCTAATAGTGATCATTTCAGTGATCACAATGGGTTGTTAGTCTAATTATCCTATACAGGTATATATATAGGTTTAATATAAGTAGAAGAGACCTGCTGAGACACATATTGTGTAATATTACTTATTGAAGTGTCTATCTTGCACATGCACAATTGAATATTTCAAGCACCAGCTCTTGAATTTTAACTTTGCATTCAGCTACTGAGTGAAATATTTTATTTCCAATATCACTCAAGGCAAAATTTTCAACCAATCTTTAAAAACGCATAGGATAGCGAAATATCTTACTAATTCACTCTCACACAAACACCCTGTGATACGGGTATGCAACCTGAATTTTCCTCTATGCTTAAAAAACAGAGTTTGACAGTCTAATATCAGACTTCCTTTTTTTTCCTGGTTTTCTTGAGGTACTAGTTATGAATAAAGAAGGCAAGAGAGAGATATTTGAAAAATAAATGGGTGGAACTTGAGAGCTTAGTAATTCACTTGCCTGCTTTGTAAGAAAAGTGTGAACTGAAGCAGGATGGACTTCTCTGAACTAAGGCAAGACATGAACTTGGAAATTTAACTTACCTTTTTTTCTGTATTTCACTACAGAGTTTAACGAAGTCACTGCAAGTTTCCTTTCTTAGGGATAGACTAGGTTGTATTTGGTCTTCACCATCACTTTGACTTCATTACTGACCTTGATCCTTTCTGCCACTGTCTGCTGTGATCCCTGGGGATTAAATGCTCAAAGGTTATCGACTTACATACATGTATATGAGTTGTCATCTCTGGATTCTTAATAATTGATTGTCAAAGCACTTTTGTACCATGCACCTTGCTTTTTTTGTCACAACAAGTGCCCTTTCTTAGTTCAACGTTCAGCTACTCTTCTTTGGGGTACATGAGTGTCAACTGGCGCAATAAAGCGTAAAAATACAAGCTTGTCAGTAATGACCCAGTTGGTTGCTGTCAGAACACTTGGCTAAAAAGTCAGAGAAAGCTTTTCAAGTTCTTAGGCTGTTTTGGGTTTTTTTCCCCCTGGGACTATTGAAAAATATAGCAGAAAGCATTGTCAATAGAAATCTAGATTTGACTGAGAATTTCAAAGGAAAGTATCCTCTTTAAGAACTAGAGAAGAAGAAGGTATTCTGGTCAATGCTTTCAAACATGCTAATGATCTGAAATGAGTTGTAAAACTACTAGGGAGCCAAAAAATATAATTTAAAAAGAAAAATCTCTGTCTGATCTGAGATTTATGTATCCTATGAAATATATACAGTTTGCTGGTTTCTTTTTTTTTTTAGTTTGTTCTAAACGTTTTTAAGGTTAAAAAGCTTTTTTCAGGCTTGCAGTTTTGTCAAAGAAACAGTTAAATTATGGTTAGGTTTGTTGGTTGGGTTTGGAGATTTTTTTTAATTAAAAAAAATAAACTGTCCTATCTTCTGGGGTTTTATTGAAAGATTGTTGACTTGAGCTACTGAATTCATGCCAGCAAAATCCAGATTACAAGAAACTAGTGGTCTTGCATGCTGATTAAGCTTAGAAAACAGGGTTAACTGAACACCATAATTTGTTAAATTTGTTGCATGCACCAGAAAAGGAAAGTTATGTTTCTTAACACAAGTGCTTTTTTTCAAAAGGCTTAGTCTCAGAAAGGACCATCCTTTTGTTACCAGACAATGTTTTCTGGAGCTATAGTGTGCTATTATCACTGTAAGATAAATCTGTAATGTATTGAACAGAGTAAACTGTTCCTGTTGTGTAATGTTTCTCTACCTCACTAAAGGCTTAGAACACCTTTTATCACAACAAGGGGAAATTTGGATCTTTTATCAACTAGTTCAAAAAAGCATTGCATTTAAATAATGTGCCTGGAACTGTAGTCTATGGAGATAATCAGTTGCTTATTAACCTTAATCATAACAACACATTATCACTATTTTGTTTCAGGTTGACTAATTTGCAGAACAATGGGGAAGAGCACACTCAGCACATGAGACTATTCCTAGTTCATGGCACTGCATAAATACAGTGACCCTCACTTGAAATGTCAGAGACTTCAGAAAAAGCTATATCATATGATGAAGGAAGAGAGTTGGGGAAAAGAGGATCATGTAATCAGAGAGTTAGTTAAAAAGTAAACACTTGTTAAACCTCTGGACAAAGTGAGACCATCATCAAACAGATACCTAGAGCACAGAATAAAGGTCAGTTACCTTTTATCATGTTTGTGTAGCTTCAGTTAAACTAACAAGCAGCAGCATGCGCTTAAGGTCATAGTTAAACACTCTTGCCTTGATAAATGAGCTGTGTATTAGGTGCTTCCCTTTCAAGAGTATGGCCATATTGGAACTCTGATCTACAAAAAAAGACATCAGAAAAGGAAGCAATTTACCTGGGGGAAGAAATCAGTCACTTCAGGTGGCAGAAGGAAATAACAACATGTCAAATAATAAAATAATAATAAGTCCAAACAACTAAAATGAAGCAGAGAAACCTCGAAAAATAAAAGAGTTCAATTTTGGGGAATGAAATTGCAGAATCTTTTCATTTCCAGAGCTCTCAAAATAAAAAAAAATGCTTTGTCTTGAACTATTTCTGTGTTAAAGGTACATTTCCTCATAACTGCACACTTCTTACAGGAATTCTAGTTGTTGATCCTGATGAGTTTACTATTTCATATGAACAACAGATAAACGTACTGCTCAGGAAGAAATAGAGCCATAAACCTTAAGAGAGGTGTAGATGTCTCTATCCTCTAAGGAGGGAAGGCATATGAATAAACAGCACCTTCTAAGACCATGCTATGTAACAGTTCCATTGAATTCATTCAAAAAAGAAATTTTTAGGGACATTAATGTAATTGATTCCTTAGATAATGTAGGGCTACAAGATTTTCAGTGGGGAAAAATGCTAGAAGAACTGCAGCATATACCTGAATAACATTACAACAAAACAAGTTCAAGAAGTTTTAGGTTCTGTATTATGAAAATAACTTTCCTAAAATTTTTACAAAGAAAAATTTAAATGGTAACACCCCAAAATTGATTAGAACCAGTTCTACTACATTAAACTAAAGAAACATGAAAACCTTCTGCCTTTTCACTGAATTATGCTATGCCAGGGTTCCTCTTTACATGTATACTGCAGCTTAATAATTGTGTCACAGCATAGCAACAGTTTCCTTGCATGATTTGCACTTCATAGAAAAATGAGAATGTGCAAACTTCAATTGGTCAGACTGTTCACACAGACTAAGAATCTACTGCAACTAAACTTTTTAATGGTCATAGAATCATAGAATGGTTTGGGTTGGAAGGGACCTTAAAGATGGTTAATTCCAACCTCCCTGCCATGGGCAGGGAGACCTCCTATTAGACCAAGTTGCTCAAAGCCCCATCCAGCCTGGCCTTGAATACTTCCAGGGATGGGACACCCTGGGCAACCTGTCCTGGTGCTTCATCACCTTCCTCATAGTGAAGAATTTCTTCCTTATAGCTAATCGAAATCTGCCCTCTTTCAGTTTAAAGTCATTACTCCTTGTCCTATAACTAGATGTAAGAAGTACTGCTCCAGCTTTCTTTTAGACTGCCTGTAGGCATGGAAGGTGCCAGACCCTTCTCTTCACCAGGATGAACAACTCCAACTGTCTCAGCCTGTCTTCACAGGAGAAGTGCTTCAGTCATCTCATCATCTCCACGGTCCTTCTCTGGACTCACTTAACAGATCCACATCCTTCTTATGTGGGGCCCCCCCATCTGGACAATTTTTGGTTGTACCTGTTTCCATGATAGAGAGAATGGTACCAGTATGTTTATGCTTTGGTAAGAGTTCAAAACCTGCTGTACATCACAGTAGGATATCACTATTCAGTGGCAGTGATGCTGCAGCCATGAATGTTAAAATGTCCTAAAACATTTTTTTTTAGTAGACCAGTTTGTAAACTTGAAAAAAACTATAGACCAACTCTTCTTCAGGTGTCGTACAGACACAGCAAGTCAAAACATATTCAAAAATTTCTATTAAAAAAAAGCACTTGTTCTTCCTTCAGAACTAAGTTGTTTTATTTTCCTTCTCTATTCTCATATAGCAAAACATATGAAAATTTCTCAAAATATCAAATCATTTTGAAATACTGCAGTCCATGTTCTGATATTAGAAGAGCTGAAAGCATAATGGAGAGTATTTCACCAAGAATTTATTTGGCACAGAGCATAATAATTTTCTAATGGATTTTTTAAAAAAGAAGTAAAATAGGATGAGAGAGGTAAGCATACAGCAAAACTAGGTACCATAATTAAAGTTGATGAAGAAGGTCAAATCTGAGAATGCTTTCAACTGTAAAGTTGAAATGAAGCCTCAGCCAGTTATTCTTGACCAAAATTGTAATAGTGAGGTTTGGAAGAGACTGAGAATTAGTTCAGTGAGACTTCATTATTTCAGTGATACAGATTCACAATGCTGTAAATGAAATTTCTTTTTTGTCTCATAAACAGTGCAGTTACTAAAGGCTCTAAACCCCAAAATTTCTCCACATTTTCCTGCTAGCATCATAGTTCTCTGACTGAGTAGTTGCACTTTTTTTCCTTCATGTCATTGCCCTAGACCACAATAGTGTGGTAAAATATCTGATAAAGTTTTGCAGTGATTTGGGTTCAAAATCTGCTAGGATCTAGACAGTAAAAAACCCAGTAATTCACACTGGCCATGGGATAGGATTGAGACAGAAATGCCTCATATGTACTATATATGAAAAGACAATGATTCCACAACAAATTTTAGCTTAGCCCATATAAATAAACTTGCAGATTCAGGGCTCTGAAAGCAAATACCCATGTACATATACGTATTTTTATCTTCAAAATATTTATATATTTAATTTATAATGCTTATAAATAATCACAGATTCATGTCTAAAATTGTATCTTCTTCATTTCACAGCAGTAATAAAATTTGTAACTTATTTTGTAATACTGTAGAATTTGAATTTTACTGAAAAGAAATGTGCTGTGAGGACATTCCACTCTTCATGCAAGTATGGTGGTCTTCTCTGAAATAATGCAGAAAATGTATCTGACTTTTGCATTACTCTAGGCAGATATTGCCCATAACATTTGATGACTATTGAGACTTTACCTAAGAGACAAACATTAAGTATAAAATTGGAATTAACTTTCTGTGTGTTGTTTGGTATCTTACAATAAACTATGGAAACAATTTTAAAAACAAAAGCTGATCTCTTCTCTTATCCTTCTGCCTGACACTTAGTCCTTTATCACACATTTTTCTTATGTAGTTGAACAATATTGGTTCACAATATAAGATGCAACGTCTTCACTTAATGAAGAGATTATATTTTTTTTCAGCATTTATGTTGATATTTTAAGTATCATGCACACTGCTAAGTAGTCATAAGATCAAATGCATTTTGGCTTTGTTTCCATATAAAAATTAGAAGGTGTTGATTTTGTTATCACTTTGGCAATATATTTGAAAACATATTAATAAGTATTAATGTCATATGCCTAGCCAAAAGAATTCCTGAAGTCAGATTGCTACTCTGTCTGTTTTAAAGCTTTAGTAATAAGGAGTTGAATATGTATTTTTTATAAGTATTTTATATCCTGTTAACCAATAGAGTTGGATATAATTGAAAAAGTCTCCTACTGTATACACAGAAATTGTGCTGTATTTTGGTAAAACAGTAAAGATGATGACAAAAGTGACTGAATTCCAGAAGAATCTATCAAAAATATCCAGACAAACACAGAAGTAATTATATTATTTAGCTGAAGAATTTTCCAGTTGTCAAGGTAAACATTCTGGAGTTTTTATTTAGTTTATTTTAAGAATTTCCAACCAGTCGGAATAATTAATTACATGGAAATTGCTATTAAATTATATAGGTTTCCTTTAACAAAATGTTTTAAATTTTTTTCCTTGCATTTTTTTCAATCCCGTAAGTGACTGAATTCATCAAGGAATTAGATGAGAAATGGAAGTTTCTGTTTCAGAAAACAGAATGGCAGCTAGACAACAGAAAACAGATGCCAATTATTTGCCAGTGTCTGTGGTTGGAAGAAAACACTTCATGACATTTACTTTGCCTTAGCAAGGCTGTCGTTGATGTCAGTCAGCAGGTTCAGAAAGGAGATTCCATATGATCTATGATTGAAAAAAAATTCTTACACTTCAGTAAAGATGACAAGATGAAAAATACATAGTCCTTTTTATAGAGTCAGCTATAATAGCACAATCTGGAATACTTTCCTACACTGTAAGACCAGAGTTGCTTAATAAATTTAGTGAAAACAGAATTTGCACTTCTTGGACTTAGAAGACACAAAATAGAATTTCTTTTGTCACACATTGAACAGGGAAGAATTCAAGATGTGCAATAGAAAATAAAATCACTCTTTTGTCCATTCAATAGCTGTTTTTATTTGCCGTGAGTACACTTTTGTAAGGTGAGCTAGTCTTCATCGTGTGCCATCCAAGGCATACAGGAGCTAGTGCCATGCTGTTTACCTTTAACACACTGACATAACATAGTGTATATTAATGATAAAAAGTCAGGCCAGCAGTGAAAAATTCTCTTAAGCTAGGAGCTGGAACAACACTCAAAATTTTTAGTTTGATTCTGTAACATTTTTTATCTAGCAAACACCTTAATTAGATGGTTACACTGAGAAAACATAGCATACTGTTTGAGGTTTATGTATTTTATCAGCATGAACCATACAGATAAAATGCTTTCTGGAGATGGAAATGTACTCATATTAGGAAACCATGTCTGCATCATTCTTTCAGCCAGACCTTTCTAGCACTGACTAAGTGTTAGATTAAGGGCAAAGAATGCTCTCCCAAAGAAGAGTGCCTTGAAGAACAATGCTGGCAATGGAAGATAATGCAGTTGAATGGTTGCTTTTTTTGCAGGGTTATACATACAACACAAAAATGTATGAGAATCCACAAAAAAAAACCCAAAAAAAAAAACAAAAACAAAAAAACCCAAAACACCAACCTGCATTTATTTACATCTTGTTTTTACGATAATTACAGAACATAATACCATTATTTTATATGGGAACATCTTCTACCTGTGGCAGATCTGTAATATCTCTAGCAGTTCCCTAACTGAAGGGCTCAGTGCAACCAGTAGATGTCTAAGTATGTTCAGTGATGGACGAGCAGTTACATATGACCTACCAAACACTGTTCTTCACATTGGTCCTCCTGGCCTGATTCAAGAAAGACATGTCTGTAAAGGCCTGTGTGTCTTCAGTTCAGCTTGCACTTTTGGAGTCTTTCATTACCATGGGCCTACCACCATTCTGTCAATTGCACCACTTACAGGCTCAGTCCATTTGTCTCTTTACATTCCTTCCCCTAAAATACTGAAAACTTTAAAGTGTAACGGCATCCCAAGTATACCATACCTCAACCACCTCCCTAGGAGAGTACCTGATGAAGAGAATAAATCACCAAGTCTTATTCAAAAAACTGTTAGCACAAAACTGGCCCTCCCATAAATACAAAACATAAATACTCACTGTTTTGGTGTCTGAGAGATTAAGTGGAGATAAATGCCTGTGAGATTTTAGCAATGTTTTCTCAGGGCTAATACCCATTATGAAATGAGTCTGAACACAGAGAACAAAAGAGGTGAACAATGCAACTCCAGGATGACATCACTGCAGCACAGTACCCAATCTCTGTTAGTAGCTATTTCACATAGCCAAAATTTTCTGCAGTTGTCATTCACGATTTTATAATTTTTTACATTGTTGTTGAAGTCTGCAACATATACTTAATTTCTGGAATTTTTTTCTCTGAACTTACTTGGTTTCCCAAGAAAATAATAATTTTCACAGGCATTTTCATCAATATTTTCTAGAAACAGAATTTATAAACTCAACAATATTGACATTTCCCACAAAAAAGATTCAGCTAAGCATGTTAAGCATGTTGAGCTATGACTTTACATAGAACAGAACTTTTTGTACGGAAAAAAAAGGTGGCTTTTTTACTAGTCAAGAATTCAACTGTAAAGAATCAATCTTCAATCTTCACTTAGTACATTTCTTGTGAATTAAGCAAGGGCTAACTAAGACTAACTCATCCTCTCTGGATGATGAGACAACATGCTGAGGAAGTGGGTTAAGAGGTGGGGAATGACTTAATGATGTTATGGGAAACATACAGTGGCCCAATAGTACATCTTTTACTCCTTTAAAAAGTTGCACTAATTTCAGGTGAATAGTCCTGCAAGATTAAGGCACTGATTCGTAAATGTTTCAAAACAAGGCCAAAGCCCTGGTCATATTTTAACTCTCAAAGTCAGGGTACTTTCTATCTAACCTAATAGATCAGAACCTCCGCTTGCTCATTAGCTGAGGACCTCTGCCCTCCTTATTAGGCCCAATTTTCTCAGATGAACTGTCAGATGGAATCTGCTGCAAGTGGACACAGGACAAATTCCATGTCATTAATGGAACATGTGTTTAATGATTTTGGATGCATCAAGTTTACCCAGCTTCTTAAAAGGTCTCTTCTCATGTGTAATAGTGTCTGCAACACCAGGGATCATTTACAGAAAAGGTTGGGGCTTCCCGGTCCATCAACCCATCAGCTTGATGTGCTCGCCTGGTGAATTTATTCAGAGAGATTTTAAAATCCTAAAGTAAAGTAAATTTTATTAAACAGAGAGAGCTAAACAGTCTTTAGGATTCCTATTGCCAATAACTAGGAGCCAGTACTTCAGCCTCCACTGAAATCAGTAGGATCTTTAACTATGTAAGGCCACAAAGAATTTAAGATTCATTATATGTAATATGAAACTTTCACACAAGAAAGGTTACATGGTTACATTTATTTTAGAAGTTTTATTTTAAATAAAAGTTCATAAGTCGAAAATGTTTTAAATTGTGGATATCTACAATTAACATTTTTCTGTCTATACAAATATGAACAGATGCAAAATCAAGCTTTTATCACAGTGAAAACCATGCATTTGACTGAAATCACATAAGATAGCTTGACAGCGAAATTTACCTCATTTTAGTCCCTGATTTTATCCTAGCCATCTTATTTTCCATAGTAGAATAAAAGTGAAAGAGTTTAGTAGAATGAGCCCGTCAAATTATATGGCACCCTCCCAGAAACCAAAGGAAAGATGAAGGAAGAATTCCTGTACTAGGATGGGAAAGAAAGAATCCTGTACTAGGATGGGAAAGACTTATTTTGAAAAACTTTTGCATGAAAATATAGATAAAAAGAATACGAGATTTTCTAAATTAGGTCAACTGCATTTTAAACACTAAATCTCACTCAAAGATGAATGAAGCGTTGTCACGTTTCTGTTACAGCTACTAATCTCTGATTTTATTCAGGCTTTTGCATTAGTGTGAAGGATGTTTTCTGTCAAGAGCGAGTCAATCCATATTAAGAAGCCCAGCAAATTTAGACCAAAATAACAATTTTCCCTTTCTGTTGGAGACTTTTTGTACGCTAGTATTTTGTCATGTTCAAATTACAGTTCATTCAGAATAATATTAAACACGTGCGCTCTGTGCAAGGAAAATTGAGAAACAATGAAATATGAATTGAGAAACAATCTTATTTTTAACTGGACACCATCCAGGTACGGACAGAAGTCCTAAAGGCAACTACTAAGGTTGCATACCAGTGAAGAGCAATGCATACCCATCTCCCAATGGCTTCTTGCAAAGCCTTGCTGCTTAACTCAAGCTGCTAATGATCTATTGGCCAAGTGACTTTGACTGTGGGTGATTGAGGTGTCCCAGCTGTCTTCTGAGGAACCAATTGCCTGTGGGGGCAGCCAGAGATGGTCCAGTATTTCAGCCATCACAGCTGAAATCTTTGATATTCACTTGCCAACAACTAACCAGTTGGTCCAAGAGAGCATTTTACTGGATTTCTAGTAAGGGAGTTGCCACAGAGCCCAAATAACATTTTAGACAGTCTAGGACTTTTGATATTTGCCAATAATAATGGCAGATACAACAAAAGATCCAACATGAGAGAGAGAGATGAAATGGCACTGTAAACCTACATTTATGTATCTTAAATCTCTATCCCTGCACCAGACCAGATGACAGGGTGGGGGGGAATCTAGTGGGCTTGGTGGCAGGTATATTCTCAGGCATCAAGTTAAACCAATGACATAACTTCTCAGGCCTCACAATGAAAGAATAATTTTGGTGGTAAGCCATCACTTCTGCTCATAATAATTCTCTCTGTTTAATAAAATTATCATGAGTATATGGCCCCATTATGTAGGACTGGACAGTCTACTTTTCTTTCTTTTCTCCTCTCAAAAATGTTTAGTCTGGATATTTGACTTCTGTCTTTGACTTTCTAGTGGAGTGTCTGTATAAAGAACTCTTTCAGACAGTTTGTAGGTGAAATAGTTGATACAGGAGAGTATGCTGTATCATCATATCATCATCCTTTTTTTTTTTTTTTGTGCTTTCCAATATCACCAGTGGAATTGAGAATATTTGAGTAAACTCATTAGGAGTCAATATTATTGTTTTAAGAGCCTTTGCCACCCACAAGCAGTTCTGCATAACTGCCACCTCCTGTTGCAATTCTAGCTCATCAGGATTGGGAATCCCTTGCAGCAAAAGAAATCCATCTGCAAGAAGCAGCTACACACTGTGGATTCTGAACCTTAGTAGGAGTCAGGTCATGATTAATGACATTTAAAAGATTCTTCACATTTAAAAGATTCTGCAAAGTGGCAGCAACTAGATTCCACATACCAGCTGCTCTGACATCCTAATTTAATAGAAATTACGAGACTGTATATCTAAACTTTTAGTGTGGAAAAATCTTGCCCTAGATTGACCCCACCTGAGTTTGGCACAGTCTGGGCACACCAAGACACTTTTGTGAGAGGCAGCCCCAAAGCTGAACTGGCAATGAAGCAGGACCTGTCAGTTCCCATATGGGTTTTGGGAGTTATTTCTCTCCTCAAAGGTAACATACTGCCTCAAAGAAGCTCTCAGCAAGTTCTGAATGCAGATACTGGCCCTTTTGCAGAGCATAGACCCTTGTTACACTGTCATATTGAACTTGCAGGAGTTGTTTCTTTCCTGCAAATCAAGAACTTGTCTCTGTGAAAGGGAGCAGTATCCAGCCTTCCTCAGCCTACCATAAAGGCAGCACTGAAGTCACAAGACAACCTGTGACAGGCAGAGGACCACCTTCTGTATGAACTCAGTGGAAGCAGAGACCTTTCCTGTTTAAAAACAGTATTCAACTTGCCTTCTCACAGAGCAAAGGGCTGCTTTGAAACCAGTCTCTAGCTCTGTCATTACTATTGGGTTTTGTCCTTGCTTATAAAGAAACAGGAGACAGGTTTCTTGTGCTGATACTAATTACATCAGTGTGAAAAAGATTCCTACTCACAGCAGTGTGCTTTTGAATATGGAAAAAATAAAATATATTTTTGTCAAATACAGATGGTCAGCTCATGTTGTTCCCTTTCACCCTGATCATTACCATCCTCTACTCAAATTAGAATATTCTTAGCCCATTTTTCATACTAATCATATCTATCCTCAATGAAATTTGCATTTGGAGAACTGAGGATTCTCCTCTTTCCTTTCCTATTTTTCTAGATCTCTAAAATGTATTGGACTACAGTTTGGCAGCAGCAATATTTTTGATTTTAAGAGTCTCATTAAATTAAAGAAAGTTTTTGTTTCATATTTACCTTTCTAAATCAAATTTTCTCCTTCCTTTTTAAAACAAGAAAAGACATTTGTCCAAGACCCATTTGCCCTGAAGGGTTGTTTGTCAGACAAAATGTAAGTGATTATAATTATAGGCCAAACACAAGTTTTCACTCACTGTCTTGCAATTTAGGGTAGGAGAGCAATGCCTCATATGTGGCATGGTGCTTGATCTCTGGTTAAAATACGCAACCGTTTCCAAAATATCTCTTAATAAGAGGTCAGCATCATCATTCTGGTATCTTTCATGAGCAGTAAGTTCTATGTGAAGGAGAAGAAAAAGGAAGCCTCAATTGAAATGAATAACTAAGAGCAATCCTGTTTGCAAGTTTCCCGGTATTACTATTCGTGTTTGCCAGGCTGAGGGGTGAAGGGGTATGCAGCAGTTGCTTCCTCCTAACTTCCAGTGTGGCACTGAACAGACTTTTAACTACGGCACTGATATTAAGAAACAAGTTGAGAGATCACTTTTGGCATATTCTCTTGATGCCAGTGTTTTATTTATAGTTCTCTTCTATGCCAGTGTTTTATTTATGGTATTAAATATATAAAGAGATTATAATGCAGCAAAAAAGGCTGTTATGGAAAAACAGATGCTGTTTTGTCCAAGAGCCATGCATATGAACAAGGCCACCTGGCTTAACACACACAGACTTTGAACCACACAGAGAACAGAGACCTTTTTTTCTTCATTATTCAATCAGCTGTTTTATCTGTGTCCCACAATGGTGCATAAAATACAGGACACTCCTTTCTAATAACTGACATGAATCAAATCTTATCTTTTAGAAGAGAACAGTGTTCTGAGTTTTGTTTTGAAATCAGGCCCTTGAATATCTTTGCTGCCTGGAAGTATATTAGTATTAAACAGAGCATTTATCCCACAAATTATTATATAACCATTATAAATAATATATAAATACTTCAACTTTATCTTAGCTTAGCACTACTTTTAGTACTGAACTCATTTTATTAGCTTTTTTTATTGTTAGTAAATCAATCCCTACCTTCTCTTCAAGGCAGTCAGCCCCTCCTAGTGGCTACTCCCAACCTGCAGCAAAACACTCCGGGTTTTCCTGCCATTTGTCCTTGGTCTTAGCTAAACAGAGAAGAGAAGGTGGAGCTGTGAATTACTTTTCTTCCTAAAAATGTAGAAGAGAACAGGGAAAAATTTTGTCATTTAAAGTTATTGATGGAAAAAATAAGCTGAAACAAATGTTTGTGTTATTCTTTGCATTTAAGCTTGTCCTACTTTTCACATCCTGAATCTTATGACTCATACAAGTGTGAGCTGTAAGAGTCTATATTGCTCGATTACTCATATTCCTTCCCCTGCTACATCAATACGTTTTGAAGTGTTTTGTAAAGCTGAGCAGTAAAAGCCAAACTATTCCATAGACCAAAGGCTGAAAGCCTAAAAGAATGCTTGTAGTAATAGCCTTCCTTTTTAGATTTTTCTTTCCCTTAATTTCAGCAACATTGCTCACACAAGTAGTTATGCACATGTTTGCATGCTTGTTGGAGTGGGTCTCTGTCACTCAGCCAGGAGCACATTTCTGACAATATGCCTGGTGTTCCTTCCTCAGTTTTATTGCCTAGCTGGCTATTTCTGCCATGACATTTCACCTGTTGAAACTGCCCAGGGAAGCCTTTGAACCACACGCCATGTTGTCACTAGACTTGTGACTTACCCTTTCTTACATATGAACACCATAAAAAAACCACAGGAAGAAAAATCTTTCTCTCCTCTCACCTCCTCCACCCCCCCCC
>VZRZ01003578.1:463835-660524 GCA_013398175.1 Climacteris rufus
TTTCTCCTCCCTCCCCCCCCCCCCCCCCCCCCCCCACTTGTATCTTCATAGCAGTTTTGAGGAATATAAAATAAAGTTTAACTGTTGACTGTAAATTATCAATGCAGTAGGAAAATGGCTCACACAGCAATACTTATATATTGAATTTATTACATTAGACCCCATGCAAAACTTAGTTATCCCTTCATGTGTAAATCTTCTTTCTGAAAAAAAAATGTTTAATATCATTTGAGGAAAAAACAGAGGAAGTTTCAGTAAAATCCACCAGTGGCAAGCTATCAGCTGCATGTCAGGGTGTTATCCACCCAGTTTTCAGCAAAGGGCAGATCATCTACTTCCTTTGCTCAAGTTACTGCATGTCATCAACAATTTCCGATTTTAGGTCCCTATATTAAAGCAGTACTCTCAGTCAACCAGTAAAGCTGTGCTTCTGGTGGCCATCTAAAAGTGCCAGCAGAAGTCCCAATTTTCAGAAGTAGGTATTTATTGCTTTGTGAGAATAAGGCACCATGCCGGGCACCTACAGAGAGAACCAACCCAAATCAATAGCTAGGATCTTAGCAGGAGGTTAAGAACCCATGCACAGCACAGCGAGCAGACAAGCTTCATTTCTGATATAAATACACAATGCACCGAAGAAAGCCTACAGGCATGGAATCTTTTAGGATCAGTATAATTAGCTTACTCAACTACTTTGATATTGAAAGATACAGCCTTGTGTGCTAAAGCACATAGGCAACAACTATCAAGAAAATTTCTGTCTCTAGTCCCTGGGAGGGAGAAAATTGTAGCTATTGTGTTTAGTATCAATAAAATGCTTTTTGAACATCCTACTTATGATTTTAGGCAAAAAAATGGAGGGATATCTTGTGGCCTGAGGCAGGTTGCTATGGTTCTTAAATTCATATAGATTCGTGGTTTCCTCCACAACAATCTAAATGTTGATGTGGAGTAGGGTTTTATTGTTAAACAAATTTCCAAGACTGGGATTTTAAGTCGTGTTGTACCTATGAAAGTCATCTGACCAATAAATCTTTCTGGAGCTGACTGCTGAACATGGCTTCAAGCCAATTCTGAAGAATGTTAACCTGAAAATAAACCCCTCTTATTTTTTTAACAGCTTACTTTTGATTGAAGAATTATTATTAGTTATTATACTGGCGGTTTAATCTAAACTGGGATCAGGGACCTCCTACTCTAGATGCTACCCATAAAACACTAAGGAACAGTCATTGTAACTCATATAGGCAAGACATACTCAAATATAATACATTCCACTTCCTATCAGAAACTGAGGTTCAGGAAAGAAGTTGAATGAAAATCTTTATTCTTCTCTGTACCAAAAAAGTTTCCATTTATTAAGGATAATTGATTATATTCCTAAAGTTACTTGAAACAAGGACAACTTGCATTATTCAGTGTTTTAAGATTATGAAATATAAAAGAAGATTATGCAGTGTTTTAAAAAGTGCATTCCATATTTGAATGAAAATCTGAAATTTAGTAGTTTCCCACAAATTTGACAACCTGCTTGAATTTTGACTCTGGATAATCAAATCATGCAGCACTAATGTCATTGAGAAAAAATAATTGAACAAACAGATTTATGCTTTAAGAAAATACACAACATGTTAAGACCATACATATGGATAATTCCAGGAGCTGGATGCATAGACTATTAGCTTGTTAAACTACTGAAAATTATTTTTAATTCCAGTGTGGGCTCTGAAGCCTGCTTTGGATTCCATCCCACCTGGATTGTTCAACTGTTAGTTGTTGGCAAAATAAAATAAAATAAAATAAAGTAAATAAAATAAAATAAAATAAAATAATTTTTAAAACCCCTAGACCAAACTAAGAAACATTAATTCTATAGCTGTCAGGAAAGCCTGTAATATATTCTATAATGTATTCTACTATATCCTGGAATCAGAACAATTTCTAAAACTGCAAAACTACAACTGACTCGGAATCTAAAGCTACTCAAATTCAATAGAAATTCTCTCAGTGAGTCTAATGGGCTTTGGGTCATGGCCTCATGCATTAAACTAATTTATACGGAAAAAAATCTATTTCCTTTTACTTTCAATTAATCAGAGAACTGGATGTGACCTATTGGTGGAATGGTAAATAATACAGAGAACAGGTCAGTTGTACAGAGTGACTTGGATCACTTGCAGAGGTCAGTTCAGACCTAAACATGGGTTTTATTGCAGCCAAGTGCGAGGACTTCTGTCTAGAAACAAGGATTGTTTGTAAGATGAGAAAAGCTATTGTAAAGAGCAATGATTCTGTCTCCAGATTGATAACAAATTACTATGGTAGATGAGCAGTTGAATCTGATTTCCTTCAGTGAGCTAACATGATCCTTAATTGATTTGCAAGCAAGGGAACATGATAAGAGTGGTAAGGCAGCATTAATGGCACCATTACTGGAATTCTGTGTCTAGAATTAATATGTGTAATTCTAAAAGGATATCAAGGAATTGGAAAGGATTCTGGAAAGATGCAGTGATGCAGTCTTCAAAATATACCTCACTGTGTGAAAGATGGAAAAAGCAGATGGAAAAGATGGAAAAGACTATTTGGTTGACCTGACAAATGACCTGGAGATAACTTGCTCATTGGTTACATGTGAAATAATATTTCTGATAATTGGCAAGAGATTTGTCTGACAGGAAAAGGTATAAGATCAAAAGTGAATCCAAACAAAATCTAACTAAAAAATGGGAGCATTTGAAATGCTGAGGAGAACTAACTTTTGGAAAAAAGGATATTACAATTGCCCAGAATTGTATCATTCACGCAAAATTATTTTTGTCATCCTCTTTTACCCCAAAAGAATTACAATTTATTAAATAAATAAATGGATTACATTCTTCGACTTGTATGTTGGCCCTGACGTTTGAGTCAGAGATACAAAGGAGTAAGTTGTGCTATGAGTTGTAAGGGAATTAATGGTTTTGAAGCTAGTGCATAGGGAGACTTTTATGCAGTGGAATGGGGATTCCACCTGACAAGCACAGCTCATAGATAACCTGGTACCTTGGAAGTAGCTACACCTAGAGATGAGGAGCTGATTTGACCTGAGTCCTATTTAGAACATGGGTTTGAATACTGCCATGTTTAGCAGAGATTGTTATGTACTTTATTTCAATGGAATGGTTGTAATACAGGTATTGTGATTATTCTGTTGGTCATTGAAATATTAAACCTCTAAAAGTAGACTATGGTTAAGAAGAGTATGTCCATCTACATATCAATGGGTATAGTACATATATTGAATATATAACCTGGAGTAATGTAGTGGAGATACATAACTTAAGGCTGAAGGTGATTACAGGTGGATATAATATCTTTTCACTTAAAATCTATGACTTTACAACAAAAGAAAAATAAATACATGATAGTTTGCTGAACCATATGCAAGATTTTTTCCAGACTGAGTTTTGTAGATGGCTTCTCTGCCTGAGGTCACATTGTTAATTATGTCCTTAGGTTTGAAATTCACCATGGATATTACAATCTCTTATGTGTGGAGCTTTGTACATGTGATGTCAGTAATGAATGCCAGATCTTATTCTCCAGTTGTAGATGCATCCCACCCTGAGTCCTTCCAGCCTGAGCAGCCAGGTAGCAAGACATGGAGAGAAATAGAGTAGATACAGAGGACTGAGCAAGCTCAAGCATTTGTGTGAAGAAATTTACTCTGCTTTCATAGGAGGCTAAAGTTTTGTAAGGTGTGAACTAGAATGACGGAATCAATGACCCATTTGGGCACCAAATAGATTAAATCCCAGCAGGAGCTTGTGCCTAGGGGAACCTCACAGGGTCTATGGCCTGGGACAGCAACCAACACAGTACACAAAAAAGCCCACCCCAGGGAACCACTGCATAGGTGTTCACCAGTCCCTAGCACCTGTGCATCAAAAAATCCCGATAAATCCTGCCCTGAGCACACAGTGCAGCAGGCACGCTGTGTCATGTCTGGCAGATAGTGGGGGAGATTTCTCCCCACCACAAGACTCATCACAGTGCAGTGATAGTTGTTGAGGTTCACCACTGACACTCTGGAATTTCTGCGATTAGGATGATAGAGGGGGACCAACAGAATTTTCATATCCTTAAAAGCCACTGCTTTGCTGTCAAGTGTACAGACCAAACATCTCAACAGGGCAACTACAAGTAGTCACCAGCACTACTAGAACAGTTGTACATTTATTTTGGCTGGTAGAGATAACAAACCCAGGTAGGAAATGAGAGTTGTAGTTATTACCACCATAGTCAGACAATTTTGTTCTGCTTTACTTGTCTTTTTCATAGTAATCTTGATAAATCAGACTGTGATGAGCAAATAAAAAGCTAAAACCACTAAACACATGAGGAAATCTAAAGGGCACTTAATAAAACTCCTTGATTTGCTATTTCAACTTTTAATACACTCTATCGTAATTAATTTTGATGATCTTAAGCTAAATTAAAAGCAACGGGTAGCACTGCATGGAAGGAAAAGTATAAGGGCACCTTAATGGAGCTACCCAATATAGTGCCCTGTAGGCAACCATAACTTAATTTAAAAGCACACTTGATATGCAGAAATACACCAAAGTAAAATGGCAGGTGATCCTCCAAACAGAATAAGAAGTAGCTGTTGTATCCATCCTCAGTCACAGTAAATTTGTATGAACATGGTGCTTTTCATTAAGCAATCAATAACATATTTTATTAGTTCCAAAACACTGCATACAACCCACTAAAAGCAATCTCACTGCACAGTTTTGAGTGTGAATACCACAATTAAACCAAGAAAAGATAAATTAGTTTTTCTGAAATCTGGAGGTTTTTGAGTTGTAAAAGTCCAATTACAAATTAGCAAGCTGTGAGTAATCAGATTAAAAAACAAAAAAAAACAAAAGAAAAAAAACAAAAACAAAACAAAAAAAAACCCCCCCCACACAAAAAAAAACCTAGCCAGTTTTAAAGCTGCATGAGCTTTACTTGTAAAATCCTCAGAGATTTATGAAGTTAACTAATAATTGGTGACAAGTGACACCACTGACGACAGCTAAAGGAATCATGGTTTTTCACCTCTGGTTTTGGAAGTAATACCTGGCCTTTTGAGAGCACCACAGTATTTCTGTAACACAGATGTTCGGAATACACACAAATGAGACAGGTTTGTGCTTTTCCAGGGTACAAATACACCTGCATTTGAAAACATCTGATCTCCAACTCTCCTTCCAGTACAGTAGTGAACTAGATTTCCCAATGTGTTCATCCACCTGCTCCCATTGAGGGAGGGAGATATTGGCTCTCAAAAATGTTTTGTCATTATAGCCCTAGACTGGAGATAACCATGTCTTGAAAATCATCAAGACTTAGATGCTGAGAATCTCTGAAAATCTTCTTGGCTTCTTGTTGGCGTACTAATATTGGCTAGCACGTATATGTTTCTTATGGATAAGATGCATCTCTTCATCATGTCTGTAATTCAGTCTTGACATGGTAATTTTTAAATTCTAAGAAGAAGATAATTTTGTACTTCACTCTCCTTTTAGGATGTAAGAATGCAAAAATCAAATACAGTGAATTTTTCATTCAGTTGCAAACTCTCAGTAAAGTGAATGACCCTTTAAAAAAGTGTTAGGAAGCCAGGACACTCAGAATATCAGAAGCACATTTCAATCTGGTTGCATCGGAAATACTCGAGAGCAAGAGTGAATAGTGAGGAATGTATTTTCAGGCTTAGAGAACACCTGTATCCCCTGGGACTAGACGAAATTGTTAGAAAATCAACCCAATAAAGTGAAAGCATGAAAATAAGAAAAAAAAAAAAGCTGAGTCCCGAGGACTTCACAGTCTATTCACTGAATTCTGTTAAGTGCTGTTCAGGCAAAACCTTACATAAGCATTGATTAAGATACGATTATTCAGAGACTTGATTAATTTCACAAGTAAATGACTGTAGATTCAGAACTGCAAAAGCAGAGAAAACCTCCTGCATGGAGCAATCACAAGCAAAAGAAAGGATGGCACACAAATAGGATATTTTTCAAAGACTTAAAAGACTTAGGTTTATAACTTTATTCATTCATAAGCTCAAAAAATTACTTAAGACACAGAACCTACTGGTAATAAGATAATATTGCTAAACTCTTTTTTTTCCCAGAGCTATTGAACAAACTATTTACTAGGTCCGTCTTCAGTCTAACTATCTTCCAAACCATTCTTGGCAATTGTCTGGGAAAGTATTAGATGATCCAGCTGAAAGCTGTACCAAGCAAAATGCTAATAATAGTTAAACTTTCTGGGCATTGCCTAAGCTTGTATCTCATCTCTACTTAATATACTACTGTAGTTAAATCCATTGCACACCTGTGAAAAATGCAAGAGCAGTTTCCATTGTGCAATACTCTAGTGTTATGGGCAAGAAAGTTCTGTGAAAACAGTCAATCCTTTCTGTAAAATAATGAAAATAATCAGTGATGTAGCCATGCATCCCTGAAGTACAAGAATTTATCTTAGATTCCACTTTTCCAATCAGAAATTCTACCTTTAATTCATTTAGCAAACTTATATGATGTTATCAGTGGGCAGATGTGAACCTGAAGTTGACACATGCACGTTGTGCTCCAAAGCATGGAAGTCTGCCTTTATGTAGTACATAGTCATTCCCACGTTGGTAGATTTTGTGTTCCTTGAGAAAAGTGTTCTTCAAGCACATACAGTTTCACACTAGATCAGCCAATGCCTCCATAAGCTTGGCTTCAAACTAGAGTTTGTTTCAAGAATCATACAGCAAACCCCATTCACAAGGACTCAAAGGAATTCTATCTATCTGGAACTGGACCAGAAAAAAGAAGTTTTTAATAGAATTTTAGAACATACTTCTTGAATATGATTCTTTTGTCATAATTTTTAGCAGAAATGAAAAAACATCAAGCAGTCACAAATGGTATTTCTGAAGAAATACATTGGTCACTTGATTTAGAGGTTTAATATATAATTCCACTAAGCGTTATTAAGACTTACACTGGTATAATACTTAGGTAAACTTTCACACCTCCAATTCACAGAGTTCTATCAGTATAGAATAAACACATGGTTGCGTGAAATTCTTTGAACATTGCTGTTTTTACCACTAGTTTTCTCTACAAACTTAGCTGATATTGCAGACAGAATCCATGCAGTGCAAATTATCCTCTATTTCAAAGATACTAGCTTCAAAATGAAGTTCATTTTCTTGCATAAATAGGATGTAATATAAACAGAGGTTCTTAGACAAGTCAACATCGAGACTGAAAAATACTTTCAATCTGTGCTAGTTAGCAGCAAACAACATTATGTTTTCCTGGATGGCTATACTAAACATTTAACAAAAAAAAAGCCTACATTTAGAAGCTGTAATTTGACTGGTTTCAGTTGGAAAGCCTTCTGATTACTACTATTAAAAACCTTACCATGATTCATGCCCATTTCTGAAAAAAAAATCTGTCTGGGTACAAAAACTCACATCAATAACTTGTATATTTTTCATTAAATTATGTTTTTCCTATAATTTTGGAAAATGTTAAAAGCTTTTTAAATAGACAATATTTTTAATTTTTAATTTCAATTTCATGTGCAGGCTATTATTTTTATTTAAACAGTAAAATTGAGAGAAATAGAAGAAAAATAAAATCAGTGTTAAAGCATGAAGGAAAAAGGGCTGGACATTAATGGATCTTTATTAAATAAATATTTTTAGGGCTACATTTCAGTAAGAAAACAATTTTAAATTAATCATTCTTCAATAATAATGAAAATTCAGTTGAAACAAAGAGTTATCATGCAATATTTTGGTAGAAATCTACTTTCTTGCTAGCTTCTGGGGGAAAGAAAAAGAGGAAAAAATTAAACAAAATTTCACAAATACTTACTTCCTCTTCCCGTCCTGTTTCTGCCTCAGAGTGAAACAAAACCAAAAAAAAGCAATACTGCACAGCATCTCCAGCTGTCAAAAGTTATTGCCTCTTTTTCTTGCATGCAAGAGAAAAAGCAATCTTATCTGGAACATGTCCAACTTTGGGATGGGGGAGTATTGTGTCTGGTATGTGAGTACAAAAAATTCCAAGACAACAACTTGGAAAGGAACCGTCTCAACCTCAATGCTTACACAGTATATTTACCTGTCTGAAATTCATAAATTATATAGCATATTTTAAAATATGCTATTCAAGAGTTAGTTAGTTCTCTGTGGACCTGTTAGATTTTCATGTTTTGGCTAGTCCATAAATGTAGATATGGAGAAAAGCAATTAATTCTATGCAGCAGTTTTATGACAGTGTTACGCTTAATCAGTCTTCTCATACTGTTATAGTTCTTCAATTTTGATTCCGTATGTGTACATATATGTGTATATATATACATATACATACACATATATATAGATACAGATATATATGCAGTGTTCATCCCAGTTCATCATCTGCTTAAGAAAAGATTCATGAAGAGAAGTACTGTAGGTGTCATTTCTCAGGTACTTAACAAGTGTATTAATGTTAAATTTAATTTACTTATTGTTAAATCATCAGCCTTTATAAAAGAGAGAAAAAAATGTGGATTGTATTCCCTGGCAATAAGAGTTCAGGAAATGAAAAGTGTTTCTATCATATATAAAATATAGAGTATTGTTAGTGCAGAAGCCCTGGATCAACTTCAGTGACCCATTTACTGGTTATTCTTTCATTGTTTTAAAGGCATTATGAATTAGAGCTCTGCAGTTTAAATAGCATCAAACACATGAAATAGAACCTCTGTGCCTCAGTTAACCTTAAAGAAGTTTCTGAAAGCAGGAGAGACAGATTTAATGGATGTGATGTCATTACACTATATCATACATGCCAGAAAGAAAGAACAGAATATAATAGAATATCAGGGCAACATAGGAAAGCCATTTTTTAGCTATTTAAAGCTTCAGAAAAATGAGCCAAACCTGTGAGGAAGAGGCTGAAGTGCATGTAGTAATGCATCCTAAAATATCAAGATGCTTAAGTTTTTCCATCCTCTTTAGCACTCTGTATTAAAAATCTGATGCTATGCCAACAATAGGCAGAAAATGTACTTTAACTGCTGCTGCAATCTGATACTGTTGTGAAATTCACTGTGAAATCTTCATTTATTTCATTGCATTGTTCTGCTCTCCTTTCTAACTGGCTTCAATAGAAATAGGCATCCAGTTGCACCAGTATTTGCACTTTTTTTTCAGTAACAAAAGTCCCTTCCTACCCTTTTGGAAATTACTATGGCCCTAGTTTTAACTCGAACTGTAAATACAGAAATGACTATGTGATTAATATGGACTCTGCACAAGTTCCATGAAGCTGGAGGGAGACTTTCATTGATTTCAATGGGAGCTTACTAGATGATGCTGGGAGTGCATGAACTTTTGACTGAACATTTTGAATTCAGTGGGGTTTTTTTGCATTTTTTTACTCTCATTCTTAAGCAAACAGTTTCAAAATCATTAAGTGTTGGAGTCCAGCATATGACATCAGGGACAGGCTTGTAGAGAAGTCTATATGTTATGAAGTTTTAATTTATTTACCTTCTTCATGAAAACCAGATATATTGATAAAGTACTCTGAACAGATAAGATAATCAAGTCTGACATCTAAAAAGTCCTGTCAGTGTCTGGAGAACAGGAGCAGAAACTCTAAAGACTGAGGAAAGTGGTCTGAAATCTCTGCTAATGCCACTGAAAAGAATGCTTTAGTTTTGCCAGATGAGTCCACCTTTACTTTCATTGTCATTTCCATTATCGAATGATCTCCTTTCTGAACAGGGATAACTAGTTATTGATTCACATGTCAGCAGTTTAAATGCTATTAGCCAGGACCAGCACCAAAAAGGAAGGCCACTACATCAACAATATTGTACACTCCTTCTCTGCAGGACTGCATCTCCTTCTATTCTGTCTAGGCAGGCTTATGGCTCAGCAGAACTGTGGATCTTATAATCATCCATATATTTATCCTCACAAAATCCCTGCTGTTCCTCTTACACTTATTTTAGAAGCAGGCAGTACATGTCTAGGGCGCAGACTGCAGTGGAGCATAGAATTGCCTGAGCTAGCTTTTTCTTTCACATTAGGACCATGAACAGCATTATGGAGGTTGGTGCAAGTCAATATGCCACAAGATGCTTCAAGTGCTTGCATTAACCCTTGCAAAGCTAATTCAATCCTAAACTGCCTGACAAAATCACATTGGATCTAGAAATGAACTGAAGCCTCCAAGTCAAATGATTTGTCAGTTCTTTCATGCTGTGATTAGCTTGAGATGTCCACAGAGATTGTTATGGATTATTTCTTTCTATCCCAGGGCTAGTTAGTGCAAAGCCTAGACACAAAAGTAGTCACTAAGGAAGCTGTAAGAACATATACAGGCTCCTCTCTAAACAGTTAAAGAGTGTAATATCACAAAGCTAATACATGAGAAGGTTGATTATGATAAAGAATAGTAATATATATCTTTTGTGCACAATGTTCTGAGGAATGTTAAGAAGTAGCCCTTGTTATTTTGGCCTCCAGGAGAATTCTAAATCTCTAAATATCAATCTGAATTCCTTAGACATCCACACACATGATCCAGAGCTTCAGCTCTCTGCAAATCTCCTATTTCATCTCGAATTCAGAAGATCACTTCCTAGAAGCTCTGAAAGGAAAACAGAGGGGCATTTCTTTCCTCTTTTCTCTTTGAATCACCTCCTATGCATTGCACCAGTGAAAGGCCTAGTTAGTCCAGTCCTAATTTCCTGGAAAAAAATTATAAATTTAATTTTACTAGAAAGAGCTGATCTGCATTTTGTATAGAATTTAGCCTCTCAAAATGAGACAATAAAAACTAGCAGATTTATGCTTAAAAAACTGGGAGTGTTTCTACTAGAAGCAAATTATTTTTCTCATATAATTATCAGAAGGGTTAAAGGTAAAGACTTCTTTTTTTGTTGCCATCTAGTCCATCTTGCGAATAAGGACTTCATTTAGACTCCTGAGCACAAAAGTGCATCTGGAAAATGTCAACTAATGTATTTCAAAGTTATTATGTGAAAATAAAACTGCTGAACACATTTTTTTTATGAAACCTTCCAAGAAAATTCACTTCCGAGACCTGGCTTGAGGAATGAGCAGGAGATATTTTTCAGCCCAAAATAATTTTATGAGAAAGGTTTAAATGTTTGGAAAATATGTTGGAACTGTAATTTATCCCTTAAGCAACAGCCTCAGTGATGGATTACATGACCAATAGAGTGAATCTATGTGTATACACACGCACACACATAATTTCTTTTGTTTATCTTTGAATCAAAAATAGAATGTTACAACATTTGTTTTATCATTTTCGATCCCCCTGAGGCATTGTGACATTTGGTACATTTATTTTTCCTGTTAAGAGATGATTCCTTAATTGTTTGAAGCAGGTGGAGGAAATATTTAGCAGAATGTTTACACTGTGACAACTATACATCGGGGAGGGAAAGGGCGAATGTGTTTGAACATGCACAGAAAGCCAGAATTTGATTACATTTCTTTATTCAGCACAGCCCAATGTACAAGCTGAAAAAATCTTACTCCACAGTGGAGCTAATAACAATATATAGATTTCAAAGGGTCCATAGACCTCTTGTCATTAACTTTGGTTCAGTGCCTAAGTCAGGGGTGAGTACTTGTAAATATGGGCAGCCTTCTTACTGCCCAGCTTTGAACACAAAGCTTGATGTTCATCCCCATAGTTTTCCACAGAAAAAGGTAAATTCCTCCACCATTTTTGTCAGGGGACCATAAGTTAAAGCTATCCCTGCATCCCCCTTCTCTGCCTCCACTTACTCCTACTAGATAATTCAGAAAACTTAAAACAAAGGTCCTTGTGCGTGACAAGCAGGACATGCCAAATTAAGTTCAGCGGGGAAAATGTAGGAAAATCAACTTTTGTTCTGTTAGTGAGGTACTGTTAAAAGGATGTGGTAGAATACTTAAACTCATGAGTCTCAGCCACACAGATATGGCTAAATCCAGGCCTCTTTTATTGCTCTGTAATGAAAGTTTATGACTACTCTTTCTGCCTTTTTAGCAGATGGGACCTCTATATAATTGCATATCTTGAACTACTAGGGAATATATCAGGACAACAGTGGGAAGAGACTTATTTCTATCTTGCTTCTCCAAGACAGTCTTTATCTACTGACAGTTTTCAGCAAACCCCAGTGTCTTGGGAAAACTCCAAATTTAAATCCACATAGTGGAAGACAGACCTCTAAATACCCTATCAGGAATTTTCCTGATCTATTCTAATTCATAGGCCAGTGAACAGAGAACAGCTTTCCTGAGGCTCAGATCAGTATTCTGGCCACTGCATATTAAATTTTTTATTCTAGGATCAAAGAATATTTAAAGATTTATTTGGGAACTTCAACACCTCTCATATCAGAGAATGCCATATAAAATGGACGAATACAACATGACACACGGGATTCTTCTCTCAGGAAGAAGAAGAATTTGGATTTCTAGCTTCTGGGTAAATTATTTTAATCTCCCTGGATTATTAGGTAAAAGGGCAACATTATTTCCACCAGTAATATATCATATCTGTAACTATGTTTTTCTCTTTGGTTATCCTAATACAAATATCATGGTTAGCACAACATGAAATAATTTAGTTTCTGGTTTGAATGAGGAAAAACAGAGATGCTTTTATTTGATCTGAACCAATTATAATTTTTTGTTGGTTTATTCAGACACAAAATAGTTTGAATATTCTGTCTATTTGCTACTTGTACAAAATTGTTGTTTAAATAATCATTACCAACAGGAGCTTTGTCCACCAAGATGGGTAGCAAGTAAATGGTTAACTGGTTAATGGTGTTTTTAAAGCATAGGAGGCCAAGGACATATTGCACAGATACCCACACAAAGCCAGTTCATATTATCTATAATGAAGGATGGAATTTGCAGCTCTTCCAACTCCACTCAATTTTTTTTGCCAGTACTATTACCAGGTCCATAATTTTTCCATAGTATTTTCCTTGTGCTGACCACTAGGATGATTTGCAACAGAAGTTACTGTTAAACAGGAGTAAAGCTGGTGCAACCTATCCTGTAATAATTTCCATCTTTCTAACTCAAAGTATATAAATAACAATGTCCTGTATTAATAATTTATTCTATTAAATTATATAATATTTTTTGTGACAAAGATTTTTGTGATAGAAATATAAGGAAGATAATTTTAACTAACATCCAGAGAGCTTCAAGTCACTCACATTTAAAAAGTAATAATTTTCAAGTGATCTAGTTCTTACCACAGTCCACTAGAATCCCATGGATCTCCCTGTTTCACAAAGTCTCTGTATTGTATCAGACATTAAAACACTCCATTCAAGAAGTTGATGAAAAGATTTCCCTTGAATTGTAATGTTTTTTGCAGAATACACATGGGAAAATCAGTTTGAATTCAGGAAAGAAAATAATAATTTTTTTTACTGGGTAGACCTGGCTTCTGTTTCACAGTTCACTGGCTTCAAAAAATGTTTCTTTTGGAGGATAGGAACTGGATATCTAATTTCTGTTTTACCTAAAAATTTATCTTTCTCCAGAAAAAAAAAAAAAAAAAAAAATTCTCCTCTCCTGAATTTTTTTTCTGGAAACCATAAATTTTTAAACTATTTTTATCTACTTATTTTGTCATCCTTCAAAATCTTTACTAAGTGTGAACCCAAATTCTGGCATGTCTGCTCTGCTTTGAAATGTCATTTAACAAAATGACACAGTTAAGTCAGTGTCATGGAGGTTGTGAGCAACAAGGATACAAGGCCACATGGTGGTAGGACATGGGCGAATGGCTTTAAACTCACGGTAGCTTAGATTTCATAATAAGAAGAAATTCTGCACTATGAGGGTAGTGAGGCATAGAAACAGGTCACTCAGAGAAGAGGTGGATGCCCCATCCCTGGAAGTATTCAAGGCCAGGAAGGATGGGGCTTTGAGCAACCTGGTCTAGTGGAAGTTGCCCATGCTCACGCTAGGGGGGTGGGAATTAGATGACATTTAGGGTCACTTTCAATCCAAACCATTCTATGATTCTGTAGGGAAGACAAGACCAAAACTCAGAAACCTGAATCCTGTCCTTAGCTTTGTCACTTACCAGCTCTGTGATTTTGGACCACTCTGCTTTATTTGGCCTTCCAAATATTTATTACTTTTATGTACTTAAAAACTCCACTGGGAAGGTACAGTATTCTGCAGTAGAGAAGTGCAGAGTGTTTAGCACAGCAGGGCTCTGATCTCATTGGATTCCTTTAGACAAGGTAGTACTACAAATAAATCATCATAATAATATTCTTATTTGCAGTTAAGATTAAACCTAAAGTTACCTTATTGGAGTGTCATCCTGGTTCCTGTGATATTTGTCTGAAACTTTCTTCTTACAGTATAACAAATGTGCTTCAACTCCATTGGTCAGCTTCTTCCTCTAATGCAGACAGCTTAATGGATTTTTCTTAAGCCCAGTACAGCTTGTTTCTGAGTATTAATTTCAACTTCAGGTTATTGTTCAAATTATGTCCTAGCTGGAAATTGAACCACGTTCACCAGTGAAAAAGAAGAGCCTAATATATGACCTGTATTAGACAAATTTGCCCAGCCAGCAAAGTACAGTTGGATTGATTTTCACTCTGTCATAATGAGATATTTTGTTAGACAAGTTCTCCACCCAGTGGCTGCAAATGTTCATGGGAGCAAGGATATAATTTCCAATATGATATTATAGAAATGTTGGAGGTGTAAATCCTGTATATATAGCTCCGTTGGCTCAAAGGAAGACAGGCAAAAGGATGTTTCGTTCCTTTAGACCTAAGAAATCTGTAAAACAAAGTGTTTAAGTCATGTAAGACAAAAAAATAGACTTAAGAAATACAACAGATGTAACCATTTTGCCCTTCCCCTCCAAATCCTGAAAACTTACTGTAACATTCCCTAAATTTTCTGCTTTTTATAAAAATTTATCAACATGGGTTCAGAACTGTGAGGAGTATTTTGTTTACTCTTTTGCTTTCAGCATAGAAATGCAAGCATTCCATTTTCAACCTGCCATCAACAATTTGAAGTTTTCCCAAGAGTCACAGACAATGGAATTTAGCACTTGAGAAAAATTTCTTTATACTGATGAAATGTATACATAACTGGTTATCTCTTAGAGACATGAAGGTCTTCACCCTAACACACAAATATCACACAGGTTTAAAATTGTATCACTTATGCCCAGATGAAACTGGGAAGCACTATTAGCTAGGAAGGCTGTTCTTCAGAAGAGATGCCTGACACAAGGAAAGGCTGTGGTATTTTGCCTGATTTTTAT
This sequence comes from Climacteris rufus, assembly GCA_013398175.1. Classification (NCBI taxonomy): domain Eukaryota; kingdom Metazoa; phylum Chordata; class Aves; order Passeriformes; family Climacteridae; genus Climacteris; species Climacteris rufus. Next base: position 479,228 of record VZRZ01003578.1, read on the forward strand.
CTACAGCTTGTTTCAAAAGGAAAAATCACTTTGGTTGAATTTCAGCCAGGGCTAGCTGTCTTTCCATATAACAAAGTTTGACAGCCTTTCTGTCTCCCACTGCAGAAGGACCAGAAAAGATTTGCTGCATTTCTTCTTTAAGCTAACAGCAGCAGCAGTGTAATGCATTTCTGCCTCTGTTTCTGATAGAAAACTTCAAAAATTAAAAAGACAAATGTAAAAAAAAAAAGAAAAAACAAATGTAGGTATGTAATATGAGACTGACCATAGTTCATTTCCTTCTTACTAGAGATCGCAGAATCACAGAATCATTTAGGTTGGAAAAGACCTCCAACATCATCAAGTCCAACCTTTGACCAATCACCATCTTGTCAACCAGACCACAGCACTAAGTGCTTTTCCCAGCTAATGCTTTCCCTCTCTCTCACAATAGTTTAGGTTTTGAATTTGGTCTTGCCTCTTTCTGTGATATTTATTGGTGCTTTTTAGTCAGCTTTATATCTATTCAGAATATATTATTTAATTAATTTGAATATTACTATATTTTTGTATGTAAATCCTGTTTATTGAGGAAATATTTTTGGCCAATTAAAAATTTAAAAGTCCAACAATGTTTTTTTCTTTTTGTATCACTTTTAAGATTTATAAAACATGGGCTGAACAAGTAAACAAAAAACCCCAGTACAGACACACCTCTTCCCCGGATTCTCACAGCACTTGTATGTTAGATGCCGCTCTGCTTTCTCTGGCAGAGAACTGCAGTTTAGCTTTGAAAACAAGTTGCAGCTTTCTGACTTGAGATGAGAAAAGGCATTACACATATATATAATGGTATGAATTAAGTAAGACAGGAGAGGAAATTAAAGTTTACAATTAGGATTTTGTCCTGTGAGTTTGACAAATAAGTACAATGAACTATAACCTAGAAGGAAACACGTAAATACAATGTATTCTCAAAATACAGATGTTTTCCTATATTGTTGCTTTCCGTGCAAGGTTCTCATGTTTTATAAGATTAATCTTTTAAGCAGAAAAAAATCTTCTTGTGTATGTTTTATGTTACTGCTCACCCAGTTATACAAATATTTCTGCAATGAGCAAACATTTATTACATTCTAGATCCCTTGAAAACCAAACTTGAACTTTCACATTTTTTTAAACAGTGTTATGTTTTTCTATATCTTCTTCTTAGTGTAGTTTGGATACTCGTTATGGTTATGATTAAAAATGAAAATAAATATATATTTAATTAAATAATTGGGAAACTTGACATGAATGTGGTGCCTAAATGATTTTGATAAGTAAAGGCATAAGGATGGATGGAGGAAGTGCAGATGAGGGGAATAACTGAAGGTTTGGTTGTCTCTAAAAATTAAAAATATCAGATAGTTTAGATAAGGCAGCTAGCATTTAATTTTGTGTGTGGAATGATCCAGCTCTTCTACTTGTTTTTTTGTAATTTTTTTAATGAGAGAAAATGTGGACAGGAATTATACAGTAGAGATTTTAAATGTAAGAGAGATTTCACTGGAAGGAAAAATTTATATTACTTTAAATCTCCTTTTCATTCTTCTATTAGAACCTAAATTATGAATAATTTCATGCACGGAGGTTAAAGTCTCCCAACTCATTGGGAAAAAGGGCAGATATAACTGGAAGCTGAAGTCACTTTGCACAGCTGAAGCCCACTCAAGCAGCAGGTTCATGCTGGCTTCCTATGCAGACTGGGCTTGCACCTTGAGGAGGACCAGCACCATGTCCGTGGGATCCCTTCCCGCTCACTGGCCCCTGGACACGGATCCTGTATCCCCCTACGCAGGGAGACGCACGGATTTTTCCAAACTGTTAGCCAACCTCCCCACCTAGTGGCACTGCAGTGGAAGGTTCAGGCTAGCACTCGGAATTAAATTCCCAGAGAAAACATTATGAAGCACAAATGCTTTGAAATAATCCTGTGCTGGAATTAGGGCCACATAATTGCAGAGTCTGCACTTCAGTGCAGGTAAGCCCTCCAGAAACATACCACATTTCAATGAAGTTAGAGTTCATATATTGTCTGCGTCTTCTGTATCCCTCATGTCTTTGATGGGTACTAATAATTCATATTTATTCCCTACAAAAACCAACAACGCTACTTGACATTCACACGTATGTCCTAATTTAACTCCAGGTGACACAGAGCCGTTTTAACTTACCCATCTAAAAGAATGGGGTCATGCTGCCTAACAATGCTTTGTAGCATGCAACACCAAAGAAGGTATTGTATTTTTATAAACCTGTATTCAAAGACACAGCCAAGTTATTATCGAAAAAATAATCCAAGCCCTGTATCACACATTAATCAACTTAGAGTCAGATTCAGCATATCACACTGATATTTAGCCTTATTACTAATTCCAGTGGCCTCTATCCACAAAGAACAGTTGTAATACTAATATATATTCTTTGATTTACTTTGCTAAGTCTGGTTAGCTGAGATACGGCTTTGTGACCTGAAAGAGATTTGTATTCCCATCTTCTCTGCTGCTTAAGCACTAAGAATCACTGCCCAGACTATCGCTGATCGTGACACAGTTAGATGGACCTGATACTGAAGGAGATTTCATAGCCTCACACTTACAGTTCTGAACAAAGAAATCCAGGATGATTTCCTGACATTTTGGTTGTGTTCAAACCTAAACTTAAGAGTAAGTATAAACTTTCCCCTAAATTCCAAAGTGTATCTTTGAATCTAATAAATGTCTACACTTCATTTTCTATTCTTGTTTTCTTGATTGACAGTTGCTGCAGTCCCTTCAGTCTTTGTGGGGTCTGAAGAGTTGTCTAGTTGCCTCTACAAATGTCAAGTTATTTTCTGTGCAGCTGACTTTGGATAGTGTGCACCACAGAGGCATGGGCTCTGCCATCTTCATTTCCGAAACAAGGTTTGTAGTGGTGCAGAACTCAAATTTCATAATTGTTTCAACTGATCTCTCCTGCTTTTGCAAGAGGAAGCAGCCAAAACAACAGCTTGACAGATGTGATAGAAGTTAGGCAGTTGCAGCACACCTTTTAAAGAGGAGGGCGAAAAAACATTGGAAGTGAGAAGAATGACATATCTGTAGCATTTTATTGCTTGAAATTTCAGACATTCATCTTTCCTTTGTTTAAACAGATCCTCAAGTTTATTCCTGCAGAGATTTTTCTATTAATGCCTTGCACTTTATTGTGACTATCAAAGGAAAGATGTAGTGCTCATTCTCACACTTACATGGTATGCAGGGTTAACTGAAAATCCTGAAATCCCCAAGAACAAGAAGGATACCTATCCTGAAAATAGAACGGCAAATTAAAAAAAATCTACCATGAAAGTGGACATTTCAGGTGGGGTTTTTTGATCCTTTTTATTTACCGATTCAACTTTTTAAAAGTTTTTCTGAGACATTTTAACATGTCCATGTTCATCCATCTTTGACCAGTAATGGTGATAACCTCCTGGTGTCAGTATGGCTCTACGGCAATTCAACTCCCTCTGCAAAGCCCTGAATAGAGATAAGAAACTGCAGGTTTGAATATGACAGCTAAATACACTGGTTAGAGAATGGGATGTCAGTATGCTGAAGGAGCTGCTTAGCAGCATAAAGAAGATTATTTCCTTACACACAGATCCTTTGCAAAAATTCTTGTTCTACCTACACTCTTTGTACTATTGCCACAGTTCTGCTTATGAAGGGGATTCCTTGATAGCATTGCCTGTACAATACAGGCAGTAGTGGTCATGTAATTATTCTAGAAAAAATATGTTATTTGCCACTGTATTTCTTTCACTTACTGTGCAAAAATGACAATAGCCATAAAACAAATATTTGCACCCACCCCAAGACAGCTACTGCTGTTCATGCACCTTCACCTGAGAGCTCAGTAGTGAAAAGCAGCAGAAGCTGAATCAAGCTGTCCTGAGATACCACTTTTCTTTCATTCAAGCAACAGCAACATCCATCAAATTATGAGTCTCACTCATTAGTCACTTCCTAAACTGTGATTTTATGCCCAAACATCAATCTAGCAGCACGGAGCAGAAGAGGAAGACATGGCAGATTTTGCGTATGTGTAGAAAAGCTGACTTTAATTGTCCTATAATTTGTCACTTGACCAGATTTCTACTTAACCTGTTAGCACGGGAATATGCAGGAGTGTTGTCTCTTCTGTTTATCTTGTCCCCTCTCTCTAGGACGACGATAGACAGAATTTCTCTCTCTCTTTACAGTAGAACAGGAAGCAAATGAAAGAGAATTGGAGAGGTGTTCTTGCACATTAACTGGAAGGACTGAGAAGGAAGTTTTCTGTGTGAAAAAGGAGATAGCTACAAGTGAAGTAGAGAGAAATACAGAATCCTGAAGAGAAAATATTCTAATAATTGTGGGAAAGAGTAAAAGTTCTCCTCCTTGAAGCCCTGAACCCACGCCCAATCCAGAACTCCCAATTACTTTCCCAGGCCTGTTTTCTTCTTTATCCTCTTCCTCCAAAGTAACACAATATCAAATTTACCACAATACTGTGACATTAAATCAGTTTTGGGACAGTCTATCAAAATGGGAACATCGCATGCTTATGTTTCATTGACATAAGTTAATTTTAAGATTAAAAATATTCTTAAAAGTACTGTGCTGGTTTCAGCTGCAGTAGAGTTAAATTCTCTGAAATTCCATACAATGTATCAAACTGTAAAGAACCTTAAGCTCCTTTTTAGCATAGGAGCATAGCAGGCAAGGCTTAGGCAAACTTCTGTGGTAATGGGCTGACTAATTCTGCAGCACTCCACCACGAATGTGTCAACACAAGTACTTTCTGAGGTGTTTCTACATGCTTTCCAGGAAACAATGGCTTAAAATCCTCTTTGTATAACTCTCAGAATCTACTCATCAAAATTCCATAGAAATAAAGTGTAAATCCATTGGTCCTGAATAGCAAATCCTAGGCTGATGTGTCCTGTTTTATGGGAAGAAACAGTGGATAGCACTGCAAAAAAATAAGATGTCTTTTGGCTTTAAAACTAGCTTAGGACACTTTAAATAAAGCAAGTGGATAATGTGTTTGTTCTAAATAAGTCCTGTTCTAAGTTTAATTGTATCTCAATATTTTTAACCATCATATTGTTCCTGTAGAATTATTTAAATTGACCCCTAAGCATGTTATGGAGAGCAGTTCTGGGTTGTTTTTTTTAGTTTTATTACCTAGAAAACAGATGAAATTTTGGCATTTAACAAGCCAGGCAGGGACTTTTGTTGGTATAACCCTCTGATGGCTTTCTCACAGGGATCATGATATACTAAGATGAACTTCTGTAACAGAATATTGTTTCCAATAGATCAGCTTTTCAAAGAGACTTTAATAACGGTTTGGCAATACATTTATACAGCAGGAGGTTCCTAGAGAATCAGAAGATACAGTCTGGAATTGTTTTATTGCCTTGCTTTGAAGCAAAACTATAGTAGATAGTTCACTGAAGCATTAATATTATCTTAGAAGCCACATAGAAATCTTGAAAAAAAAACTATAGAATAATTGGTACTTCCAAGAGGAAGGTGATGAAAGTTTCATGGAGGTACAGTCAGTATGTTCATTTGGACTTCAAAACAAGTCAAATCTGTTTGCTCATCTTAAGTAATCCTACATGATCATATGGAATTTTTATTCCTACCAAACTCATAGTTCATCTGCTGGGATTTCTGTCAAAACTGCTGAAGTTGATGTTACATACAACACACCTTTTATGGTAAAGTTCATGCTCAAAAGTATAAGGAAACTGAAGGAAAACACTGCATTTCCTATGGTTAAGTGACAAGTGGTGGGTGGGAGAGAAGTTATTTAAAGTGATTGAAATTGGTAAAAGCTAAGAACAGTGGGATAGACATAATTGAGGCTGGAAAGAATATAGACCTCTCTTGTTTTTAAACTGAAATTATAGAAATTCATCTCTTCTGAATTTTTTTGTAACAAGAATTATATTTTCTGCCTCATATTCACTGTATATCTATTCTTGTAGTTCTGGAAGCTTATCCATAATTCTAGGACTGTTTTCTTTTAGTTTACCTAAAGTACTCCATTATCATTCAAAATAAACAGAGATTCAAAATTGATCAAAGTGAAATTTATTTTTCATTTCCAACCTCAAATATTATTCAATCTAATGGTCTACCCACCCTTCTGCTGGAACCTCCAAATTTCTACAATCAAGCTTCATGCTGATTTTTAAAATAAGCAGTCTAAGAAATCTGAACCTCACTAGTACAACCTCTCTCTCCATCAGCCTCTAAATTCTTGTCAATGAAATTATAGAGATTGTCAGAGATTCTGGCACAATCATCCAGACTATTTTAGAGAGAAAGAGATGCTCAATACAGTGTTGAGGCTTCAACCCTAGTTAGAATACAAGCTCGTGTACTGGTATAGCACAAGTTAATATAGCAGAGAAACTGTGTTGGCATCTCTTTGACAAAGCAGTAGGGTTACCTTTAGAATATTATGTTGTGACCTCACATTTTTTACCTCAATCTTTCCAACTGTAAAATTGTGCTTTATGATACCCTTTAAGTTCATCAGTAGAAATGCCAGTCTTAGTAGATAAAGTCTTTAGTACAGTCTTCCTTCAATCATGTCTTGCTCCTAGCACTCAGAAAAAGCAAATTTCTTACATGGATTTCATTGTTAGGGATGAGAACTATAGATGTTTGGGAATCAAAATATTTCACCCACTTTAATGTAATGGTTTATGTTAACAAAAGGGTTCACTGTCTCTACTGGATCCCTGCACCTGAAATCTATCTCATGTGTGTTACCCTGGATAGAATAAATGGATCCAAAGAATCCAGAGAGAAAATACCTTTATATTAACAGTGACTTTGTCTACAGAGATCTTTTAAGAATTAACCTCCTATTTAGAATTTTTCTTTTTTTATTTTAGCTAATCTTAACCTTTAGTTGTGTGGGGTTCTTCTAAGGAAGCAGTCCCTTGTAAGACTTTAAACAGTTACTATCATTTCTAGGGAGTTTGGGATAAACTAACATGCTTGCTGTAAAGTCATTATATTTATTTTCAGGAAAATAAGATAAAATATAAGCAAATATGCTAAACAGAAGAAAAGAAGATTCAAACATTATGAAGGTACTCTTTCTGGTCTCAGTGGCCTGGTGTGGCCTCTGGCCTCTAGTGTGAACTCACTGCTGAAGGGATGAAGGGACAGCACAGCACAGCCCTGTTCATAAGTAACAAATCTGCACTAATGTCAAGGTTGCTTTGACCCTTGCTCTGCACTGCTCTCTGTCACAAGATGCTGTTTGACTAGTTAACCTGGACCCTATGGTTAAAGAGGGAAACCGTGCACACTCCTCTCATAAAAAAAAAAAAAATCAATAAGCAGTGTGGGAATAAAGACACCATCCTGTCAAGCGTGGCATAGCTCTCATATATCAGCTATTCTTTAAATCTTTCTGTCTTTGATTAGAAATGTTTGTCACCTGGTTTCTAATTCCACTTTGGTGGTAGTCATCCTCAGCTGAGTGGGACAAAAGCCCAGGGTCCAAGAGACTGCAGAGGATTTAAATTTTTCAAACCAAAAATCAAGTCACAGCAGGAGAAGAGACCTTAAAAGATGCAAAATTGAGTAGTTTGTTCTGATAATTCTTTAAATCTTACTTCCAGCATGCTTATTTTGGTCTATTCATCTCAAGTACTATGCTCTCCTTAACTATTTGAAACATTCAGCTCAATCCATGGACTAGACTAATAGAGTAGTACATTAGTTTGAAGAAGCTCTGCTTTTAGTCTTGAGGTTTTGCTGAGTTGCATAAACTTCCTAGAAAACAGGCTAAACTGGACTTCTACTGCCTTGTATATTAGGAGCAGACTCAAACCATAAAGACAAGGAGTCTCCATGTGAGTCTACAGATCTACCAGTCTTGTTTATAAGTACACTTGGGTCTGATGCAATTCCCAACATCATCAGATTGGGGACGATTTATGAACCTTCAAGAATGCCACTGTTCTCTGAAGTATGTTTCGGAAAGCCCAGACATTTTTATGTTCAGATATTGTATTCAAAGTAAAAATGTCTCTAATAATTTTTAAAAGGGGCATTTCCAGATTTCAAAGTTGAGGGCTAGGAAGATGATAGTTCAGTGCATTTTTATTCTTCCTATGATGTTCATCTATTTTAAGCATCAAAGCTGTAATGTAGCTGAAGGAAAAGTACATGCTACAGTAAAAATATTGGCTCTCAAAATGTGAGCAGTAGTTCTTCCCTCTCCTCTATAGACAGGGTTGCTATAAATAAAACATCTTTTGCTACTGCAGCATTTCTTCCAGTGTAAAGAACATTCACATTAAATTTTTACTACATCTTGGATAGTGCAAAGCTCTGGCACAGTGTTCCAAATGAGTAATTTCATTATAATTAATCCACGAGGGATGTGCTTACTCCAGAACTGCTGGCCTTTTGATCTCAAAGAACATAACACTGTTGTACTATGGATGCCTCAAAGGCTACAGTACTTGAATAATACAGTCCTTATGTCTACTGTTGCTTTAAAATCTTAGGATTTGAAAGGTCAGGATTCCAAAGTATTGGAATACTTTGGAATAACCTAAATAGTATCTTAACAGTAAAGGGAATTTTGTAATTGTGCACTAAAAATACATACATCTGGGAATATATGAACTGATTTAAGGTTATTATTTAAATGAAGTCATATTAGATATTTTGTAAAAATATGCACCTCCTTTTCACAACCATGAGAAAATATTTTATTTTAAGAAGCTACACAGAAAACTGTAGTTATTGATTTGACATTAATGTATTTGTCCTCTTATAAATGTGGCTATTAAGTCCTTTAGAAACCTGGCCATAAAGCATGTTACAGCTAATAGAATTATTGCCCCTAAGACAGATACCTCTGAAGTTCAAGATTAGTAGGAGGAAAAATGTCTAGGCTGACTTAGCTGTTTTAAATTACTGAAATATTTTAGAATTCTTACAGGTTACGAAAAAATCTCTATGGCCTCCTGTGTTAATGTGGGGGGGGGGAGTTGTTTGCATTGTATCTTTTTGGAGAAAAGATGAGGCAAGCAAAATTCAAAGTCAATACTTCATAAAAAATGAGAGATAGCAACAGTAGCAACAGTAGCAACAGTGCTTGCAAATTTTCTAACCTCCAAGTTTTTAGAAAGCATATGCATGTATTTAGCTTTTGAATCTGTTGTGTTCTTTAGGAGACATCTGGATTTTATTGTTTTATTGATATAATTTTTATGGATATTAATGAATATGATGAAAGGAAGATATTCTATTAGTGTCTTGCACACTGTACACTATTAAACACTAATACACTATTAGTAATGCTTTCTGGTTTTGACATATTGACATACTTCATCCTGCTTTTTAAGATAAATAAACTGCAGTAAATTGATACTATGTAAGTAAACAGGAATATGAGATGGTAACAATATCTCTAATAAAAATGTTTTTATCCCTTTTATTGAGAGTCAGAAGTAACTATTGTAAAAACTTTTTATTTTTTGAGAGAACGAAATCTTTTTTGGCCTCCACTTGGAGGAAAATATGGAAAATATTTTATCTGGCAAGGGCAAATGAACAGTGCTGAGAAGTAATCATTTGCCTTCCCCTTTAGCCTTGAAATGTGGGACAGTTTCTGAAATCTGTTGGGAGAAGCATCACTGAGGGGACACACTAAACTTCTGTCATGAGAGAGGAGGTATTTTGCCTCCCTGAGCTGAGGCATGGATTGCTCTGTATACCACATGTGACTTTTTCCATACTGCCTGTATCTGCTTTCACTTGATTGCTCTTGCCCATATGTTAAACACATACATCACACTCAGCACAGCAAAAGCAATTAAATGCTTGGTATTCCCTTAGCCTCTGGTTTGGTACCTTGGTGCCAAGGGTTTGACTTGCACCCCACCTCTGCTCATCTATCTTCAAAGAATACTCTCAGTAGTTTAAAATTCAATCTATCTTGAATTATTCATGCTCAGTGCATCAGTGACTACTATATAATTCACCAGTCTAGTCAAACAATGTTGTTTTAGAGCAGTAGGGAAAGGAGGTCACCCTTGCCTACAACTCCATGTGGTCGGTACTCTCTGGAGCACAGGGGAAGCACACACCCTAGGACAGTACAACACAAACAGCTGTTTGCATCCAGAGAATAGGATGAGGTATTATCCATCTCCTTGCTCCTTTCCCAAAACAGTTCTTTGTTTAGCTGTGCAGTGTCCAAAACAGGTTGGTCGGTACAAAAGGTATCAGACTGACAATCTATCATAATAAACTCCTTGTCAGCAAAAAAGGGAACAAATATCCTCACTTGAGAAACAAAGTATGTGCAGCGGGACTGCAAATATCTCCCTTACGGCCTGCCTATTTGTCACTACTCTAGATTGCAGAAATTGTCTCCAGGATTCAAAGAATAGCTTAAACTCCCAGCACATTAATTCTTGATGAAATTAGAGTAACCATTAAAGTTTACTGTGTAATTATCTAATTAAGCAGGCACCTTTAGGGAAAAAGGGCCTTTCAGGTACCTCACATACAAAAGTTTAATGAGTACAAGCACTGTCTGGTACCCCAGCCTCTTCTTTTTGCTTTAAACGAGGATATTACTTTAACAGATTTACAAGTCCTTCCAAAATGAGTTTGGTAGTAGAAACATGAGCATAATTTTGTCTGCTGCTATAAAATCTCCAGTCTTAGAAAAATCAGCACTTACACCTTTAAGATTAATTTATTATAAAAGAACGCCTTGTAATATTACTTCCAGTAAAAGAAACAGGACATAAAACTCCTCCTAAAGGGCTCAATCTGGCACATTGCTCAAAATAAATAGTACAGACTTGGCCTGGGAGTGGAAAAGTTCCAAATTTCACTAATGAGGTCTGTTGTCTGGTTACCATTTATTAGGGGTAACTACAAGGCTCAACAGGACAGCAAAAAATTAGGCATCTTAGAAGTATACAACAATCCTTTCTTCACCTTATTACAACTATTGCATACAGACTACAGGTAATGTTACATCCCTACCACACCCTCCATTTAAATCCATTTTACAAAATTAATTTATTCTCCCGTTTAAGACTTGTATTATGTAAGCCTTTCTAGAAGTTCACCTCAAAACCAGACGTAGCTGACACTTGCCACCCAGAAGAACAAAGTTCAGCAGCAAAAGTATTCACTGGCTTAGAAAACAAAAGATATTGTTGGGTCATGAGGGCTCAGAAACAAGAATGGGAGGCAGCTTGTGACCTCGGCATAAGGCATATTCTTCTTTCTGAAGAAATGTGGGTCTGGACATACTGATGTGAGCAAATTGCTGCAACAAGGACCCTAAATTACATGATCTTCACCAAACATGACTTGTCTTCCTCCTTGCTCCTCTCTCAGGTCTTGCTGAGGATCCCTTCCCTTGTATTCCGTATTTCCATTCAGTGCTTCAGGACACAAGATTTGCCATCAGATTCCTGATGTCTCTGTCGTCACAATGATTGATGACGACACTCTTGATGCTTCCTTCCACCTCTGACTCCCTCCTGAAATGTTACCTACCCTATCAATAGCCAACCTCAAATCTACAATTCCTGCTGCCTTCCTGTCTGCATTTTCAAAGTTTTCCTACAGAAATTGTGGCATCAGGATTATTTCTCTGAGAAAATTTTCTCTTTGTCCTTATGCTACCTTCTTAGATAAAGAACTTGACTACTCCCATTTACACTGAATCTGCAGTTTTGGTAGAAGGCATGTTCTCCCACCTAAACTCTCTCCCAGTAATGGTACTTCTATCTCTACCATAAATCTCTTAAATTTCTATCAAAATAAATAGGATCAAATGACTGTAAGGTTCCTTTGTCATTATTCTTTCCTTCTCCCAGAAAAATATTTTTATTTATTATTTAATCTTTTGCTTCTAATTCTACATCTTCCAAGTTTCCTTAAACTCACAGACTGTTTCTTACATACATCACTGTCCTTTTGTGCTTTGTTCCAATTCTAAGCAGAAGTATAAAAAACTACAAGTTATCTGGGCAATAAAGGATCATCTCCTGATATCTTTAATCTTTCATCCATATCTTTCAAATCCAAAATAATACAACATCTCAAGTTATGACAGAAAATTAGCCTTATATTACATAACCTGTATCCACATGCAGTCTTCTGCCAAGAAGGACAGTGTCTGATGTGAAAGTTCTTAAGGAAGTAAGAGAATTGGGTAATATGGGACTTTTATTTCTTTACATTGGTTTGAAGGCCCTGTCAATTAAATGATAATTCAATTTTATCCACTCCTGTATGTATCGTTTAGAGGCACATCTGTTCCATATGAGGTGAACCTCTCCAGTTTAGCAGTTTTATCACTTTGACACTTATTTCCATTCTACAATTTCATAATCACAGGATGGATGTTACCACTTCTTAGTTAACACAGTGCAAAGTGATGTGAATATGCAGCTAATAGTACATGCAGAGAAACCATACTAATGAAACCTGAAATAAAGTGACATTTGAAGGAACAAAGCAAATAAATTCACAACTTTAAGCTGGGAAATGAAAATACATACTTGGATGAAGTACCATATTTATGCTTTTAAGCTGAATGAATCATCTTTTTAGAAATCATAGGTGACACCTTTAAGAGTTTTAATTCTGTCAATTTCATCTCTAGGTTGATTATAGTAAATCAAATAAGATCAAGAGTGATCCAACTCTGCAAGCTGGTTATTTCAAGATTAATGGAATCAACAGGGATGATTAATTTAAAAAAAAATCTTGATTTAACTAAACAGAGCTATGAAAATTATTTTCATACCCTTTCTTGAGTTATCAGTCTGTAATTTAAGACCAGAGGTGCGGAAGAGGAAATTATTTGTTATAAAGCTGCAATTTGTGACAATGTACTGCATTTAAAAGGTAGTAAGAAACAGACAGACTCTTCATTGAGGAAAAGCAATATTTAAACTCACTCACATTGTTGGAAGACATTTCAAGGCAGAGTAAGTCAAATCTGTATCCTCCAAGTTTCATTTCTGTTTTCTTCACACACTTTCTTAATAATGTTTTCTCTTCCTGAAAGTATGTTTTGGCACTAAAAAAAAAAGTGGTTTTGAAGCAGCATTAGCGCATATCCTGGGTTTGTTAAGTGAGGTCAGAAGGAAGGACTAGAGAAAAATGTAGCAACACTGCTTGAAAGAAAAACTTATCTTCATAACACTAAAATATTTCATCAATTTTTTCAGGTTTCATCAGACATTTCACATTGAAATTTACTTTTTTCTAAGCTAGCAGACTAATTTAACATTTTCAAGACATTTCCTTTTTTTATGTAGCTATGCTATATTATGGGTGAACAGCTTAATACATCAATAAATGTGACACAAGGAATGTCAAATTGCTTTTAATTTAATGCAATAAAACATTAAAACTCATTGATATGTTTATATACATATTAAGTCCCACAACCCTGCTCAGATTCCTAAGTAATTTCTTTTCCCAGCACAATGTATTTCCAGTGTGTAACAGACATATTTCTTTATTAACCAAATTTCTCCCCTTCTCATTTTTCCTACATCAGTTCCACTTATCCATGTGCTTCACTCCACACCCAAGCAGTTACACTATTGGTGTCCTCTTCTAATACTTTTAAAGGAGTGACTTGACATTTGTTCAGCTAAATGAACAGCAAACTTCAGCCAAAATCTTTGATGTGAGGTCCAGACATGTAAGCTAAATGGATCCACATAATGGTATCATATTCCCCAAGAGAACTGACAGCCAAATCTTTATATGGCATATATTTTAAAGGAACAAGAAAAGGTCATATTATCCTCACTGAGGAAAAGTAAAATTTAAACTCACTTACTTGCATTAAGTTTTAGCAGTGCACCACAAGTTGAAGCTGTATGCTCCATGCTATTATACTAATTTCCTTATCTTATTTATAAAGAAAATTAAAAACAAAATTAATGTAAGACTTTATATCAGTGGGTTTAAGATGACTTTTTAGAAAAGAGAAATTACAAACATTGATAAAAGTCACTATACATTTTGAGGAGTTTGAGAGTGCTTGGAGTATTAAGGGGAAAAAAAAGTGACCTGACATTTTATTAATTGAAAAATTGATGAGAGAAATATTTATGTGTACAGTTTTGGAATTTTTTTATTAATTTTGGTCGGATTTACTAACAATGGAAGAAAAAAACATTTCTTAAGTAGATTTTTAGGCTACCATTTAAAATTCCTGTTTATGGCTATGACTGAATAATACTGAAAGCACAGTCATGATTTCCAACTGGATTGAACTCTTTTTCATGTAGTTAAATAATAGAAGCCTATATCACATTTACAGAGATACATAAACAATGCAAGCCATTTTTGAATATACTGTTCTCCAAGAGATATCCCAATTATAAGCATGTAGATGCAATCTCTTCCATAGTTCCAAATTGGAAGGGCAGAGAGAAAATATCTGTCAATTTAGAAGAATTCTTCAGTGCAGTGCCTCCCGATGTCTCTTTGGAAGAGGGATCTGAAAGTTCATGAGAGACAGACTGCTCCCATATGAGACCAGCTGTTTCAGCACAGTCAGGGCCTTACAGGCTGAGACCACTGTGGTCAGCTGCACCATTTTACTCCGGTTGCCTTACTGACCTTGCCACAGAGGGGATCGGGTTACCTGTTACCAGTTAGCAAATGCTTAATACACAAAATCATTTGGGGCATGGGAAGATAGTTAGGGGTCTATGAGTTCCATCATTAAGCTTTTGTATTTGTTCTTCTCTTTTGTAGGACACACATGACTGCTCTCAGCACAAGCACAACTTTTCCATTAGGGTGATTGCATACCCAGGCAATACCACTGATCACTGATCAATACCACTGCTTAAGTACAGGATGGAGGCCAGATTACCCTAAAATGCAGGCAACCAGCTCTCATATTGCAAACACTCTCTGCTCACTGTTGAATTATTGCATTTCTGTAAAATGTACACATCCATCTCACTTTTTGACTCAAGCTTTGCAATTCAAAAGCTGACCATGGCAAAAATCAATGCCAGTCTATTAGAGGCTGAGTTTGAAATTACTTAGGAACTATCACAGGAAAAAAACCCTGTCTTCTCAGGCAACTGCTAGCCATTGAAAAAAACACAGGCACAACATTCTTCCTTTCATTTAAGCACTGCAGATATATGAGACATCTTTTTATTCTCGAACTGTCAACAATACATTTGGACCCATATTCACTTTCAGTCAATAGAAAAAAATATGGCAATTTGCTGCAGCAATATTTTGTTCACTGATCTTAGAAACATTCACAAGAAATAAATGTGCTATCAGCTGCCCCAATATACTGATTTTCGAAGAAAAAAAGAAAAGTCTTGGAATAGTTAATATAAATTATGAAAAATTTAAATGAGAAAAATCTGTGAGCAGACCAAAAATATTTCTTTTCTCAATAATCTTTGCTCTCAAGAAGTACCATAAATAGAGGAGTATTTCTCAGTGGGTTGTGCAGGAGACTTCAGTCTTTTAAATTAGGCAAAATGCATAATGCAAAGCTGGGATACTATAAACACATGGATTTGCAGAGCATATATTGTGCATAAGATGTTACTTACATATACGACCTCCATTCAGCTTTATTTATGTGCACTGACTCTTACTGTGGAAGCAATTAAGAATATATCAATGTAGTTATCTGGATTGATGTTTCTGAAATTAAGAAATATGAAGGAGATGAAAACGAATCCCCGGATTAGTAGAAATAACACAAACAGGCAGAATTTCAAAGTTCCATCTCTGGACACTGTGAATGCTAAGAGAGACATGTAAACATTAAGATATCACAAGGTTAATAGAAGAGACAGGTTACTACACAGTAAAACTGAGAATAAAATCCTAATTTACTTGCACAATACTTATTGATGGAGGAGCTTGCCTCTTGTCACTTGTCATGAAGATGGTCTAATATTCAGGTTTATCAGTAAGCCTGTAATGGATTTTACAAAGAGAGATTTTCATGCTCACTGGATATAATACACTTATCAGAGGCATTTTAAACTCATTAATACTATTTTTTTCCATTTTTTTGTATGCGATGATGGCCACTGCACCTGGAAGTCCCTTCCCATGACTGTCAGTTACCATTGACGAATATTCCAAATCACAGCACTTTATTATCCTGGTATTCACATTATCCATCTGTCATTGGAGGGTTTGGATTTTGTGTCTGAGAAACCACAGAGCAGTCTATTTATTGAGATTAAGGGGATGTGTAATAATCCACATTAAAAAAAAGCATGCTTGGTTTGTGCTCACAATTATACATATATACTATCATTAAAGTCTAGTAATTCAAATATTTTAACTATTTCAAAGGGCTCTTGTGACGACATGTAGAAAGTGGTATAGAGACGTCTTTTTTCTTTGCATCTTAAGCACAATTTCCATTTGAAGCAATTAAAGTAAATCATGCTTTAAAAGAAACAAAAAAATGTTCTTATAACCATTTTTCTCACAATACCACATACATATAGTAACCATGAGACCTCGGTAAATAGGAATAAATAATGTGTAAAGAGGTAGAAACTTATCCATTACCTATTTTTTAGGGAATAGTCAGTTTTTTAACCATTGTGTAGACAATTATAAATCTATTATACTTCAATAAAATTAAAATAATGATGAACACTTCTCCCCCTGAATTCTTCCTACCATCTCTGCGTAATGCAGTAAAAAATTCTGGGTGCTGTGTCATCACGGACACTGACAATGTTCAATGTTAGGAAATCAACAGCAAAGTATTTTGAAGCACTATTAAAACTGTGCAGCATATCTTTTGCAACAGAACATGGCTACATGCAATTAAACTTTCATGAGTAAATCGCAAGACCTATCAGTTAAAAGACACCATGGATGTGGAAAGTCATTGCAGGTTTGCAGTGGATTACAACTCAGGTTTGTGAATTGGAGAAGCAATTCCGTCACTCCACTCACATTGTTCACAATGGTATTGTTGTCAAAGGGCAAAAGCCAGTGAATACTGAGAAAACAAAAGTGATCTGGAGGTGGAGGTGTTAATCTTCTTAGTATAAACAGTGCAAAAAATAAGGCTTTTTAATGTAAGCATATTTTTTCAAAAACCAATTAGGAATACAACAGCATGGGTCAGCTGACATGCTTCAAGCTGACCACAGAGATGAGAATGGGTGGAAGGCAGGAGACATACAGACATAGGATCTTCCATACATTCATGGATCTTCAAATGTATGCAGTATCTGTACCAAAGCATTTTAAGTAATCCGTTCTCCCTGTTCACAGACTACTACAACCATCATGTTTGCCTTCAAGCTCTTTTCAGTTCAACACTGTGCATATCACATTTACTTCAAGCACTGTTGCAAAGTGTTATATTTATCATGATGCTTTCACCTCTACATCGTGCTAAGCAATGGTTCTTGATCTTCAGGATCAAGAACCAGTAATTAATAGAGACACAAAGAGAAAACATTGGTAGCACAGCTTTTCTGAGTTCTCCTGGAAAGTCATGGATGTGCATCACCCCAGTTTGACTTTGAAATAAAGTCATCAGGTAGACTTCAGGGAAATCCATACAAGCAAAAAAAAAAAGTAATCTCAGTAATATATTAATAAAAATGCCTACACCTAAAATAAGGTGTGAACATATGCAGGATGATAAATTTAATTATCTATTAAATTATTTCTATGAAATATTCCTGGAAGGTCATGAACACTTCCACAGTGTTTTCATTCATTACTCAGTTCTATATAGGATAGAAAAAACAGAGGAAGTATTCTGTTACATTCTACATGACATGTAAAGGAGAGAAAAAAAATATACCTCATGAGATGCAGGGACTTGTTGACTGCATAGATAGGGTTGTGACTGCATTATTTTCTGGATGTAAACTAAGTCTATCGCCTCTTCCAGTTTCGTCCTTTCTCAGTTGAAATCATCATGGAGCCCACTGTGCAACACATGAAAATAAAAATATTTCTTGCTGCAAATGTGAAAATGCATCAACAGAAAGAAAGCCAAAAGTAAATTCAGACTAAAGCAAATGAAAAAAACACCCCTCCTTACCCCAGCTTTTGCTGGTGTTGATATGTTTACACGAAATATACAATATGGCTAGGAAGCTGTAACTAAGGGTGTGAACTATTGGGCAGAAAAAAAGTATTCTGGAGATGAGAAGGCTCTAGTGAGACCTTATAGCAGCCTTTAAATTATTTGACAGGAACAGACAAGAGAGGCAGAGAGGGACTTTTTACAAGAGCACGCAGTGATAGGATAAAGGAAATGGATTTAAACTGAAAGAGGACAGGTTTGGATTAGACATTATGAAGAAATTCTTTACTGTGAGGGTGGTGAGGCACTGGAACAGACACTGATCAGAGAAGTTGTGGATTCTCCATGCCTGTTCAAGTGTTCAAAGACAGGTTGGATGGAGCTTTGAGCAACCTGATCTAGTGGAAGGCGTCCCTGCCCATGGTGGGTGGCTCGGAACTAGAAGATCTTTAAGGTGCCTTCCAACTCAAATGATTCTATGGTTCTACAGCCACTGGAGAATTTGAATATGCTCATTGATCCACTGAAAACTAAACTGGATTTTGCTGATGAAGAGTTACTGTTCAACCCTACTACACACAATTGCTTGAACTAATGCAGGGAGAACAGCCACATCATGCATCTAAGACAACCCTCTAAGTAAGGGTGACAATTTTTGTTCTGCTTTAACTTAGGGGGGAACAACATGCTAAGCTATGGAAAATCATCTTCTAGTCTGAGACAGCCTTCTTTACTCTTATGAAATACAAACAGGTTGGTTCTGCAGCTGCTGGAAATTGGTGATTCTGCATTAAAATCATGCAATTCTTCTATTTATTTTTTGTTTCTTTCTTTTTATTAGGCTGTCTCAGAGCACTTTAGGAGTCAAACCTGTAAATTCTCTTATTCTAAAATAAACAGCACTCAACATGACACAAATGACATTTTGTGAGGCTCCAGGAGGGAGTAAAGTAGCACTGCTGCACAGTTCCCTCTTTCTCTCTAAATGTCATTACTCTGTTTGATATGCTAACATAAATCATTTATACAGTTGGACAGCACAGCAGGTCACTCTAGAAGGAATTTCAAATAACGAAATATGTTTCACACACATAAACACAAAATTAAAAAAAAATGCAAAACAATGCCAAATGATTCCTAATACTTTACTTACTCAGTGTTTCATTTGCCAGGTTTATTGTACATGTACATAATAAACTTGATTGCATGCTGCAGTAGTCTTGTTTATTGATTCAACCACTTGAACTCATTCCATATTCATTTTAGTGTTCATCATTTTTTTGTCCATATGTTGTACAGAATCCAAACAGTTGAAACACTATTGTGTAAATACTTGGTGGAGTACATATGAAAAATATGCTGAGGTTATTTCCCTGTACCCAATTCCGAGCAGAACAAAAAGATCTCAAAGAATACTAAACATGCAGTCCAGTAGTTTTCTGTGAGATTTATAAGTGCTATTCAATACTTTGTCAGGTAAATCAGAAATACCAAAGCATCTATAGATACATATATAGACCAGTCAGTCAATACTATTCAGATACATGTAGATTGTATCAATCTCTGTAGCTGTGCAAACACTCACAATCAAGATATGTCAGACAACAAACCAAGACAAACCAATTTCAAACATTAACATTTAATGGAGACAATAAAAAAATCCAATAAAAAACAAAACCAAATCCTCCACATACTTCAACAGGAAAGGCATGTGATATATTATTCACTGGCTTATTTGACTGTTTCAATTTTATCCATTTTGTTTTTAAAATTCACCATTTTTATTCACTAGGTGGTATAATGAGAAAGAAGAAAATATAGTGAAAATTTTCAATAAGTTGTAGAGGAAAAGGAAATGGTCAGAGAGCCATTTGAATAAATAACGAACTAGATATTTCATCCTCTCTTGTCTGAGCAAAAATTATGGTAGATTTTCCAAGATCTTGTTGCATTCTACTAGCTTTTGTTTTAAATCATCAAATCAAAGGACTCCTCCTTCCTTTATGGGAGAAGTGTTCCAAAACATTTGTAAAAGAATAACCCTGACATCCTCCTTAGTTACCTCAAAACTACACATTTCATGACAGCTACCAGATATCAGATGGCTAAGCAGTTAGTATGGCATTATTGCTTAAGACATCATCTGTAACTGTCTCCTACATTCCTGTTTTTTGGTTCTGTTTTTGCATTCATACTAGGCTTGCACAGGAAACATGAATGTTTTTAGGACACTATTTCTTACTGAATGCATAAAGTTATATTTTGGAAACCAGACCCTGACTTTCCTTTTTCTGCTATCACAATTGTGTTCTATGAACGCTGTCACTTCTACTTTCTGTTAGGGGAAAAAACCCCAAATGCACAAAGCACTGGGCACTATTTTTTGTTCTTTAAATTTCTTTAAAGCTAGGAAAAGTTTAAAGCAATGTCAGACATCTGTGACTACTGTAACACACATCATCTGACAAGAGGAATATACTTGTGAAATATTACAAAATTAAACTAAATATTTAATGTACATTATTTTCATCTTAGAGTTGGGTCAGTGCAACAAGAAAGGGTATAATCATTGCATTCTAAGAATAGCAGCTGCTACATGATCATAAGGATGGTGACCACTCCATAAGCAAATGTATGGGCTTAACCATATTTCACTGTCCCAGGCTTTCTCTCTCCTCCTGTTTCTTCTGCTTCCTTCAGGACATTTAAACATATTATTTGCCATCTTAAATTCTGGACATCTTCTCACATTTCAGGAGAGAATGAATTGAGTTGCTTCCAGAATGAGGATCTATATAGACTTACTAGGACTGGCCTACACTTAAATAAATTTCCCATGATGAGAGGCAGAGTTAATAGTTTTATTAGTGAAACACATGCTACAGCATTAGTGTCATCATACTGCTTTTTGTACACAGTATCTCTATGTGAAGGGCAATTGTGTAAGGTCTCAGACATCAGTTTATGGCTGCTTGCTATATGAGGTAAGATTATGGTTTATTAAAAAACACAGTTTACAGTAGACTACAAGACTGAGACATCACAAAGGCATTATGGAGAAAAGAGTGAAGGATGCCCTCTCCCCTCCAAAAAAAAACAGAAAAGAAAATTTAATTCTAGTGAAATATCAATAACAGCACATTTGAAATACTTTTTACTACAGTTTTTTAATTTCAGCTTTAAAAATATTGTAGCATTTATCTTTGAAGCAATTTTTTAGGCACTATAGTTATAAAGAATTTAATACCTTCACATATATTGAAACAATCCATATAAATACTTTTGTTGCACTCTGAATTAAAAAATTCTTTGAAATACATGCAGTAATGTAAATCTTTAATGTCTTATTTAATAGTCTAACTGATCAATATATTTACTTTATAATTTCGTAAAGTCATCTTGGCCACTTTTTATGGCCAAGATTTTATGACCATGGCAATCATAATTTCCATATTTTCTTTGCCCTATTATTTTTAAAATACTAACTTTACAAGTTTAAACCCTTAGTAACACAATCTTTGCCCAGATAAATTTCCCCTCTTTTCCAGTACTAGAGTGCTTTTTTATTCTTGATGTGTTTGTTTTTTTCTAATGACGATTTTACATCATTTATATTTCAATTTTGTCCTGATCACTACAGAACAGAATATTTCATTTACATGATTTCAGATAAACCACTTTCTGTGTTGAAGATGGCATTTTCCAAAGATACTAATCATATGTAATTTTAAAGGCAATTTTTAAAGGTAACATTTACCAAAGTACTTTCAGCTTTGCTAATTTCTGCTAGAGAAAAATTACTGTCTTCTCCCTAACCGACTTGAACAATTGTCACCCAGGAAACAGACTACACTTTCTATTGTGTAGCTAATGCAGCATTATTAAAAAAAAAAATGTTTAAAAAGCTAAAATAAAAAAAAGAAGATTCTCTTATATTTATTTAGTAACCATAAAAGTTCAGATAAAATACAGCAACCACCAGAAGCATTGATTATTTTCTGTATGGTGTGTATTAATTAGAATACAGCTTTCCTTTAACTAATGAAAAAATTCATAGAGTTCAGAAAGCCGTTTATCCCACATTGTTTGTTTTACAAGATTTTAATTTCTCTTACCATGTAGCATATCTGAAAATGCTAGCAGATGTATAAAAGTAATGGAAGACTAGAAGGATTAGTCATATATATCTGTTGAAGATTCTATCTTGCTGAGAAGAGTTACATATCTATCAACTGTTTAGGAAAAAATGTTGTGGCTTCTGCCTTTTGTAAACTCTTTCCCCGCCTTTCTTTCTCACCCAGTCACCATGTACTTGTTTCCTATGGATGCATTGGCTGCAGCAATCTTCCTTAGAAACACCGAACACAGAACCTTCCAGAAATCCTTGGCATTACTATCCTTTACGTAAAGACAACAGAGTGCTAAATTGTTTAGCTGACAAGAGGAACGTTGGCATTTCCTTTGGTACACCAGTATTGATTTTTTTTTTTTTTTGCTGAATGAGTATCCCAATTCTTTTACTACTGAGGTAAAACATTAGAAAATTGCTGTAAGCTTTTTCTGCTATGCTATGAGATGGGAAAGACTTAAAATTGTGCTACGGGTTTCCTGCACTTGGTTTTCTCTCCTGCTAATCCTTCTCCAATTTCTAAGTGATAAAATGGGAATAAATTTTCAATGTGCAAGGATATAAATGGAGATTTATACAAAGATGACAAAGTCAAGAATGTGAAAACAAGGTCAGGTCAGCATGTGGAGATAGACTTGGCATTAAACAAGTGTTGATATATATATTGATAGATAGATAGATAGATAGATACATACATAGATAGAAGTTCTCAGCAATATATGGCTACACACATGGTTTCTCCTGAATTCACAGTTAGGTGGCCGTTTGCTAAATGTCATCTCCAGCTTGAACCAGACATGGCATCACAATTCAAAGCCAGGAAGTCACTCATCAAACTTGAAAAGTAAGAGGGCACATTAAACAGGGAAAATTCACTTTCTGGTTGTCATAGCATGACAGTATGTGTTGCAGTTTTTTAGAGTACAGACTGATACTCTTCTGATGAGGAGTTGGCAATAAAATGTTTAGTGTGTCTTTGAAAATTTATGAGAAAAATTTATCTTGGTGGACTGCTGAAACAACACCAAACCTACTCAATTCACATGGTCACTGTTGACTCCTGTCTTCATTTCAGACCCTCAGACTTCTTTCAGTGTCCTGGAATCCCAGAGTTGGTACTGTGGTTTGAAATTTGCATTGTATAAACAGAATACAAAAGCTCGAACACTCATCTTCCGTTATGTCTCCAAAATGTCAATATCTGCAATGATTAAGTGAGTAAAGTGTAAAGCTCTGGAACAGCTACATTTTATTTTGTGGGTTAAATCCCATAATTAGGAGTGCAACTATGCTCCTATCTGAAAAATACCAAAGAATGCAAACCTTTACATGAAAACTGAACCTATAAAATTAACATTTCATATAAACTGCATTAATTTAAGATAATTTCTCTTTGAATTAAGTTAAAACTTTTAGTAGCCTTACTTTACAGTGTCATTATTTTCTCTTGCTGCTACTTCAAAGTAAATCTAGCCAGACACTAATAGCTGGATTCTATTCTTTTATCACCAATAATAATAAGATATTACTTTCTCTGTGGTTCATTAACTACCAAGATGAAAACAGTGTTCATCTAACTTACAAAAGATAATTGCCTTTGAGAACCACATGTCAATGAGAATATGGTAGCCCTATCTTCAAACCCTCCCTTCTACTCAGAAGAAATAGTTTCATAAACTAGCAGAGTTAGGGCCTCAGGTCATCTTTTTGGAATACACCTGTGGAAGTAAGGTTCCAAAATGTTAAATGTCTTAAGTTGAAGCTACCAAAGATGGGTACCCACTGAAGTCATGATTGCCGAGGACACCATTTTCAACCAAATATTTAACAGCAAAAATATGCAATTGGATGTTAATTGTAAGAACTATAAACAAAGTTTCATTCCAACTCCACTAAGTTCAGCTTGAAGAGGAATGATCATCAGAAATGGCAACCAAATAATATATCTAGGTTCATTCATCTTACAGATCTTGAAATAACTCTATATTAAGTACTAAATGAGCACTTGTCAATTTGCCTCATAAAGAAATGCTCTTTTTGTTCTGGCTTAAATTTTCCACCAGGCAGCCTTTACTGACTATATGTAAGTCTTAAGCATGTCTTTTTATTACATATATATGATATATATATATATAAAAATATAAAAAAATTGATTGAAATGTGTGGTTTTTTCTGACTGATCTCACCAAATGAAGAATGTGAGGAATTTGATCTAAATTATTTTATTTAGCAAATTAGAAAAATGTTGTAAATTGAGAAACATTTTTTAAGAACACCAATTTAATGAAACTAAGGAAACTGATTGATCAACCACATTATTAATTCAATTACCTAACTGTTTGTATGTGCAGAGATACTCGATTTCATCAGTTATGCACAGAACACAGAATGTTAAAGAGGACAGTTAATTGTATCTGTAACAGGCTACTGCAGCAAGTCAGTACCTACCACAAGTTACATCATTAGTGTTGAATCTATCTTAATTATTACTTTAATGTTATTGTGAGACCTATATTTTGTCATTCTAGTATTTACAAACATATTGTAGTATTTTATAAGATGTTTCAGTATCTGATATTTAAAAACATTAGTTATATAGAAATATTAGTGTTGTCTTCAAACCATTTTCAATTTCTGCTATGCTATCAATGGATATAAAAATCAAGAAAAACCAACAAAAATATCATAGCTATATATTAAAATTAAATTAAGATAATTATTTTATTAATAAATAAAAAAGTTAAGAAATCCTAACTTTAAGAGGCTGAATATAAAGAGGCTGGGTGTTATATGAATCTTTTAGCAAGTTTTCATATACAAATTAAGTAGAGCTGACAATATAAATACAAGGATTTCTTCCTCTTTTTTGAAGTAACTATAATTTATTTAATTTTGCCCCTTCTATATACTACTCATTATAAATCAAATTATGACTTTTTCTTTTTTAAATCAACACATTTTGGAACTGTGAAATTTACCACTGACAATAATTACACAGATTTATCAACAAAATAGAGTTATTGAAATGCAATACAGAAGACTGTGTGCCTCATAGAAAAAGACTATGTGAAAGGAGCTCCTTTGAGTCCAGCTTTAGCAAAGCCCTCAGGTATACATTTTATCATAATTCTGTTCTCAGTTCCCACTAACTTCAAGGAGATGAACATGCATTTGAGAGCTTTGCTCCACATTGATAGGATTCAGGTTCTTGAAATAAAGCACATGTTTAAGGGCCATATACAACATGAGCTATGGCTTACCTTAGGATGTCTGACTGCAAATTATGTGAGTTCAGAAGAAACTCGGTGAGCTGTGCAGCTAATGACAAGGCAGAAAATGGTAACTTGGCCAAGTCTTGCACTGTAAATTGTTCCAACTCATGAGTCTAAGCAATTAGAATACCCGCATGCTTCTTTGCTTGGACTGAAATTCCCTAGGTAGCTGCAACTGTTCCTACACATGCTGCACAACCTGTCAATGTCTGAACAGGTTGATAGCAGCCTTTTGCTTAAGTCTCATTGAGTTCAGGAGCTAGGGAAACAGTGCTGAAGACTTCCAGAAGTCTTAATCAGAAGTCTTTCAAAGGCTTCAAATTACAGTTCACACAATTTCAAGGGGCTGCTTTCTGAGGCTAAAACACTGTTCACACTGATATAAAAGGTTTTTTATTTTCTTCTTTAAAGGAATTAGTGTTTAAACCTGAATGAGAGAGGCTGCCCTGTAAATTCATGCAGGCTTTCAGACCTCTTGAGGATGAGCCCTTGGCATCTGATGAGAGAGGCTCAGCTGTGTCAGAGGAACACCTGCATACGTTCATGAGCAACACCATAGGTGTCTGGAAGCATGTGCAGCATCTTGGGAGCTAAGTGGCAGCTCAGGGTTGTACCAAACCTTTCTTTTTTGAGATAGGTGTCATTACAAGAATAAATAGTGTCACATCAATTCTGCACATGTGAGTACCGGTATTTCCTTATCTTTTGTAGATATTGTATCTTTCTCTAATACATTGCAGAAAAAAAATAAGGGCTACTGTCAATTTCTATTTTCATCAAGTGGGTTTTACAGCAATATAACAAATTAGAAGAAAAGTAGACAAGGACATTAATACTAACATCTATTGGAAAACTTGTATCTTTATTATTTACTAATGCTTAGAACAATAACATCAATGAACAGAATTTGGACTTCAATATGCAGACATTATTCAGCAGAAGTTTTCTGTGTTTTAAGAACTGGAAACTATAAGAAAAATACTATCACATGAAAATTTCTTATAAAAAGCCTAATCAAATTAAGTATATAAATGAACAATCAAGAGCAGAACAATAACTGTATTAGTTCATAACTTTTCTACAAAGTTTGCAGTATATGTTACTGTGAATCTACATGTTTCCTTCCTTCTTACTTCATCTAACAAGTCATCCTTCAAAATTTCCCTGTTGCCATGTTATCCCATACTGGTTTCCAATGTGGCCACCAAAACTCCAAAGTCTATGATAATTGAAGTGTAACTATATAGCTACTTGTACTTCCTTTAAATTTGTCCATGTGACTAAAGGAAAGGTTTAATTTATTTTTTGAGTTTTAACCTATGCATAGAATTGAATTAATCAGATATATCTATGCCAAGACTTAGTTCAAATTTTAAACTGATGGCCTGTTTATATATGGATATAAGGTAAAGTATAATCAACATATTTTCAAGAATTCTCTGAAGAAAAGTTACAATATCTTGTATACTGTATATCCAAAAACAGTTAATACCCTACAATTAAGAGTTATGAGAGAAAATTTAGCTCTTTAATCCAAGAAATTCTGGTCAAGCTTTCTCATCTATAATGGCCTTTGTTAATCTTTCATGCAATTCATCTTTCCCATACAACGTGTGCTTTCAGTTTTTCCTCCTGGCTAGATACAATTACATTATCCCCATGAAACAGTAAGTTTTCAAATTAAAAGTATGCATAGAATGAAAACATAACCCACATCAAATATTCTCCTAGAGTTCAGAAACCCTAAAAAAATCTATTAAAACTCAATAGTTTTTTGTTCTTGGTCAGCCATGGATAGCGCCTGTAATCTACTCAGTCTGCTGGTTACTTTGCTCGTTATACCCTACTTTCCATGTCCTCGGTCTCTAGTTCATACAGTCGTATTTGCATTTTGGCACATCTTCACAGAGGGACTTAGGAGCTGTGGTTAAGTGCGCCTAGGGTTTTTTTCCCCTCTTGGAAGCACATCATCTGTCTTTCAGCTACCCTGAATAGCCTGAGGTATAAAAGACACCTCAGAACAGGATGCAAACCAGTCACCCTGCTGATGGAGTCAGCAGCAAGTTCTGCAGATGGCCTGACATCTCCCTGGCTGAATGCATCCTTAAGCCTTTTTAAGCAGTCACCCTGGCACACCTATTCAACCTAGTAGGGAGTGACTGGTGGAAATCAGGAGATTCTACATTGCAACAGGCAAATAAACAAGACTGTGGATTTTCAAGTAGGTTTCCATATGTTCTTGTTACCAAAATCTATGATCATAACCATTGCATGTGTGCACCCCAGTAGGTATACTAAGAACATACCACAAACTATGTCTTCTCCTAGGCAAATAAATGGATAAACATCTCACCTATGAATTTCAGAAATTTAGAGGTCAAGGGTTTCCTTATTCTTCCAATTTCCTAGAGAAGTTCTAAGCTCATTATGTCTGTCACAGCTAATGTGTGAAATGACAGTGATTGCATTCTCTCTCCTGTGAAAGCAGTCATCTAGCACTGAAACCTGACCTTGTTCCAGATTTCTAAGACTGCAGTGTTGTAATACTGAAGGCTGTGATAACTCTGGGTTATGCATAGGGACATAAAGGAAACTACTAGCAAAAGAGAAGAACTTTAGTCCAATTGCAAAATAGAAACATGCATGTTCCCTGCCTATCATGGAGTGGAAATTTGTACAGTGTAGGGAGTGATGGAGGGGAAAGTTGTGCCAGCTGGAACCTTTACCCTACGTCAATGGATGCCTTCTGGGTTTCTAATGAGTTGCAAGTCCTTAATAGTTTATAGAAATGTCCACACATAATTTTATTCTTGTTAGATAATTAAAACCAGCTGCACACTTAATATTTTTATTTAGACTGCAGTGCAATCTCGAGCCAAATGAATCATTGGTGTAGTATCATGCACTTCATTTAATTACACCAAGCCTGAAGCTGGCCTTTCATAATTGTTTCCTGACAGGACTTTTAGAAGACTAAACTTGAAGCAATATTTATAAAGATCACTGCAAGTGCAGATTCAAAATTACTGTATTGAGTTAAAAGCTAGAGGCCTCTGGTTGAGTAATCAAATCTCTTTGTTCCAAACATAATTGCTTGAGTCTGACTCACTTCGTTCTATTTAAAGGCTAGCTGAAGACTTGCAATATTGAGGTTACTCCACTAAGCTGGTATCACACATTCCATTTAGCTAACAGAGAATAATGTTACACTTCATTTGCAATTTGTAGTGCTAGAAAAGTATTTTATTATATGTTCAACATTAACTGTAATTTCACAACTCAAATCCTTGCACAGATTTTTTTTGTCAAAAAAAATATATCTTTGCATTATTTTGCTCTGTTTCTGCATCATTAAAGACAGAAGAGCCACCACCCTTCCCCCAACTGCTATGAAGGGCCAAGTAAAAGCAATGAAGAATCTTAAAAGCTCCTATATGTTTCCGGTGACCAGTACTGTCATATAATTAGTTAAGATTAAATCATAGTGAAAAGGATGAAAGAAATAGGTCAGGATACACAAAAATTAAGAAAGCCATCAGGATATGCGCTTAGCCCACCTGTTTCCTTGCTCAGTTGATTCTATTAATAAAAATATTAAAAATAGCACAAGAGCAGAGTCTTAAATGCAGTCTCTTGAGATCTTCCTCCTTTAATTTAAAACCCTAAGGCCTGGACATTCATCTTTGTCTTCAATCCAGAACAGAACACAGCCTATTTTGTAAAAAGGAATCAATGGTGTGAGAGGCTTTTCTTTTCAAACCTCTAGCCAATGTCAGTAAACCAATCTTATTGGATATGATTGCAGGGTATCTTCTGCATAATAAGCCAACTGTAAACTGTTATACCTACAGTAGCATCACACTTTTCTAATGCAAAAGAAAAGGAAAATAGAAGAAGGAATAAAAAAATTAAGAACATGCAACTGGTATGAGAAAGTACTCTCTCTAATAATCCAGTATAAAGGTATACAGAACATGGCAGCTACCTTCTTAGGAATTTGAATAGCTTTGTAGCAGGTAGGGTTCACAAAAGGGTGTTTATAAAGTCATGTGTCCAGTGATAATTGGTGATGCTAGTAACTGTATTTTAATTACCTATTAAAATGCTGTTATCTTCCCCCAGGTTGTGGAGACCTAGAAATCATCCTGGGTTTACAAATGCAGACTAAAAATATAATAACAAAACCTTCTGATACTTTAAAATCTAGCAACAATGTGGAGTTTTACTGATTCAAACTATACTACTTATCACCATTAACAGGATAACTCAACTGCATTTTAAGAAGAAATTAGTACTTGAAACTTGCATCTTAGACTACTTGTAATTTGAAATGTACCTGCACTGACTAAAATTTTAAATAGATAATTCTTTTTAAGAAATATTTCCTAGTGACATAAAGAGACTGTGATCTGCTGCAAAGCAGCTTCAAAAACCTTCAGGAAGTACTTTGCAAAATTAATATAATACATAAAAGAATTTTAAAGGGAGAATCATCTCCTCCTGATATAACTCATCTTAAAACTCTGGAAGACACGCTCATCCATTTCTAAATGTCTGTTTTGCTGTTGCTGTATGTTCACATTAAGTCCTGACTTAGTCCCTGCTGTTAAACCTTATGTGAAGCCAAGGGCATTTTAGCCTCTGAAATCAAAAACATGTGCTTGCATTGCTTACTAGTATAAATTAGACATTTTTGGTCTAAACAGAAATTGAAATACTGAATTGTAACTCTTCCACATAAAGAAATTAGCAATAAAGAAGGCTAGTAGTGGTGTACTCAAATCACTACAGTAACACAGCTGCTTCAACATCAGCTTAGGCAGGCAAAGGATCAAAAATGGACACAAAAGCAAACAAAACAAAATAAGCTATTAGAAAAGGAACAGATAATAATACAAAACATCGTGCCACAGCACAAAATCTGTGGTATACGAGCATCTTGGAAGACGCAGGTCTGGTCTCCATCTCAAAAAGATTCACAAAAGGCAATGACCCTTGTCAAAGGTATGAAATGGCATCAGAATGAGGAATAACCAAGCTTATTAGAGGTATTCAGCTTGGAAAGTAGAAACCTCTTACCTCTTTGTCTATGTCCTCCTACATTTATTTCTAGAAAACACCTTTTGGCCACTGCCTGTGATGGGCACTGAATTACCTGGGTCTTTTTTTCTTTTTTGTATGCTTTACTCATTCCTAAAGTGCAGCTGATATAAACCCATTTTGTGCTACTCCTGTCTCCGCAAGTACTGACTCCGCTTCTCAAGCATGTTCTGCAGCTTGCATTCTGTATCTTGCAGTGACTTTGCTGAGACAGCTGCAACTTAAGCAAGCAAGTTTAAAGACAGGTCTTACTGCAAAGCTGGATCACATTGCAGATGATTGACACAGTGTGAAAGAAGCTGTTTTAGTGCTGAAGATTCCCAGGTTAGTTTGAATAATAAACGTATTTGACAATAATTTTCTTGTCAAAATTTCCTGAGTGTTATGTCTAGTGCAATCAACTCAGTGAAGCACTGCTGACCGTTTCTACATTTGGTGGTTTCCGAGTCTTTGCTGCAGTGTTTCTTAGTAGTTGACCCTCTTTGATGTCCTGAAAGCACATCAGAAAGCAGTTGTTGTGGTTTAACCCCTGTCAGCCACTAAGCAAGCCCCTGTAAGCTTGGTTACTGCTCCCCAGTGGGATGAGGGAGAGAATCAGAAGGGTAAAATGAGAAAACTCTTTGGTTGAGATAAAGACGGTTTAACACATGAAGCAAAAACCACGTGCACAAACAGATCAAAAAAAGGAATCCATTCACCACTTTCCATGGACAGGTAAGTATTCAGCCATCCCCAGGAATGCAAGGCCAATACTAGCTGCTGTGAAGAACATTAATTCTACCCCAGACGAAACCACCACAGCAGTAATAGGAGCCACTCCAGGAATCATGTGAAAATTGCCCATCTAGATACAATTCATTCATCATATTTATCTCATGTGCCCAGTATTGCCTAGTAGCACCAGTGCCTGGTGCCATGCATTGAGACTTGAAGGTACACAAGGCCACAGCATTCTCAAAATGTGTTTAGAATTCATCCTGTGCAAATGATGACAAAAGCTCAATTAAATAAAAAAATTAAAAAAAAATTCTTATTACACTTGGGAGAATTGTCGCTGCAATAAACTGCAAGCAAAAACTACAAAACAAGCTAAGCTGTAACATCAAAATTCCCAACACTCTTTCCTGAAACCCACCCCCCTGTCACATACATTGCAACAGTTTCAGGAAAGCTGTAGAAGAATTGAATTGCTTGGGTGGGCTTTGCATTCTAAATATAGAATTAAAACAGTTTCACTGGTTAGGCACTCAAGGACTGCTTTGAAATGGCAAACATTCATCAGTTTTCAGCATATAAAAATGGTTTAAAGATACAGTAGTCATTTTAACACTGTTTGAAATAACCTTCTCTTATTCCAGAGGACAACAGTGAAGTGGGGAACATTTGCTTTTTTCATTAGTAGATCATACAGCTGTGACAGCTGGAGTGACGTGAAGGCCAGCAGTGTATTCAGCTGTATAATTGCAGACACCCTGAGGAACATTTACCTACTTTCCAGATGCTCATTCTTTTTTTCACAAAGCAAAAAACCTGACCATTCTGTAATTAGTCCCCTTTATGCTTTATAACTAAACGACCCAACATGTATTGTTGGTGATTTTACAAAAAGAAAAAAAAAAAACAAAAACCAAAAAAAGTAATGAGGTCAAGAAAGTCAGCAGGAAAGGTATAACAATATCAAAATGTGACACAAACCTTCAGGCTACTGGCCAATTATCTAAGACCTGGTCTTGATGATGCTGAGTTCAGTGGCTCTTCCTTCTGGGTAGACAAACACTCTCAGCTGGGTTGCCCTTGTCCAAAGTCATTAAGGATCAAGCTACTGCTTATGGAAAATTTCCTGAATCTAGAAGGCCACTGATCTCAGCATTTCAAATAACATGGACTTCTCTGTGGAAGAAAAAAAGATTTTTGAAGTAGAATCTATCCTACAAACCTCAGTTAGGACCAAGATTATGGCTGTAGGAGGGCACTACAAAGATGAAAAATCAATAGAGAATTGTGTCTACACCAGATTGAGAGAGGTTTCTCTTTGGAGGTTTCCCAAAGATACACACACACACTCACAGAGTGCAGGAAACATGAAAAAGATGGTCATGAGTGTACTTGTATTGCATGGGTGCTGACTATATATTTGTAGTATACACCAGCCACTATCACAAACTAACATGACATGAGAGCAACTGGATGGGGGGAAAACTGTTTTGGGACTCTGAAGCAGCAAGCCAAACCCCTTCAAACCTCACACACAGATTATGAGGTTTATACCACTCCTATTTCCCCATCAACAAACCAGTCCTTTCTGTCTCCCTGTCTGTCATGACACATACCATTCCCAGCTGTCAGGCAGGTGAGCAGCTGTCTTGCATACCATAATCCAGAGAGTGAGTGAGAAGATGGGATGTGACACTGCTGCTGTGGGACATTTCAGTTAATAGGTTACAGTTCCTTGTTACAGACTGGTACTTTGGCCTCTTCCTTGTATGTGTAATACTTCAGTCACACCCTCTGTTACCGTATCACTTTAGGCAGATAGTTCCAAAATCTGCAAATACTGTTAGCAGTATTTAGAGACTATTACATATCTTCTGTATTGCTGTTCTAGCACTCCCAGTGCAACTTGACATGCTGCAGACAGGAGCCGTGAACATTAGATAGTTCATGCACACTCACAGGGAAATGATGCTGGAGAACTGGTAAAAAATTTGGGGTTGTTTTAACACTTAATTCAATGCAGCATTTAAGCTCCTCTGGAGACCTGACCACTGGAGGGTGACATCACCACAAAGAAGGACTTGTAGAACATGAACTTTCTCTGGAAGTCACCTGAGCAGCAGGATGCAGCCCAGGGTTACAAAAAGCAATCACAAAGGTCTCTCTGCACATGATCAGATGGCTGCTCCTCTGGAGTTTTCACCTTTTTCTTTATATGTGTAATTGTTTCTTTTGAATGGGAAGGTTGAAAAGTACTGATCTCTTGCTATGTAGCACAGTCAAATTTAGGTATTTTGAAGTCTGACAGTACAACTATAGAATTGCAAAAAGTTTCTGTGGGCTGCTTTTTCAGTTTGTTTCTTTCTTTCTGAGATACAAAGATGTTGCATAATCAAAAAAAATAAACCAAACAGGAATTCTATATTTCAGTGTTTCACTTTACCTAAACCAAAGCCCTGACATTCCTTCTAAACAGAGATTCTAAGATGTATTTTAGTGCAAATTTCAAACATCTTCTCAGTGTATATATGCCATATTGGTGAAAATGTAAAAATAAGGGGTTTTTTTCCTCTCTATATTTAATAGCCTTTTTTTTCTTCTTTTAATTAAAGATGTGATAATTAATTGTTCCCGTTGTCTGCCAATAACATGCACATGTAGTGGTTTGATTCAGCATAACACTTGTTTGAGTAATTAAACACCTGTGAAAGTAAAACTAACCCTAAGTACATTTCAAAAAACTGTGAGAAGATTCCTTCAGGGGACAGGAATTCCAATCCCAGATTCCTTGAAGGGACAGAAGTTCCAATCCTACACCTAATGCAAGGCATCCTATCCTACACCTAATACACGGCATGAGGCCATATAAATTGCGCCTTTATGATATTATAATTTTTTGCCATGGAGATTATCATAGAATTATAGAATAATTTGTGTTGGAAGGGAGCTTGAAAGGTCATCTAGTTCAACCTCCCAGCAGTGAGCAGACCCATCTTCAACTACACCAGGTTGCTCAGAACTTTGTCTGACCTGACCTTGAATGTTTCCAGGGATGAGGCATCCACCACCTCTCTCAGCAACCTGTTCCAGTGTTTCATGATTCTCATAATAAAAAATGTCTTTCTTATATATAGTTTAAATCTGCTCTGTTTACTTTAAAGTCATTACCCCCTGTCCTATTGCAACAGGTCCTGCTAAAAAGCTTGTCCCTATCTTTCTTATAGGACCCATTTAAGTACTGAAAGGCTGCAATAAGGTCACCCCAGAATCTTCTCTTCTACAAGCTGAACAACCCCAACTCTTTCAGTCTTTCTTCACTGGAGACATGTTCCAGTCCTCTGATAAATTTTGTGGTCCTCCTCTGAACCCACCACAACAGGAGCAGGTCTTCCCTGTGCTGAGGACCCTAGAGCTGGATAAGCACTCAGCTGGGATCTCATCAGAGTGAAGTAGAAGACCAGAATCACTTCCCTTGCCCTGCTGGCAGCTCTGTTTTTGACACAGCCCAGGATATGTTTGGCTTTTGGGGCTGTAAGTGCACATGGCTGTCTCATGTCCAGCCTCTGACCATCAGCACCCCCAAGTCCTTCTCAGAAAGGCTGCTCTCAATCCCTTCATTCGCCAACCTGTATTGATACTGGGGGTTGTTGAGCCCCATGAGGTTTCTGTGGGCCCACTTCTCAAGCTTGTTCTGGTGCCTCAAATGGTATCCAGTCCTTCAGGTGTGTCAAAAACGACATCTTTGAGAAAGTTTTATGTCACTGGACATAATAGGAGGAAAGACCTGAACTGAGCATCAATAAGCAGTAAAATTTTTATCTAAGGGGCTCTAATATTGTCATGACAAGAAACAGAAACTATGGCATGCAATAAGAGATTTGCCCTCCACAGAAAATCCATATGCTATCAATAATTCTTTAGATTCCATATGTACTTCATGGTGGATGCTCAGAGAGCTTTGTGGAATGATAACTAGTAAATTGTTTGGCTTTTTTTTAAAATTTCTGATATGTTGTTAAAGGTGATGCACAATTTTCAAAGCTTCTGACAATGAAGAAGAAGCATTTACCATTATTCTTGCAATTGCTTTTTGATAAAATCTGTGATGGTCTATACTTGCGTCAGGAAAACATTAGGCTGATATCAAAGCAATTCCTGTGAGAATTAATGCTAAGTACCATAGATACTGATGAATATCAAGGCCATCTTTTACCCTCTGCTTTTATATGTGCAGAGGAGTGCAAAATCAATCAAAAATGTCAGTCAGTTTTTAATAACTCTAATAATTAAATAAAGGCATTGTCCCAAATCTCTGATACACTATTCATAAGAACACAGTGCACTTCTGTTAAGAAAGATGATAAATCTGGTAGATCATTTACATTTGACTAGTATTTCCCAAGGGATAAAGCTTTCGCAGAGAACAGAAACCAAAATTTAGAACTTAAATGAAAAAGCAGCGTTAGCAGAATGAACACAATTTTTTGAAATTATTAGTTGCAAGTACTATGGTAAGCTCTTCTTTAATGAAGAAAATTTAAAAGTCAGTGAGAAGGAATAGACTGAAATTATTTCGACTTAAGTTCAAAGTTTTGCATTTAAGGACCATATGGCTCATTGCCCTAAGTCTGACATGAACATCAATGGGAGGTCCATGAATGGTTTTACATCATTGTATGGCCCCATTCCTGCAACAAGCCCACAGAGATGGATTCCCTGCATAGGCAGCCTTAGATATGTCACTGGCACTCCACATGATCATCTACTTGTATAGAAATTATTGCAGAACCAAGACCTCTACACTTACAAACTCCCCATTAGACAGCATGTGTTGTTGGCAATATGTAATCCCTACTCAAAAAACATGTCTGTAAAGGTAACACTGTGAATGAATTTTATGCAGATACTTTAATATTACCTGACTACCTGATTTTCTGTGTCATTTGCAGCTTCAGGGTTCTGGGACTTCATCATCACTGTTCATCAGAAATTAGAAAAAATGGTGGGTCTTTGTCTTGCTGAAAACCAGGCAACCAGAGTCTGTCAAGTAAAAGAGATGGTATGGAGCTTATCCGATTTTTTAGGGGGTTACAATCATATAAATCTTTCTATAATGAAAATCCACAGCAAACATTGCATGAAGTATTCCTAGAATGTAAAATAAGGACACTACTTCAAAAGATGCATAGTAATTCTGCATGTAAGAAATATACATTATGATCTTCATCAAATAAAATAATTGAGGATGACATTTGTAAGATAGCTTGAGTGAATACCGTTTAACAAGATGCGCTTACTTGATGACTGTTTATAAAAAAAATATATACTTAGAGAAAAAAAAGGTCATATTTATTAAAAGTAACAGGAGCCTAAAATTTATTTAATCATGTTGAAAATTTAAAATCACATTTCTCAAGTTTTGGGTTCACTTTGTCTCCAATGTGTCTAAACCCCAAAATATCAGAACAACCTAGAGCCCAGTCCTGAAGCTGATGTCTTGGGTAGACTGACTTCTGTGGGTGAAATTCCACGAGGTTGTCATGTCTATTCAGCTGTGGCATCTTCCGTAGTTTAATCATGGTCCAGATATGAGCAACTGTTTGGACCAAAGTGTTTACTGCAGCCTAGATTTTTGCTTTGATTTCATAGTCAGCTTCAAAATACTCTCCTTAAACAGTTTCCTGAAATTATTAACAATCTTTGTACAGAACAGAAAAACATTTTTTAAAGCCACAATGAACACCCTTTAGAATGAAACAATATGGCAAGCAGATAATGAAATAGTACAAACTGGAGCCACTAAATCTACAACTATTTAAATGTTGAGCTCATTACGCTGGTGCACAATCTGCTAAGCCTTAATTCCCCATTCCCAACAAAGATGGGCCATCTTGGGTGTCCAGAATGGCTAATCAGCATCTCCATTTTCAAGATTTATAGAGACATATCAAGCTTGCATCCATTTCTTTTCCCAGTGAAATAGCACCCACTATTTAGTACCAAAACTTGTGTAGTTGAGAATCAAGATATTGTGCTGGTACATCCACTACAACCTGTGCTCCCTGTCTGCAGAAAAATCTTGCACAAGTAGAGTATACATATTATTCAAAGATGGCTCAGGTGTAACCAACATACATCTCAGAGAAAACTAGTCTCTATGTGATTCCCATAGCAATCTTCTTGGGATTGTCAAAATTGGTCATATTTCCCTTTACTCTGAAAAATACAGTAATTTCAGTGTTTTCACTTCTAGCCTAGGGCCACAACTATTGTCAAGCAGTGCTTGAGTCAGTGCTTATAAAGGAAGTTCAAGGTCTGTCAGTATAAGAAATCACACTGTAAGTTTAGAGATGGTCTTAGAGACTGGATTTCAAGAATGTTATCTGGAAATGTAGAATAGCCGATACAGGTCCTCATGTCATTTACGAAAATGAAAATTTGTTGTTCTAGAATTTCACTCAGTGCAATTCTAATATTGTTATTAAGTTATTATTGTTGTTATTTAATATCAGATTTGGGTGCATAATCCTGATAAACCCATTTATGTGACATAAATAAGCTATAAAATAACAGACAGTATTCCCATAACTGGGCATGAGATCTTGCTCTACTAAGGCAGGTATACAGATATTCAGTCAGTTATGATACAAACAGGTTTGGAGGAAGGCTATAAAATCATCTCTGACAGTACTTGACTTCCAACTTTTCCTTCATTTTCAGCATATTGCAGCATGTAAGGTGATGCAAACAATGTTCATGTGCCCTTCCCCACCATGTGTACTTCAGTCAGGTCCCTCTGCATGCCTCTGTAGCTGTTGTACAGGAAAGCGCTGTAATGATCCTTATTGACCCTTAATTAGCTCTCACACAGTTACCATGCAAAAAACAATAGCAGAATGAGGACGTCTCATGGACTGTCAATGTCCCTATAAGACTCTGTAGGGAGTCTTATAGAAAGAAAGGAATGTGAGAGGAATCCATTATATTTTTTCTGAGGTTGTGCAGTATTCAATATAACTATTGGTAAGAAGGTCAGCATTTTAATCCAGATCTGGTTTTAATTTCGCTCATTGTTTAAAAGAAAGATATTTTTATTGACGTTAAGGACCATAAACACTGCAATCCTGAATTTCAGAGGCTCTCATGAGGAATAATAAACTCCAACTTAACTACATTAGTTAATAATAATAATAATAATTAGTTAATAATAATAATAATTTCACAGCAGTGTGTGCTTTGTTTCTGTGTCAACATGTTGCATGAACACAGTGAATTTTTGTTTTCCATTCTATTTTAAGCACCAATATTTCAAGCAACATCTTGTTTCCACATGGAGTAAGCCTCTTCAGTTAAAAAACAAAATGGTTCTCTTTTGTTCAAATAACACTGACCCTTGACGATACCTTTACATTATATTAAATACATGCAGCCAGTTCACTTATAAAATAAAATCTCTTTTCCTCTTTTACTTAGATAACTTTAATACAAGTAGATGGGCATGATCAAGTTAGAGTCTCTTCTGTAAGGAACAACATTTAGTTCAGGGAATTTGTATTGGGGAGTCAAAGAAAAAAACACTTGGCATACTTTTTTATAACATAATTCATTTTTTTTCAATAATTATTGCTTCCCTTGGGCACTATCTCTGTTTTAACATCAGTTTAGATTATGTTGATGATCTCTGATTTTGCAGTCTGCGCCAGGAACCACTCACTGTATTCCCCTCAGATACAGTGAAAGAAAAGGGCTGAACTGACTAAATCAAACTTCCAGTGATTAACCATAAAGGGATTTTTTCATTCTAAAGATTTCTTTTCTCATAGCACACCACAGTGGGGTAAAAAAAGAAAGGAGGAGAAACTTGGGCAAAACCAACCTTGTACCCTTTGTTTACCTATCTTCTTCCAGAACCTCCTTGTCCCTGAACTTGGGAGATGGCACATGGCATGGGGAACTCTTGCTCTTGTGGTTCTGGTCTGCATGCTCAAATGGTCACATGAACAACGTGCTCATTCCTTTTGACTCCAATTCTGGCCTAGCCTAGATTTTCTTCCATAATTTCTTTGACTTTTTACATAAAAAACTGTCTGTGTTGTCCATTCTTTGTAGGAACCCAGATGTTCCTAAGAACTTTCACTAAAAAGACAAGAACTAACCTGTACCAAGGAACATAGCCCAAGCTATTGTGAGAGACTGAAATGTTAAAGGTTAATGATTCAAACAATTGGCCATTTGCAAAAGCAGCAGGTGCTTTGCTGATGTCAGGTTTGCACATCTGAAATTAAGGGGAAGAGGAGAGGTTTTCAGTGCGGGATGGCCACATCTCTGATCTGTAGAATAGCAGAGGGGGTGAGAACCCACCACCAGAGGATGACCACAATAAACCAACCTTTGTTTAGCAACAATCTGGATTTTGAGCCAGATAAGGGAAGAGGCTGATTAGAAGCAGATCCTTCCAGGTGGGACAATACTTTTAAACATACCAATGTCTTCCTTCCCAACAAGACCCAGGTGTAAAACTACTTCCATTCACACATAATCCTAAAGGTGTTCATCCCTTCTGATAAGGCAAAATTGGTGGAAATATACAAGCATGTGAAACAGCTGTCATGTCTTAGAATGTGGCATAAACCATCAAAGACTCCCAAAGGATCTCCAGACTCATTTCTGAAGTTCCACCAGAGGACAGTGCATGATCCATAGTGTTGCATCAGAGAGGGTAAAATTCCCCTCTAGGGGAGGTACCTGGGCATTCCCACCTCAACCTAAACATATATTAACTTATTGATCTTACTCTTTTGATCTCTCTCCCCACAGCTGGTGGATCAAGACTGCAACCCTTGACATCTGCATTGCAACAATCGAGCCTCTCTTTGAATACATGGGTGTTGATATCTTTCCTCTCAACTATCTACTGTTATCCTTTCTTTCTCTCCCTTTATTTTTCCTTATGTATTTTCTTAAGTGATGTGTAATAACCCAAATGGCTAAATACCTCTTCTCCATTGCAACCAAATTGTTCTAGAATAAACCTGTCCCTTATAAATATATGTAA
Source organism: Climacteris rufus (assembly GCA_013398175.1). Taxonomy (NCBI): domain Eukaryota; kingdom Metazoa; phylum Chordata; class Aves; order Passeriformes; family Climacteridae; genus Climacteris; species Climacteris rufus. Next base: position 519,633 of record VZRZ01003578.1, read on the forward strand.
TCTGTCCCAAGGAATCTATTAACAAGAACCCCAGTTACCCCACCTCAGAGGTGGGTCATAACAGCTGTCAGCGTGTGTCTGAAGTTTTACACATTTTAAGGGAAAAAAGGGGATGATAATGTTCAACGGTTAAATAAATCCATCCCTTATCACTGACACAGGAGGTGAGCCATATGGTATCAAACCTCATCTGTGGTATTCCTAGCAAACATTAAAACCCTTATTTGGACCAATAACAAGTATTCCTCATGAGTGCTTTTGCCAAACCATTGAACTAGAGCAGATGTTTATGTTGCCCTGACTTTTGCAGTTCTGGATGTTATCATTCTTTTGTAACTGGCTCTCAGACATTCTTTGTAAACAGAGCCATGTTATTGTAACGGTATGTTTTATTTACCTTCCTTTCTCCTGGGCACAGAAGTTTGATGGACATTTCCTTTGACCAGTGTGATTGAGGGGAGACCCTTTGTCTCCTCCAATACACAGTGAATTATAAGACACATATATAGTAAAGATGGGCAGGGGAAGCCCAGAACTTGTTCCTTCACTCTCGAGAGGTTTCTGTCTCCTTCTTTCGTGTCGTTACTGCGACATGTTTACAACCTCCCATACCATCACAGGTTTACTTCTCTTAAACTTTCTGCACTCTCATTGTAACATGGCAAAGTTGAAAATATTTACTAGAAAATGAAACCTGTCCTATTGCACCAATGAGCCCATGACAGATACTGTTTTGTTAGCAATAGGAGTAAGGCCTTTTCTCTTTTTCCTTCCCAGCATCAGATACAGCAATGTTGATTCTCAGACTCAATGCTATAAAAAGGGAGCAGAGAGTATTGGGAAAACATAGGACAAGAAAAGAGCGAGTCTAGTCATGTCTGCTGACATATTTCTCAATCCCAGTGATACCATCCTACAGGATTTCTCTATGGCTTGCAAGTCGTCAGTCCCATCTGGCATTCTGACATTGATGGGGCAACCCAGTGAATGAAAATTAGTTAGTACTGAGCTTGTTATAGAAAAAACACATTGTTCCTGAAGACAATATGGTATGATATGAGGGTTGTGGGTGTTGGAATATGCCTTTGCAGTAATATCTTGATGGGTATTTTACCTATAGATTTTCACAGGGGTGGAGTTGCAAGACTAAGTACAATCATAATCACTGGGACGCAAATGACTGTTTCTGAATTATGGTGCTTCCTTGTCTTCACTCTAGACTATTACCATATATTCTGTACTTAATTTTCAGCAACAAATTTTATCATACCCAATAAATAGGATGCTCAGTGTCTTCTTACTGGTACATTCAGAGAAATCAATTTTCAGACAGCACATTCAAAAATATTGTTTACTTCAGTGGATGGATGTCAATCAAGACAAAAAAATTATTTGGAAAAAAATAACCAGTGATGGGTATAATATTAGAACTGTTGAGTGAGTCTGAGGAATTTTGTAGAAGCAAGGATGCCCAGACACTCTTCAGAGTTCAGTGTCTTTCAGGAAAATGTCTTTTAAAGAAAAAAGTAATGAAACAGCCTAGAAGATTTCACTCTTGATTTTTGAGAGAGTACATGGTGGAAAGAAATACACAGAATCGTTTAGCAGTGCCTACCACTATTATCAAGAGAAACTGACAAGACTTTTTTCTAAGCACATGAGCCTCACCACATGTCAAGACACACCACTCCATTCCCAATGGGATTAAGTTACTCTCTCAATTATTTCAAATTGCATGATGGAATTCACAATAAAAACATTAAAAGATACATTCATTTGAGAGGACTAAAACTGCTATCATGAGTAAGTTCATAAGTAAGGTTACATGAGTTCTTTGTTTTCTTCAATTAAACAACATACTTTTTTTAACCACTTACTGAAGAGCAACTATAAATACTAGGATAATCTGCTTTGGTCAAATCCATTAAGCTTGAACATATCCTTAGGGGACTATTGATTATCTCTTAACCTCTCTTTCAAAGCAGAGCACAAAATTTGTTACTTGGGAAATGCATCCGACTTAACACATTGGCCTCATTGAGACTTTTGAGCACCTTAAAGTCATTCAATTAGAACTAGTTAACACAAACAGGCTTTTAAAGAAAAAAAAATCATGTAGGATTATGTGGTTCAAATTCTAATCCTGTTACTTTAGTTTCCTCATAGGAAAGATTTATTCTTATAGTCTTAACAAAACTACATTGATAAAACATTTTCTTCTGAAAAAAAACCACCTAAAAATAAATTACTTCATTGGCCGATCTACAGTTAAAACCTAAGGAATCAATATTCTTGTGTTTTATGTGTGTTGTAGTCTGATAGCCATTTTTCTTTAATGCTACTGAACTTTGAAAGGGTTTTTTAAATATTACTGCAGAGAAACAAGCTTCTAACTTCTGGTACTGCCCAAGGAACATTATTTCCTTCAGATTTAATAGGTTCATTTATGACATAGAGTTCTATTAAAAGAAAAATAATGTAATAAAATCATCAGTATTCTACATAGATTTATAAAGAGAAAATATAGTTTAGAAAGTGTTAGAAAGTGTGTCTTAAGTGAAGTTTTATAATGGATAAAGAGTCAGATCACTTCCATGTTGAATGTGGCAGTGTGTGAGGCTAAGGCCACAGCCAGCAGGCCTCGACAATGGTGGAAGAGAGCTCAGCACACTGCCCTCTGAGACAGCGATTCTGGTTAGCGTGACACTGTTACCAAATCCATGATTCCTTTCGGTTTCTATTTGCATTCGTTGTTTCCATTGGTTCACTATCCAGTTATGTAGTGTTCCATATGGTTATGTTCTAGCAAGTTCTTGTATCCTCGGTTACTCATTGGTTATATTGTAATTTCTGTTTTCTCATTGGCTGTTCCCCCCCTGCCTTTCCCTATAAAAAGCCCTGTCTTTCGGGGAGCGAGGTNAAAATAAATTACTTCATTGGCCCATCTACAATTAAAACCTAAGGAATCAATATTCTTGTGTTTTATGTGTGTTGTAGTCTGATAGCCATTTTTCTTTAATGCTACTGAACTTTGAAAGGGTTTTTTAAATATTACTGCAGAGAAACAAGCTTCTAACTTCTGGTACTGCCCAAGGAACATTATTTCCTTCAGATTTAATAGGTTCATTTATGACATAGAGTTCTATTAAAAGAAAAATAATGTAATAAAATCATCAGTATTCTACATAGATTTATAAAGAGAAAATATAGTTTAGAAAGTGTTAGAAAGTGTGTCTTAAGTGAAGTTTTATAATGGATAAAGAGTCAAATCACTTCCATGTTGAATGTGAGCAGAACAGAAAAGGACTTCCTGTGCCTCTTTGAATTAATTTGAAGTAGTTTTTGTTGCCAGTGGCATCTACCTGTGAACAAGGACTCAGGTTCACTTAACATGAATTTTAAGTTAATATATCTCAGTGTGTTTTCACAGTGTCCAGATTACTATTTTACTCATAAAACTACAATGAAACTCCTAACCTTTCCTGCCCACCTTTCCATCCAAGAACGTACTGTCAACAGTCAAAAAGACCTGTGAGTTCAATAGCTGTATGGATACAGAAGCTACACAAGATTAGAGAGACTCTCTTCATGCTGGTGGGGGCTAAAAAAAGCAGAAGAATGGGGTGGAAAAGAATGGAAGTGGTGGAGAAAATGCTAGCTACCCTGTTAATGCTTATTAGTCACCTGCCTTACTACTGATTATCTTATATGTACAAAAAGCTTTCTAAACCACATGAAAGACACTTTTTTTTTAAAGAACACAATGCCTTGATCAAAAATTATTTTCTTTATTTATTTATCAAGAGAGACTCTCATGAATCACACAATATGGTCTCCATTTAGTCAGCAAGGCTATTTCTCAGATGAGAAAGAGTTGAGTACTTTTAAGTTCCAGGGTTTTAAAAGAGCAGGTTATCCCTGCATGAAATCGAAAGAGTATCTATAATAAATAAAAGAATAAGAGGCTTTCAAAATCATACATTTACACTTCAGAAAATTAGCAACATTTTAATTCTAACCTCAGGTTTTGTTTATCCAAATATTATCTAAGGAACCACTGCATGGACATTAGCAAAGCTACAGATCCAGGCTTTATTATGACTCTTACAGGAAATTTTTCTGAACTTGCTTCCATTTATACAGCAGGTCTCATTGAGAAATATTTTCATGATGTTTTCATATTTGTTAGAGAGACTTTTCTTCTTCCTACCATGCACTTCACCTGACACCATTGTAAATCAAGCTCTTTCAATCCACAAGTTTATTTAATTAATGAGTTCTCTGAATTTTAATTATCTGAATCAACATATAGGTATCACCCCCAACTTCAACACAATCCCAAACCTATCAATTGAAAGCCCTGTGCCACAACTTGCATAGGGCACAGGCCAGATCCGGGTTGATTGGCTGAAAAATTAAATCTTGCTTTCACTTGTTTCTCTTAAGTTCACTGCTGTTGCTGATTTTCTCATATAAAATCATCTTCGTTATTTTGTTCCATACAAAGGCGAATTAATAGAAAAATAAGAAATACAAATTTTAAAGGCTTGTTGATAACACCAAACTCAATCTCCAAATGATGAAATATCATGCCATTTTTAACCTGCTAAAGTTACATGTGCATCTTAATGTTCAAAAATGCGTAAGCAATGAAAGCTAAATATTTTTCAGTAGTAAGGATAAATAATGCTACTATTTAAATTTTTTATTTATTCTTAGTTTTGCCCACAAAAAGTAGGTCACTAGAAACCTACTACATATAATTTACTTTTCTTCTTAACACAACATGCTTTTGTAACACTTCATTAAAAGCAGTTTTGATTGTTAAGCTTCAGTAAAACTGTGAGGTTGGATAGTAAGTCATCAATCAAATTTGTGTATAAATATAAAAATAGAGAAATGGTTCTAATTCAGAACAGTGAGACACCTTCCCATTTCACTTAGATGGAATAAATGGACACTGTGGAAAGCTTCAAATCATCTAAATATGTGAAAGGATTGAGAAACCATAGAGTGTACTAAACTGCTGAGTCCAACTGGCTGAGAGGTATAATTCAGTACACAGAAAAAGAAGAATTTTATGGTTTTGAATGGGATTATCTGCATGCTGATGTGAAAAGTAAAAAACGTATGCTCCTTAACAAAAAAAAAACTCCCACAGAACTCCACACATACTGCTTCTTTATGCTACTGATAAGATAATTAATCTAATTGTTAACTTTTCACCATCTAGTGCACAAATGTGAAGCTATAGAGGCAAAGTGTGTGCCTCTCAAATTATTGAACAAATATCAGCATGTTGCTGAATTTTTCTTTCAAGAATATCTACTGTCTTAAAATGATGCCCAGAAAATAGAAATACTAATGAGTACATGACAAGAACAAAGAAATACAATCTATAAATCTAGCCGCGAATTTTGTAATTGGTCATGCTTAATACACCATGTGTTCTTTAAGGGATAACCACAATGTCCTAGCTTAAGTTATGCAATAGTATTTGTAAACTATAGCATTATGGGGCATTGCTGTATTCTTATTCTCATAAATTGTTGTGTTTTAATACAACTGGAAAATGTTTAGACCCTATGTACACGCAAATTTTTCTGTGATAAATATACAGTACAAGAACTATAGTTTTACACTTGGCTTCTAATATAGAAGCTTTGGTATTATCATTTTACAGTTCTACTTCATAGGATTTCAAGTAACCTAGATACCTCACAGGCACCACTGAGATGCCACTTATTCCTTTTTCTTGATAAATTAATATAAGGCCTTAAATCTTCTGTCTTTTGTACTGTGTATGTTCCATTACTTCCATGTTTAACATTTACTTTTTAAAATGTCACAATGCACCTTTTGTAGCTAAGAATTTTTGGCCCAGTCACACATTAAAAGGTCAGTGTTTAACCTATCAGAGACACCATAGTTATAACTGTGGGACTTATGGTCTTGTTGCTGCATTAGCCTAAGTATAAACAGCCCCTGGCAGGATGGCATGGACACAGAGTCTGAGGAAAAATCCACTGGGACAGAAACCAGACCTCTCAAAGAAACACTGGAGCAACATATGTTGTTACAGAGGAAAATACAAAAGAGGGGAAAAGACATTTTTCCTTTTCCTTGGGCATTTTGAAGTGCTTATGTGGCCCAGTGCAGTGTTGTGCCAAGATACCCAAATAGTATAAAAATAAACAATGCAGTCAGTGCATCATTCCACCTAGTTCAGTGACACTCTGATAAAGGCTTACCTCAAACATTTCTGCATGGCGTGTTATGATGCTGGATCATACTAACTGAGCAGATATCATACACACAACTAAAATATGAGGCTTTATGTAGACATATTGTTACATTTTCACTATATAAGAAAACTGTTTGTTCATAATACATCCACGACACTACATAAAACAAAAAGTCGGGGAGCAAGTTGGATCATCAGGGCCCTCTCAACATCAAGAGCTCTCACAGTAACCTGTTTTCCTGCATTGCGCTGGCCTGTCTCAACAAGTTTTTGCCCTGGACAAAGCTCAGGCACAGCTGAGACTGCATGTGATAAAGACAGTTCCCATTAGTCAGTATAGAAGAGGAAAGACCAAGTGTGGGCTCTTTCTGTAATCCTCCAGTAGTACTACAATAGGGTTTAATACCTTAAATATCCCCATATGTCTGCATGCCACATCCCATGGCATACAAGACATATTCTGAGTTTCATAGAGGCTGCACATTTTTTCATGCTATTGATACATAGAAATGACTCCCTCCACCCAAATGCACACACAATTGTGCAGGGGATATTTCATTAGAAGCACAGAAATAGTGCCAGATATAGTGTTCAGTAATTATTTGTTCTTTCACTAGATATTACTTATGAGTACAACAGTTCAATACATGTAGGTCAGCCAAACCATCTTTTATATTCACTTGGGAGGTCAGTCACAGGGCTAGAAAAAGGAAATTATTAAGCGGCTTTTGAAGAAGTCTTGAAAATAATTGAGATATCTTTTTACCACTATATAAAGAATAGTCCTCCATCCTCTCTCTGATCTTTTGCTGGCATACATATATCACTAACAGAAAAAGAAAATGATCTCTAAATATTTTTGAAATTATTTTCTCATGAAACACAACAGGGAGAGTATGGTATGCAGGAATGCCTTTGCTTTGATGGGATAGCACAGATGTAGGACTGTGTACAGATGTACGCTCCTTATGCTAGGGAACTTAAAATGGTTCAGCAAACATTTGCTTCAGAATATGTACTGTGGCATGCAGCAGATCAGGGCCTCACATAGGTTTGAGGAAAACTGGGTAAATCTGAAATACAGTGCTTACACCAGTAAGCATTCCAGAACCCAAATATATCACAACATATGGGTTTCAGTCAATAGCATGACAGCAGTGACAGCACATCATGGTATCCTCCCTGTAAAGCTGTGGTCAACGATAATGAAAATGCCAGATATCAGGTACCATAATTTAAAGGATTAGAGATCATCACCACTACTACTACACAAAAGTCTCTGATGGTATGACACTTGACACTAATTCTGATAGCTTATTACTGATTTTAATAATGAAAGGCATATAATGAGAGAATGAGGGGACCAGCGGTGTATGCAAGCTGGCAGAACATCCCTTTTTGTGAGAATGTTTTGGAAATCCTATGAGTTTTCACATGGATTTGGTTAAGGAGAAATTCCTGGGTAAAGCCAGGGAAGAAGTGAGACCATGACTCTAAAATATCAGTTTAATTTCCAGATCACTGATAGAGGATAGAGATGACAAACTTAAACCTTACCTTCCCATACACTCAGAGAGATTTTGTATTTTATAGTCCTCCATAACCATGTTCTCCATGTTTGTAGCCACTGTATTTTTCCACAAGTGATGTCAATCCTTTAGTAAGTCAAATCCCAGCAACGTACAGTCACTGTTTCCAATCTTTCCTGTAAAGAAATCTAATGCTAAGCACAACATAGACCAAGAATATCTGAAAGCTCACACACGTTTGTGGAGTAGCAGCACTGTCACCCACGCATTCCGTTTCTCATTTCCAGAGCCTGGGGCTGAGCTTACCCCAGGATTCACTGAAGATCTTTGTCCTTCTGCTGCTGTTCAGGCCATGAGTTCACAGTCTCTAGGCTGAACTAAATCTTGCAAGAGAACTCAACCTAAGTTTTGTATCATACCGGTAGCATACAATTCATGTGGCATATACTAGAAAGATATTCAAATAATTGAATGGATAAAGAACTAAAAGTCTACCATCCATCTTCTATCATAATGGTTTATAGACTCAACTAAGCCAGTGATAAACTTGTGAATATTTTGAAATCTTTATCTTACACTATTAAATTTCTGATTGCTTAAAGCCAAATCAAAACCTGTCCCTTCAGAGAAAGACTGTCAAATTCGAGTGCACCACATAAAAAAATTCATAAGCTAATACCAGATTTTCCATAAATTTAACACTTCTTAAATACAAAATAAACCAATTGCCACTATTTGTCTGATTACTTTTTATAGCTGAAATTCAGACCCATTGCAAGTTTTGAGTGGCTTCTCCTTGCTAAAAATGTAACCTGTTAATACACAGCGATGTTACCTGACTCTATCATAAAGATGGTTGAACAGTCCTTTTCATGACAAAGGTGACCTTGCCAGCAGTCTGTTTATAGAGACAGGTGGTAGCTACATACTCCCAAAGCCTGCCTCTCCCTTCCACATTTTGTGGCTGGAAGCATTTTGGACTTGATAACACTCTTCTCTCTCAGAAGGTTTCCTATTAACAAGGTTATATTAAGAATTCCCTGCTACTTCCACACAGCCCACATTTCTTAATGACCTCCCCAACATTCAGCAAACAAGTGAAATTGGAATCTTTCGAAGCCAAGTGTTAACCAGAATGAACATGCACTCCTAACTTACTTTCTAAAATGTAAGTTATTGAATCACTTTATCTGCAATAGTGAGATGTGCTTGTAGCCACACTAACATTACCACAGGAATGGCTACAGCATTGTTACTGGGCATCTATCAGAAACAATTTGTTTTGTTTAGACCTGCCACCAGTTCACTTAATTGGAAACCGAATAGCTCACAGAGTGTAACATACTTTCAGGTGATTCAGCTCTTTGTGGTCACAGCAATGTACCCTTTTTACTGCCACAATGCCTTCTAGGCACTCCACTTGTTCACCCTTTGCTATGCTTTGATCTTCATTTTGGTATGTTTTCTTACATGTCTTATTTCCCCAAACCTTGAAGAAGCATGAACCCTATTTCTAAAATGAAAACATAAAATATTTTGAAATTGCTTTAATTGATTTTGTCTAAAATCTAACAGATGGACATACAAAACATATTTAAGAAAAACACGTGGAAAACTTGAAGCTTGGAAGCTTGGAAGTCCTTGAGAATGGAGTAAAAGTCTCCCTAATAATTCATTTCCACAAGCTTCATGAAGAAATAGAAATGATATCAATCCATACAATCAAAAACAACAATGGAAGAGGCAGAAATCACATCATAACTTTCTATTTACAAGCAAAATACAACTGAAACCCATCATTAAATAGAAAGGTTTACTGCCAGTTATTTTGTTCTCATTCTGACAGACTGGGTGGATATGAACCTATCTGCAATGAAAGAATCTTTATTTCATCCTTCTTAAGTAGAAGTCCTGCTGCTATAGCATGACTAAGAGTTCTGTAGACTGACAGTATCTATTTAACCCTAAGAAAATTGCAGAGCAAATAATGACTGCCATTGTTTTTCCAGTCTTCTATTTTCATCCAGACTTCTATTTTCTTAGCATCTGAAATATTAAAAAAGGAAAAATTCTGTACCTGTCCCATTGCTATCCTCTATGTTAAGGCCATCAGTAAAGAATTCAGTGTAACTTCCTATAGCAAACCCTTGAGAAATCCAGTTACTTTATGTAGCATTTTCCTGTGCTACTTTTAAAAGTATTATGTCAAGAAATCAGGAAAAGAGTAGCAGCTTTCTCCCAGGTAAAACTTGACTAACATTACTGAAATCTAACCTCATACAAACGTGACAAGACTAACATTCGTCAAGCAGAAGCTAGATCTTTACTGATAAATTAAACACAACCAGGGCATATGCTCAAGATGCTAAAAGGTCATTGCTCATGTGATTAAAGTTTTGGAACAGCCTTTGGCATGCCTATGATTCTCAACTACACTTTTCAAGCAATTCCCAGATGGCATTTTAAGGCATGTTTCTCTGGCATAGTCCCTGGGCATTATGACACCAGGGTCACACCTGTGTGCCCTCATGCCAGCTTCCCACCAATGCAGAAAGCATGGGACTGTGATATTTAAAACATCCCTCTTCTGAGATCTCTCTTTTTTCAAGACTGTGTTGTTGTATCCTCCTTCTTGGGCCTGCTCAGAAACTCTTGACAAGCCTTGACTGAACCAGATGAGCATTGAAGAGTCCCTTTACTGTACCTGTTGGGGGGCAAAGCATCCTTGACCCTACCAGGCACTCTTGTATGACACAGGTGGGAGCAACAATGACCATAACAGAAACATCAGCTGGCTGGCCAAGGTGGTAAAAGGATAATCAGTCATCCCTTGACAGCCTTGGAACATTCCCTACTGAATTGTAGCCCAAGTGGAACAGTACCATTATTGCTGGGGTTTTTGAAATTATTTCCAAACATTTTGGAAACTCCAGTAGCTAACAAGATGGAATATTTCCAGGATGAAAATTTTGCAGATGTGTAAAGCCAGTTATCTTGCAACCTTCTAAATGGTGATCCTAAGTGAGTCCTCTAGAAGCTCTCCTGGACCACAGCAGGCTGCACCAGCACCCCTCTCTGAGTAGGAAACCTCTTAGAACTCATGAACCATCAAGTTTTTGATACTCAACAGACTGTTGACAATAATGAAGCCAAGGCTGACAGCTCTCTGTACACATACTCCTCAAGCTGCAATGTATGCCTGTTGAGAAAAGCTAAGGGATTTGATGTATTTCCATGAACCTGAGGGAATTTTTTGATATACATGGATATAGATACAGATAAATCCATCTCTTTTCATGGATGCATGCATGTGAATTGATTATGATACAAATGTTGTTATCACAAAATTATAATTCAATGTCATAATTGGAGTACGTATTATTGAATCAATATAAGAATAATAAATTAGTCAATTATTAAGTTCTGCTAAATCCTTTTGAATCCTTATCTTTTGTATATATATATTTTTTATCTTTACATTTTTTGCATCCACAGTCTCTGTCTAACTATTCTAAACTACTTGTAATCTGATTTTCCTATATATGCTTCATCTTATACATAGTAAGTATATAGAGTGAATCTAGCCCCATTTGTCGGAGTGGCATCAAAGTCTGCTAAAGTTGCACTTTCACAATTTATATTAAATCCTGATTTTTGTCAGTACCTTTGATGGTAATTCTTTAAGCAACCTAACCATTCATTCATGACAAAGATGACTTCACTCAAACAGTGAGGACCAAGATGACTCACCCAGGAAAAAAGTATGGGGGGAGACGAGAGAAGGATCTGACTGACTAAATCATCTCCACTACCTATACTGAGCCTGTGCTTGGAGACTACCACACAGCCACTACCATACACAGGGGTAAATTTAAAAGTTAAAATGGCCTTACTCTGAGCGTGAGACTGACAGTCATTAGTTCAGCATAATTGGAAAAGGTTTCTACCATATCTCTACACTCCACAACTCAGTTAGAGGCACAGTGAGGCTACAATTCTGTCTTTCCTTCTCCTTGTCTGACTGAAGCATTTTTGAATCTGAAGAGATCTGGGGAGATGCAGAGATAAGCATCTCTGCATTAACATCTCAGCAGCCTTCTGGCAGCTAGCCTGGCAGAAGCAACTACCCATTGCTGAACAGGTATCTGACTATCACTGGCCTGCTGTTGCCAAGAAGGGTACACACCCAATCCTTCTCAAAGTTTTTGTATATGTACAAATAACATATAAATGCAGCTTGCACATAGTTTACATTTGTGTTATAGTTTTGTAAAACAAAGTCACTAAGACTACTGGCTGTTTAAGACTTTGTGTCAAGATGGCATCTGTAAAAACATGGATGGTGAGAGCTTTGATTTTGAGAGTTGGTATGACAAGGAAAAAGACTTTGTAAAAATCCATCTCTCTGTAATTTGAAGGGAGAAAATGGAAAGATGTCATTGACAGGCATAGTTTCCAATTCTCCTTCCCACCTGGTGGTGGGGGGGTTGAGGGTGGGGTGTGTGAGAGAGCAACTTTATGGTACTTAGTTTCCAACTATGGTTAAACCGTGATATTGGCATAAGTGAACTCCAAATTACCTCTGCGTGTTGTAAGCTTGTTGACTCTAAACCTTTTTCCTATTGACCAGTAAAAGTCTATAATAGCAAGACTGTAGAGATGGCAAGCATCTTCTTCATAGTGATGAGGTCATACAATATGGTGCTTTGGTGCTGTATAGTGGGCACAGGACTGCATGGAAAATGGACTCCATCCAAAGATCCATCACACTGTGCATGTCAGAGCACAATCACCCCTGTAACATAAAGCCTGGCCTCTACCTTCATTCCAGAAACAACTAAGCCCTGCATCCTGCCATTGGTTTGACCTGAAATGTCTGCATGCCATTAAGACCTCCTTTCTCTACACAGTTCACTAACAGAACTATGTATCTCACCTACATGGTGTGAAGGCTATCAGCTCTTCTAGCTGTGGTTTGAAGGTCCCCAGCATGGTCCCAAGAAGGTATCCAAACATGGCTACTATAGGAAGCACGGTTTCAGGTACACAGACATCCTGTTATGGCTGGTAAACAACATATAACAACAATTTGTTATACAGAGACTGTAAATCTGAAAGCATAAGTAATAGGGCTTTTTCTTATATACCTGGAGGCATAACAAAGTGATATCAGAAAGGTGAGAGGGAGAAAGGCATGTATGATAGTGAAATATGTAAATGAGGAGGCACAAAAACCTATGGGACACATTTTTTTCCATTACCTTTGCTACCTAAGCTGCTGTTGACAGAACATTCTCACAGGTTTAGCGGTGTAGATGTGGGCTGTACCCTACTATTTGCCTTCTGTACAGTGCACACCCTGGCATGTTCAGTTTACCAACACAGACACAGACAAAGGGCCCAAGTGCCTTTCCCTCTTCTGCAGAAGGAACCCTAAGAAAAATGGAAATATTAGCATTTTTATAGAAGTTGCGTCTCAACAGATTTCTGAAGAGATGGGGTGGTATAGGAAGAACAATGGATTTCAGACACCATCCCAATACACACAAATGACTGAATCAAGGCCATCTTTTTAGTCCATTAGTCTTTTTAGTCCTTTTTTAGAGCACCCAGTAGTTTAGAACTGTGAGCAAAGTTACAATTCTGCACCCTTTGTAGTGAAGAATTCTCCAAATTTGAGGGAGAATATGGCCACAACCCTCTGATATGCTTCATTGAAAGCAGAAAGAAAGAAAGAAACCGCATAAGCACATCCCATGAGTTACAGAAGAAAGCAGCCATTGTACCACAGGCTTCAAGGAAGAATTGAGTGTAACAGAGTGACAGTGGGAGAGCTGGTGGCACCATCTCAAGGTATGGCCTCTTTATACCCACAACCCATGGTTACACATAGTGGGTTTGAACCCCGTCATAAACAGGTACACTGAACATTTTTCCCAGATGCAATACAGAGAAGGAGAACCTAGCTAAATGAACCCATGTTTTCTTTATTTTCCATTTTTCCATTCTATAGTTATCTTTTCTTGGTCTCACATTTGATCACCCTTTCACCACATTTTCTCTTCAATGATTAACATCAACAAAACAATCCAATTTTCTTACAATCACATTTCCAAGTGGATCTCAGGGGGATCAAATTCTTTTAGTCATGTGTATTGTTGAGTTCAGCAGCCTTCTCTATTTGTATTATACCGGAGGGCAGATGGCCTTTTTTCAAATCACCCCATATGTATTTGACAAATCATGAGGACATTCCTCACATGCCACGAAAAGTAAGGACTTATCATAACAAGTACAACTTTGCATTTATTTTACAGAGTAGAATGGTTTACCCTTCACTCTTATAGGTTCTCCTCTGTTTTCTATAAATAGAAATTTATGCTACTGCTCAGAACATTTGGGTTTTAATCTAAGACAAAAATTGTTACTGAAATGCTAGCTTATCAGTAGTGCTATTTATACAGTAGCTTGTACTTATTCAGTGCAAAATAATAGCAAACAAAGAGGAAAAAGCAACCTATAAAAATATTCAATAGAAAATCATAGATGGCCTTATAGAAGATAATTTTAGGATAGAAGGTCAATGAAGCAATAATTTATACCAATGCAAGATAAACTGCATTGATATTACAAAAACATGAAGTTTCTGTAAACCATATCTAATGTTTATAAGTGTGTTCAATGCTTTTCCTCCTATAAAACAAGATATTTCTATAATGGTCTGCTATGTAGTGTATGTATGTATGTAGCTATGTAGTGTATGTATGTATGTAGCTATGTAGTGTAGCTATTTCCAGTAACAGGAATCATGCTACCAAAGGCAAATGTTGAATGAGACATGAAAATCTGGCCATGGTTCTTGGCTTGTATAGAAGCTGAATGGAGGCATATTTGGCTGTGGTTTCTACACAATATGCCAGATTTTAATATTGTACACAATACTGCCAGACTGTAATATCGTTATGCACTCCTCAGAACAGATTCAGATTGGATTTGAAGGGAAAAGAATTGTACAGATGCGCAACAGCTCAATGTCATATGACCACATAGGGCATCCCAGTGTCATAGTATCATCCCAGATCTTCATAACTATTCTGTACTGGCCTTCAATTTCTGAACAAACAAACAAGAGTACATTAGTGGAGGACAAATTGCTTATCAAAATATAAAACTGAAGTCAGAGACAAATCAAACAATTTATGAAATATTCTTGGATTCATCGATTTCTTAACTAAATTATTTCTAAATAAATATTTTCAAAATACTTGTCCAGAAACACATTTCAACTTCTATTTATAGAAATTTTAAGAAAATAATCAAAACTACAAGGAATTTAGAAAAAAAATATTTTTCAGTCTAAGCAAATGTTTCCTAGACCTGTTTTCTCCAGTTCATCTATCCTAAGATGTTATCTTTATGAACAAAATTGTACCCTGCAATGCTTATTTCTCTCTGTTGATTAAATAAAAGGTTCAGATATTTTTACCTCTATTTTGTGAAATTAATTTCCTTCTCTCTGACTTATAAATAGAGATAATTTACAAAAAGTAAAAACAAAAAAAAAACACACTAGTAAGTGTAAGCAAATAGTTTGAGTAGTCTTTTCCTGATATTGAATTGTTGATGAGATTTTGGGCTTTTCCTGTTTAAGATTCCAAGAAAGATTCTCAGTAGAGCTCTGGACACCTGTATAGCAAATGCAAACCTACCTATCAAATACTGCTCCTCAGTAAGCTTTTATAGACCTCTTGTATGAAGCTATCTAATGCACCACAGAAAAAACCCCGATGTGCTAGGAAAAAATCATATCAAAACTATATCACAATATACACACAATACACTTCAAAAAGTGCAATTTAGAATATGACTCCCTCAAAGCATTGAGGTACAATTGGAATAAGCTTTCAAAGTCTGATTACACTGTGAATTTGTTTCCATATGTGCATGAGGTGAATAACTGAATTGTGGAGTCAATATGCTACTAAAATAGTGTGTATCAAAATGTAAGCGTAGCCACTCAATATTATTTAAAATACAAACACGGGACTGTCGAAAGTCAACCAAGTTCAATAAACCAAGTATAAAAATTGCTATTGCTCCTCTCGTGCTGCATCAAATCTACAGTCTCTGCAAATAAAATGAATGAAAAAGGGAAAAAATATTGAAGAAATAATCCTTCACATAGTATTTAAAGACTGTTCTGTGCTGCACCCATTATTTGCAGTAAATCCAGGCATATATTCTGATAGCCTCCCACATGTCGAATGGGAGCTGTAGAGCTCCCAAATGATCTTTATGCAATACTACATTACTCTGTGTGAATGAACAGCATAATCTCATTTCCTGGACTCAGATGGAAGGCAACAAAATTCTTTGAGAACACATTGATATGAGTATTGGATCTACTAATTTCCCAAAACATACTTCCAAAGCATCAAATTTCCATATCGGCTGATAAATTCTGATAGTATCTGAGCTTGTTGCAAACGACCAGAGAATGCTAGGAAGAATTTAACATTGATCACTGCACAAAAACTTCATGTGGAGTCCAAGAACAGGGAAAAAAATCTTATGGAGAATACCTATTCTATGA
The DNA here is from genome assembly GCA_013398175.1 of Climacteris rufus. NCBI lineage: Eukaryota > Metazoa > Chordata > Aves > Passeriformes > Climacteridae > Climacteris > Climacteris rufus. The sequence goes on from VZRZ01003578.1 coordinate 535,999, forward strand.
ACCTTTTCCCTTAGTGCCCTAAAACTCATCTGTGATTCTTCACATATTTTAAATTCCTCTGTCAGATAAGCAAACTACAGACCTAAACAACATGTATTTCTTCCTTCTCCCCTGTTACAAATATCATTGATTCATTTTTTTCTAGACATATCTAACATTTAACAAGTGTCAAAAACAATTAAAAATATATAACATATACTTTTATATACTATACATATTAAATGCCATAACTTGCAACATTTAAGTGCCTCATAGAGAAATAATGATGCAACTCCATGACACCATGGATCATTTCAGGGTACAAGTGTTCATTCTGTCAACTGCCAGCTCCCTGCATATAATCATATTAACCTATCATCAAACATAAACCCCCATATACTGCCTTTTTTTTTTACTGTATTAGCTCTGGAGCAGCTCCACAGTACCACTGTCAGAAGAACAAAGCTTGACTTTTTCCATCCCAGTTTCAAGTCTAGGTAAAGCAAAACAAGCCTGTTCACAGTTGTTCATGTGCACATCTTCTCTGAGGCTTGTAATAATGTATCTTATATTTTAGTAGCTAAAAAAAAAAAAAAAAGAGAGAATTGATTTCTTATCACTGGCACTCTTCACGTGTAAAATATCACTAAAGATGAATAATCCTGGTAGTGTTTTATACTGACCCCACAGAAACATTACCAGTTTTAAATAATAATAATAATAATGAAAAAAGGAAAGGATAAAATCCTTGACTGAAGGAGAAAACAAGTTAGTTAATGGCCTTTTAAAAATCACACAATGTGGGTTTTCTTTTTCATGAGCATATTTTTTATACTTCTTCAGTGCAGCAAAATAATTTACAGCTGCTATTCTACCTCTGTTTTTGTGTGTGCACATATGCTGTGATTTTATGTATGTAATTTTGTACATTTTTGTCTAGTCAACTTTCTTACAACTTTAAAAAATGGTAGTCAATTTTCTTACGATTAAAAGCAAACATATAATTATGTGTACACTTGCTCAGCATTAGGAGTTATCTTGCTTTCAAGGCATCTTATAAATTGGTATTGGCTGTAGAGTAAATTATGTACAACCCACAGCAGCACCCAAAAAAAGAAATGCTCAAGCACTAGGAAAGAGAGAAACAGTAGGATTAAGGTCAACTGAATCTTTCTCCTCAGCATGTGGATATAAGGTAGGAAATGGCTAGAATAGGCAAAAAGTGTTTGATGCAGTACCTTACAATAGACCAGACATGTCAGCCAGAAATATTGTTTGAATGGAAATTTTTGCTCAGTTACACCTACATGTGTTATTGTATATACTTATTTTTTTTTATATATACTGTGATCTGCACACTGGATGTAGCCTTCAGATTCAGAGGACAGGATATGGCTGCAAATAAATCGTTACTGACCATACTTAGGTTTTCAGGACAAGGACAGCAAAACTGAAATCTCCTTCCTGGAAAAACTTTAGTAAGCTATTAAGTCCTTACTGGAAAGCATGTGTGTCTCCTGACTTCTTAGTGAAATTATTGTGGTTTTCCTTATTTTTTAATGGGGAAAACCCAAATGTATTCCCTCATTCCCTTTGCTCTTTCTCATGTCAATGAAGAACCATCTAAAACGGAGGATTTCAAGGTAAATTCTTCATGTAGCAAATGCCATCTACGGAAAGTTGCAATTCAAATGAGTACTTTTTGGTAACAGTAGAAGCAGCAGAAAACAACATATTTTAAGAGAAAAATGACAAGTAAATAACTTATAGACAAAGCTCAAACTATATCTGCAGTCATCCATAGAAAAACTGACTCCCACACAGTTGTGTATTGTGGAGTCTTCCATTAGAAGATTGCATACTGATCAACGTCTCAAATCAGGCTTGAATATAAATAACAGCTCCTAAGCTCAGAAAGATCAGTGGAAAGCTCTGATAAACATGAATCAGTCATCTTCCTTTGTGTGGAAGTCAACTTACAGTACAGAAGTTTGTTTCAGCTCTGTAGTTCTGCATTTAAGAGAATAAGCATGTCACTTGCAAATAAAAAAAGCTACTTGCTTTCCTGGCAATAGAAGTTAGACAAAAAATTATCAAACATCTTCAGGAAGTGCCTCATTCAATCATCCCGTGGTGCAGCCATGCTCACTGTGTCAAATCACCTCCCTGTCCTCCATGTGCCTCTGCAGAGGTTCTAAGAGGATCCATTCCATGATCTTCCCAGGCACAGAAGTGAGGCTGACAAGTGAATAGTTCCAAGGGTCCTCCATTCTACCCTTTTGAAAAATGGGTGCAATCCATCCTTTTTCTAGTCACCTGGGACTTCACTTGACTGCCATGACTTTTCAAGTATCTTGAAGTGGCTTGGCAACTAAGCTCCAAAGTAAATTTGGTCTGTGCAAGTAAGATAGAGTAGGCATTCATTCTTAAGCTTGGTATGGATCTCTAAATCCAGAAAGTCCTCTTAAATGGAAATATAATCCCAAAGCACTCAGTTATAAAGTCCAATCTGATACACATTATTTTTGATTCATACAAGTTTTAAAACCATTTCAGAGAGCAATCAGGTCTTTCTCTTGCCTTTCCATTCTTTTTCTCTCTCCCTTTTACTCCTTCCAAAATGCATCAAGACCAAAATTCTCATTATTTTCCTTCTTTTGAAGAATCTTTAATTTTTATGAAATTTACACATCCCTCAAGTTTTTACACTGGTTTCTTATCACTATGATGGCAGAGGAGCAATCCCACTTCAAATCTTAGGTCAATAATGAATGAACAGTAATGAATGACCAACATCACAGTCTAAGATAAGGAGATTTAATTACTTTGTTCCTTCATGAAATGAGTCAGCAGGATTTTTTTACTGAATCTCTATAATGTTCCTGTGGTACCTAAAATCAAAAGGTAAAGGATATATATGTGTGTGTGTGTCCACATTGAAAACACACAAAGCAAAAGTGAAGTGCTTTAGTTCTAATGTATCAGAGGATTGATTATTCTAGCATGCTGAACAATTTGAGCGAATTTGCTTTTTAGGTCTACTCAGGGATTTGGAGGAAGGTGAGATATTAATATCTTATATAGTTCAAGTCTAACACTGATTAAGTAGGACAACTCACCTCTCTCTCCACATCAATTCCCCCCTGCACTTAAAAATTACCCAGTCTCTGCTGCCTCACAGGTTGTAAGCAGGGCCAGCCATTAAAGGGACATTGATGCTATATATCGTTCATCCTCTGGTATTCTTAACTCATTATTTCTAAGAGAAGAAATGAACTGAGAAGCAAATCTTGGGTGTTCCTTTAAAAAATTTTCATTATAACACATCTGACAAAGGTGTCAGAGGCTTCTAATCAATTCATACTTTGGCTACAAATGTAAGCATACAGCCATAAGACAGATTTTCCTATTCACTGGTTATAGACCTAGAATAAAGTTACAAGAGACACTGAGAAGATGCAGAGATTATGTCAGAATACAGTAACCTCAGTACTTAATATATCTGTATTACATAATAGAGTAACTCAGTAGATCCTTTTAATTTAAAGAACAATTTTCTAAAACAAGTTCAGTTCATCAATATCAGAAACAACTCCAAAGTGATAGAGTCCCACAGAAGTGATAGAAAATATTACAGAATTACCTCATAAATTCATGAAGTTCTCTGTTTAGAATAAATTGCAAATTTTGCTCAGCCTACTTTTTTTTTAAATCATCAAAGTGAAGAGTTTTCCACTAGGTTTCTGCTAAAAAATGCATTTAAAACTGCTGTACCCAGTTGAACCAGTGGCCAAGGATCCTTTGCAAGTATGATACTGCTGGACAAGATTAACGAATGTGATTACTGAATGCGTGCTGAGAGATTTTATTTTCCAGTTATGTTAAACTTTTAGATCTTGTAACACACTTTTTTTTTTTCCTTGTGCAATGTCAAAACCAATGTTAATTCAGGAAGGAATATTATAATTAGAAAAATACATTTCAAACTGCAACCAGTGCAAAGCAAGAATTCTGCATCATTATCTTGCTACACATATAAAATGTGGGGGAGGAAGAACAGTATTAGAGTTAATATTTGATTGAAAAGAGGAATAAAAATGTGAGGGGTGTTTTTTTCCATCTTTGCCACATAGCTCAATCTCTGACACTGACAGAAGTGGAAATGCAAGAAAAAGTGTAAGAGCACTGTAAACATTTTGCAACACTTCCCTGAATTTTATAACAGTCTCTAAAATTTGAAGTTCAGTCTCCTGAAATCACATGCAGATCCTTCTTTTGTAGCAACTCACCATGGATTTTCTTCTCATAGTACTACCCAATACCTCTTTGAACCAGTGTGATTATCACACAACCAAACTGTGTGAATAATCAGGTTCTTGGATCAACAGATGGTCTAAATTGACTATAAATATGCCTCATGCTAATGATGGAAAATATCACCTAAATTCTAAGATTCTTCTCTTTCATGTCTCTGTTTCTCTGTAGCTCTTAACGTGTGTTCTTAGGTTAAATTAATTTTAATTTCTTAATAATATGGTCTCTGAAAATTGAATGAAGATAAGGAAAAAGAAACCTGCAAATGTTTTCCCACATTTTAAATCTGGCAAATCAACTTTTAAAATAATAGAGATAATATAAAATAACATTTATTTAATTACGCATTCAAACACATAAAGGCTTGAATTAATTCTATAAGCCTGTGTATAGGGGACCTTTTGAATTTTTGCATTAGAAAATTCAAAGAATGAAAACCAAATCCCCAACTTTTCAGATTGATAATTGAATAATTTTTTTTGTCTGTGATTCACAGCAGCATGGAAAGCCATTTCTGAGATCTGGTTTTCTTTCAGACTCTGGAAGGAAAATAAACGCTTAGTATTTCCCTCCTAGAAGAAAAAATGTTGCATTCTATGCCTTATTTGTTGCAGTTAGTAACTTCTAACTGTCATGATAAAATGCTAAGCTTTATATAGTTTTATTTTTTTTAATGCACTTCAATGAAAGACCTAGTGCAGCAGATGATACTGAAATCCTTACCATATTTCAGTCCTTTTCATTATTTTTACTGATTCAGCAGATAACACACACTCTAATGAACAGGTTTGGGGCACACACAATTATTTTTTTTAGCAAAAAATTGTCCATGTACAAAAATTATGTATTAGCTAACGACAAAGACAGAATCCTTATATTAAATCCAAACAAGTGATAAAATAAATTTTGTTGTTGTAAAGCTTGAAAGCATTTTTGTTCATAGTTCAGAAAAGATAAATTTTCTTATTTTATCTTCTCAATGACGTAAAAAGATAGATATTTCTCCATTTTATCTTTAATTTTTCCTTTTCTTATTTTGAAATATTCAATAGGTTAACCAAACTTTAAAATCTGTTTAAACAGTGAAAATCTATTTCTCTTTGATGTTTATCATCCACATGCACCCTACTGACAGAACTAAAAGATCCATAATAGATATTTCATTAATTTTTTGCAAGCTTTTTATGGCTCAGCAGTTGGACATAATATTTTTTTATAGACCAAAGAGGAAAAGAAGCCAGAGAAAAATGTCTCAAAATAAAGCAAAGGAAAATTCTTCTAAACAGCATGCTTGCACACAGTAATCTCACAGTGAGAGTAGTGTGGATTTGTGCATTGCAAATTGCAATCAAAACAAAAAAAGCAAACAAATTAGTTCATGTTACAAGGCAGTAATTGTTTCAGATATTAAGACATGAAGGACATTGTCCATGTATTCAGGTTCTCTATTACAGTAATGTTATTGAAAAAATATATAAATTAATAAATTTCAAAAGTCTGTTTCCCGTCACTCACAGAATTTAAACTTTGCTGCTTGATGAATCTGTTGTGAAGTCATTCAATGCAAACCTGTTCTGCTCATCAGATACAAGTACATGAAAAACATTACTAAGTGAGATCTGATGTTATTATCATTAGCCCTATCTTTTAATAATGATACCTAACCATTTGAGCAGATTTATGTCATCATGCAGGAGAGACAGATATGATTCAGATCTCTCATTTTCTAACTGGAATCAAACTGAACATGTTAGGTCTTAAACAACTGAAGTGTTTGGCTTAATTTCAAGTGCGTGGCTAATTCCATTAAATCAGAGTTGCATTTGCATGGCTGCTATTACAAATGTAGTGTGGAAGTGTGACAGACTGGTAAAGTTATCAGCAGAAAGTGCTGTTTTACAAGACACTGCTTTATAAGGGCCCGTGATAGATTTAAGGAGACAAGACAAAAAAATTTTACCCTCTGAAACTTCTCCCTCCAAAAATTTCCCATGAAATATAGAACCAATGAGATTAAGGTTTTGATCCTTGCTTTAGAGAATTGATCTGGTGCTAATAAAACATTTTTTTTCCAGAACAAAAAAGCAATTATATGATTAGTATAATGGAAAAATAACAGCATCCTAGAATTTGTTTGAATATAATTTTCCAAGTACTATGTAAGGGTAGACTGAATGTTCACTGTATATAGAAGACCATCTTGCATTTTTCTGAACTAACTCAGAAAATTCTTGTACAATATTCTCACTCTCTGACTCTTTCTTTGAATAGGGTCTTAAGCCTCAGTAGGGAAGACTTGTTTGGTCACAAAGTCCTGAAGCATAAATACTGCACACAACCAGACTGAAATAAACTTTGCAAAGAACATATAGAAATTGCTGTCATGAGTTTATATATGTCCATTAAGCTAATGGACATGAAATGGAACAGATAATAAAATCAGCCACCATTTCTGGTTAAACTACAGAATGCCATTTTATCTTTAATGTAGAAAGAAATTTTAAAATTCCTTTGTGCTTCTTTAGAAACCATATGGAAAAAAATTATTTCAATATGTATTAAATACCCAACCTCATGAACTCATCAAGGTGCGTTTTACTCTCAATGATCCATAAATAAAGTCTAGAGAGTGAATGGAAGGAGGTGTCTCACATTGCGTTACAATACATGAAGTGGTAGGGTGAGAAATTTGCTTTCTTTTTTATAAGTTGTATAACCCTTAGTTCCAAATCAATTATCTAAATTTGAGATTAAATGTCTTTTAGAAAACACAAAATGCGACACAAATATCTGAGGTCAAGGGTTGGATTGTTTTGTATTCAGAATTATTTATTTTTCTCACATATACCTTGTGAATGCAGCTTATATTAAACAATATTCAACCTTACATTAAAAGGTTGCATAAATGTTAAGGGAAGTAAATGTTACTGTTGGTACATAATAACAAACATCAATGATCCCTGATACATTCACAAACTCTTTCAACGGTTTTATAAACATTTGCTCTTCAGGCACATTTTTTTACAGTCTGAACTGCTCAAAATGAAACCACCCTTCCCAGGGTGTTCTAAAAATATTATAGTTGTTGACATTAGTAAGTGAGGGGCAGAAGAAAAGATGGGGACATTGGAGTTTAATTGCTGAAAATTGTTATCTGCAACCTGATCATTTGGTGTCAGTTCCGCTTAGGATAATTATCTATTTTTTCCCAACACTGTAATACACAGGTGAGAATCTAAATGATTTTTCAGCAGGTAGCTTGTAAGTCACATCACAACTATAGTGTCACTTTGAACAATGGGAAAAGAGCAAGTAAATTTCAGAACTTCTTCTTATTTTTTAGTATAGATGTCAATGCACAGTTACAATAGAAAATTAAATGAATGAAGTACAAAAAAGGTTTGAGTAAACACATGCAAATATGGACGTTTATCTGACACCTAAGCCTACAAAGATGTCTGGAACCTGATGAAATAAGACAAATAGTTCAGGAGATTCTAGAACTAGAACTATCTGCTGTTTATTAAGAGTGATAAAAGTCATAAAATTTATGAATGAAATTATTTTTGGATGCATGTCACTACAAGGTACTTCTTTCTACAGGAGCTAGAGAAGCAAGGAGATTAACTACCACCTTTTGAATAGGGGTAGGCTTCTCATGTCCCTTTGTCATGCACATTTTCACCAGAAATGTAGCTTAATTATAAAAATTACAGAAAATCAGGAAATTATTAAAGAACTGCTTTTATCCTGAACTAGGCAAATATGAGGCTGCTGAAATTTTCTGACAAAAACTAGGAAAATCACAGACTAGAGCAAGTGACTAGACTGACTTAAGTGAAGGTTCTTTATCCATGCTGCTTTATTCAGGCCAGGAGTTCAATATCAGGTCCTAACATCAACTCTTTTTCTCATTGCTGCCAAGCTTGTTCTCAGGTAAATTCTTCTCTGGACTTGACCAGAAATTGTATTTTTGATGTAAGACAATTTTTCAGGCAATTGCTGAAACCACTACATTTAAATGAAAATTCAAAATGGAATAGATTTTTGGCAAAAAATATTCACAGTGCAATGTGATGGACATAGGACCAGATGCAAGGAACGTAATATGTCTGCTATTTCACAGGAGCTACCAGTTCTTTCTTTTTTCCTGCTATCTCTGCAACACAGCACTTCTGCCATCTGCTCCAGTCAACAGTGCAAAGACTACACCAACATGTTGAATTACTATGTTCTTTTTCACCTTTTTAAATAAGTTATAATCACCTACAAAATGTGAAAATATCAAAAGACCTCATCTTGTCTTCTCTTACAGATATCTTATTAGAGCATTGAACAGGACACCACTCAGGTATTATCAGAAGTGCACCTCTCCCTGGATCCTTCTCTCAGGCATAACTTGCATGTTTGACATCAGATTTCCCAGCCAGCATTTGGCAGCAAAGCTCATTGCAACACTCATGCTGTATTCCTCCTATCCCAGATGGTGTCCTTTGCCTTGCTTCCCCCTCCACTTCACCTCTCCACAGCTCTGACTGGCAGCTCTGTGACACTACATTGTACCATCAGGCTTCTCCAACCCTTTTTTTATGCCAAACAGACAGGAACGTGGCTGCAGCTGCATGCTCTAACAAATCTCCCTCTTCTGCCTGGCTTTTGTACAATATGATTTCCCTCCACCTTCTTCCTCAGCACATTTATCTTATCTGATATCCTCGAGTCACAGGAGTGATGGAGCTGCACAAGAAGAGCACAACTGATGTCTTGCCAACTCCTAAATACAAATGCTCTCAAATAATTTTAGTCAATAATGCAAGCAGTATCTGTAGTTCTTGAGAGTTCTGAATTGTTTGTACATATTAGTTGCTGTCGCAACCAAAGTTAAAAGGATCTTGGAAGTTCCTGGTAATTTTTGCAGTCCCACTTACTGTGAATACAGAAAAGCCAGAGAGCTTGTTTGAATTCAAGTGACTGATAAGGAGATCTTATTAAAGTAGTATTGTACAGAAGAGTCTGTGAATTTTTTTGCCATATAAGCTTTGCCATTCATAAATTATCTAAGGAGAGCTATTTACTTCACAGGGATTCCCTACAGAAGAACAGCCTCTTCCTTCTGCTTTGCTTTGCAGAAGGAAACCACTCTGCAATTAAAAAGCTAGTTAGACACACAGAGAAGAAAGATTGTTTTTCAGAGCTTGTCTGCTAAGAAATAATGAATTTTCTCCAAGAATCTCATCCTGGGCTGACTAAAGAGGAGGTTAGCAACATTTTTTAAGGCTACCTGATCTTAGTTTCAAATTTGTTTTATTTATCAAAAATATTGGAGTGTAAAGATGAATGCAATTTTGTTTTTAAAGTATAAGTGCTAGAATTCTTGTGCAGGTATTATGATAACATTGCAATATGATAACATCCCTCTCTTCTATTTTACATCTTCTAGGTATTTTTCCTTTAGCAGTCCTTTAAAATTTCTCTCCAAAGTCTTCTAATTCAGATTAACGCAAATTAATTGTTCATTGGCTCTCCTCCCTTATTTATCTTGATCTTCAAATACACATGCTCTTTCAGAAGTTAGTCCTTGTCAGCTATTTCAGGGATGTGATTTTAGAACTCCACACTTACTCATTTTGTCTGTCAGTGATGACAGTTTCCACTGCCTATTTGCTTCCTCCAGAATTATCTCAAGCCTTGCATGCAATCTGTGCATGCAAGAACCCCAAACAAAGAAAGATGCACCACATACAACTCAAATTAATGAAGTCTCAAACTCCTCTAAAACCATTCTTTCCTGGGATGTTAGAAATAATTTTTAAATGTTAAAAATATGAACCATTTGATAATGACTAGACAGCAAAGAACTTAGATGTTGCCTTGAATGCTAATATAAGCACTCTTTGCGGATGATGTGTTGCTGAAACTTCAGATTCTGCAACAGATACTGCCTTATATCATTCCTGTTATTCAGCACAGCTGAAGCCTTTGCTGTTAAATAGAGCATTTTATACCTACACCGCTGTCTATCATTGGTTCTTCTTATTGATTATGAGAATAAAATTAGCATGACAAAACTGATCATCCGACAAATTTTCTCATTTCTTTCCAAATTAAAAGTGAGAGTTTAAAATCCATAAATCAAAAATTAAACTGACAGGGTTATACAAAAATTGAAGTTATATTGTGGTACAATGCTTAATGGTAGCATTATTACCACTGTGGGGTTTTTTAACTGCATGTTGTTCAAATCCTTCTGATCTCCCTGAGCCTGAAATTATGGTTCGCAATGAGAATTCAACAGCACTCGTATAATAGGGGTACTATCCAGAGATCTGGCCCCATCTACTTTGGAATATAAAATACATTACACAAATTCAGGAAGTACAAAAGTGATATATTCTTATCTGAATTTCTCTTTGGATATAATTTCTTCTCAATCCTAGAACTATCTGATATCATCTTTAAAGGCACATTTTTAACAAGACAACTTAAATTTTCAGCACATATTCTGTGTGAAACTAGAATTCTGTATTTTGCTAGCTACAGTGTCACATTAAAGACTGGTTAGGGAAAGAAGAAATGCCAGTGTGGTCAAAAGTAGACAAAACCAAGAAAATAAAACCTTCTGACTGTAATAAACTGTTCTCAGTTTGCAAGTAAGACTGTTATGTGAAATACTAATGCTCTTGTGGTTTTTTTTGTGTCTTCTTCAGAAAAATATGACACAATTTGTAGAAATCAAATCAGTTCTTAGATGTATTTCTACCATCAGCAATTTCTCAGCAGTTTAACAGTCTGCATCCAACATGGAGCTAAGTCATGCTACTTCAAAGATGCAGAAATTGCTGCAAGAGTTACTTGGGGTATTATTCATTTGGGCACTCCTGAATATTATGTAATCCAAGATGAAAATCCCTGCCTAAGGTAATAGCAAATTCTTTGGTGTTTTCGTAAAGTCAAACAAACATTTCAGAGGCACAGCTTGTACTTACATTAGAAAAATCAAATTCATGAAGATTTGTCCTGAGCTGAGCCATCGTTCTAATAATCATCTTCCCTCTGGTTACATCCAAAGTAGACTTACATTCTAAAAAGATTTAGTTTGTTCTTATGTCGTGATGAGAGAGGCCAGATTCAGTCTGGAAAGTGGATGGAGTCAAAATGTGTTTGGATTTCTGTTTCTTCGACAGTTTAACCTTTCCCAAGCCAGAATTTTGTCCAGGTATAAACTGAGGATTTGGATCACTTTGTAGAGATTTCAACATATCTTCGTGGTTACAAAAGGGCCAAATCCCAGCACATGTCTCCTTAACAATTTGTCAGCTTTCCCACAAAGTGACAGCCATTCACTGAGCCTGAAGAGCAGAGATCAGTGTACAGTTTAATATATCCTGTCACATTGAATTTACTAAGGATCCACAGCTCCAGCCTTTCCTAGATGCTACTGCTGACCCACTGCTCAGCAGACCAGCGGGAGTTAGTTCTCAAGAGGTCACAGACAAATGGCTAAGGTTCACATTTTAAAATTCCTTAATATTTAAAGGCAATATACCCTTAAGATATAACCCTTATCTAAAAATACATTCTTTAGAGAGAGATTTTCTAGATAGGATTATGGTTTCCCTAGCAGCAGATTACAAAATTCTTAAATTTCTCCTTGTGTATGAAGTTCAGGTAATTAAAGACGCTTAACCTGGTGCTCTCGAGGTAGAGATAGGATCTTTTAAGTGAGCGAAATCCCTGCCAGGATGAGTTGCAATGGTTTTACAACTCTCCCAAAGGACAGAGTTCTAGCTACTGTAGATAACCTGTTCCTGCTGGCTCCTCTAGAAAGCGAGTTACCCCAGGCATGGTGTTCTAGCATTGATGAGAATGAAAGGCTACACAGAGGGTTCTTCTCTGGGATAACAGCCTATTTATTATAAGTCCAGTGTTGCATTGTGAGGGTCCAGGAAGGGAGTCCAGAGACATCCAGGTGGCTGGACTAACCCAGAAGAAAGAGACTGAGGAAGCCCTGCATGGGCCTTTTAGAGAGAGGTGGGACCAGGAAACACCCAATGGAAAATCGCATAGTTCAAAGCGACCAGTGGAGAGGAGAGTTTCCCAGGGCATAGCCATATATGGGATCTAAGGTATGGATACAGGTAACACAAGAGAAATATGGGGGTTTGCCACAGCTCAGGTGGGGAGTTCAGATATTGGAGCGAGAAGGTTGAGGGCATTGCCTTGGCTTTCTTCCCACCAGTTCTGAAGCTCAAAACCAGCAGCTTCTGCCAAGTACGCTGCTACAGGTAATACTCCTTATTCACATCTTTTCAGAGAACGTCTGAGCTGTTGATCATACAGCCCCAATGGTACAGTGAAGGTCAAGAACAACTAACCAGAGTTTAAACACTCATAACTTAGGCAATATACAGTTTATCTACATCTCACTGCTGAGATATTTTTAGGTTTCTTCCAGCTCAAACCATTCTATGATTCTACAACTTTACCTGCTTTTTTATTTAACGTACTGTAGTGTTGAGAACATTATTCCTGATAAGAAGGGAATAATTATCTTTGTCTATAACAGCAATTTAGCACTCTAAACTCTTTCCAAGAAGCAAAAAATCCATGTGAATCTTTCAGGACCATAAGCATGATGTTGTTGACCTGAGTCAGATACAGATTAGACATTATATTAGTCAAACCTCTTTAGATATGGGTTTTCTGAAGTATGGCATGAGCATTTCCATGACATTTCATGATGCATTTATGCCACATAAGCAGCAGTGTTAGATGTTGATTAGGTTCAGTTGAGCAGTCCAAATATCAGCAATAAAAGGAAGTACATTAGCCAAACAGTTTGCTGAAACAAACCTTGTGGGCCATGGTCTGCACACATGTGCTGCACACACTGCCCACCTGCGATGCATCTGCGATGCGTCTGTGATGTCCTAACAGTGACACTGTCCTTGAGTAGCTGTTGCCATCTCTGCCTGGTACATTATTATCAGAGTTGCTGCTTTCTGAGATAAGTAATTCATGTTTTCTGAGTCCAGATTTTGAAAAATGTGTGGCCCTCAGAACAAGAAAAGCTGGCTTCATGTAGCAGCATACTTGGCAGAAGCCCCTGCTGTGGAACTTCAGAATTGGTGGGAAGAGACCCAGAGCAATGCCCTCTGAACCTTCTCCCTCCAATATCTGAACTCTCTGCCTGAGCTGTGGTGAAACCCCATATTTCCCTTGCATCACCTGTATCCCCAACCATAGGTTCCAGGTATGGTTATGCCCTGGAAGACTCTATATGGTCATGTCCTGGAAAGGTCTCTCTTCTTCTGCTCTCCACTGGTCACTTTGAACCAGGCGTCTTCCCATTGCATGTCCCCTAGTCCCACTTCTCCTTAAAAGACCCCTGCAGAGCTTCCTCGCTCTCTTTCTCCTGGGTTAATCCAGCCACCTGGGTGTCTCTGGATTCCCTCCCTGGACCCTCACAACGCAACACTGGATTTACAATAAAAAGGCAATTATCCCAGAGAAGAGCCCTCTGTAGCTTTCATTCTCGCTGACACCTGAACACCATGCCTGGGGTAACTCTCATTTCCAGAGGAGCCAGCAGAAACAGGTCATCTGCGGTAGCAGGAACTCTGTGCTTTGGGAGAGTTGTAAAACCATTGCAACTCGTTGTGGCAGGGATTTCGCTCCCATACAAGATGCTGCAGCAGCCTCGAGAGCTCTGGGTTAAGCATCCTTAGCTTCATCTGAGTAATATACATAATTATGATAATATAATAGGCTCTGCTTAAAATGATACTAGCTTGGAAAACTCTTAACAGACAGTACAAAACACACACATCCATGTCTCTACTACTACTGCAATAATTATTATTTCAGTGTTTGCCTGTCAGCAGTATGATTTATGATAAAAATACAAGAGAAATAGCAAAATATGATGTATAACTAGTCACAGAAGGCCATATTTTGTCTCCCATATTTGACTACTTCTATAACACTACAGAAAACCAACAAGATCCCAATAAGAAGCATTACCAGCTTGACACACCCAAATTGCACAGGTCTGTCTTTCCCAGCATACGGTAGCAAGTTCTAAACAGATTATTAAGAATCATGTCTAGAATGTCATTTGCCTCCAGAACTGGATGCTGCCTGGGAGAGCACGAGTCAGCACAGACAAAAACCACACACAAGGGATCTTGTTTTCCATTGAACTATAGGAAAAACGTGGCACTGTATTCAAGTCCATTAAGCAAGCACTTTGTTCAGTTTAACAGCAGATATATATTTAAATGCTAAATTACATGCTGCAATGTTTAACATCACCTACTCCAGGCATATTCTTAGAGAAAGTTAACAGAACTCAAATTAATTATTTAATATTTACTGTTTCTCCCTAAACCTATAAATGTGCAAAAAGTTAAATATTAAACTATTTTACAGTGAGAGGAACAGTTTTTCAAAAAAGCTTATGAAGAAGAATATAACTGAATCTTCCTAAAACAAACAACTTTCACTCAGAAGAAAACACCTCTCTTGAATATATTAATATAATATTAAACAAGGATAAGTGACAATAACACTTTTCATAAGTAGATGAAAAGTGAGTTTCAAAGGAGATAGGTTTACTAATGGTCATATTGACTGATGTCAAGGGGCTTCCCAGTAGGCCAGTGTGCAAGCCAAGAACAGAGTCCAGCTCTCCTGGGATGAAGTCAAATGACTCGATCATTAGCAATGCCACTTTGGTTTTATGTTAGCAAATAATGAATTTTTTGCAACCTCACTCAGCACAAAGTTTCCCCTGAATGATAGAATTTTAGCCACATTTCCCACAGGATTTAAAGCTAGTATATGTGCAAATCTAGCTTCAACCTGATCTGAACATACTTTAAAAAAATTTTTTTTAAATCTATTAATTACACAATTTCCCAAGTAAACTATTTGGGAAGTAATACTTATATATGTTACATATAGTTATACACAATTTTTAATCCTTAAGCTTTTAGAATAATTTATACTTTTTAATTCATTTAATGTAAAACCTTGTAATCAACCTAGGCTGTCAAGAAGACAGGCTATGCCACATGAAGTCACTTTCTTCCACAAAACACTTTCCAATCTGCTGTGGATTTGCCTGTCTGTAGATGTTAGTGATAAGAAATGTCAACTTAAAACATACTTTTGTGCTTTAAGTCTACCTGATGCTAGAACATGCTTAAATAAAATGAAAGCTCTGAAAAGAATGTAATATTAATTTTAAATTCCCAAATCCAACTTACTTTCATGGAGGATCTGGGAAAGACATGCAGTGTACATAAATGCACTGATTGATGTTGAGAGATAACAAAAATGGTCTCATCATATCTGATTTTTAAAAATTGAAGCTTTTTCATTAAAACAATTGATCTTCATCTGAGGTCATGCTACACTAATAATATTCTACATATTAGGTTAACTGGTTTCTGATCTCCTCAGATATTCAATGACAAGGCATAAACTCTAGGATATATTTCAGTTATGGAAAAGCAATCTGTTCTCTTCAAAGGATGCAAAAGCCACTGAGAAGCAGACAGAACATAGCTCCATATGACAAGAAGATAATTTCTACCAGGTGAAAAATTTGCTTAAATCACTGAAGTTTGTATGCCAAACACATTTACATGACTTTAGGAAAGTTGCCTAAAGCTGGCTCTGCAACAGGGCATGGATCTATCTATTCACCAATACTTCTATGTCTTCTTTATTAAAATTTGACTTTATGTGTATTTTAAAGAATATATGTATTTTCAAGGAATGGTAGATATGATACTAGTCATGCAGGTGAAGAACATCAAAACTTTCCATAAGCTACTACAGAAGGAAGGCCTCAGTAAATATAAAACCCATTCCTGTGGCCTCCCCAGACACTATGATGAACATCTGAGCTAGGATTTTACGCTCCTCATCAAAGGCCCTGCGATAATCAAGACTATGCCTATGGTAATGCACAGTCTCCTTCTCTTCTGAGCTTTCAAAATTGTTTGCCCAGCCCTTAGCTGATCAATATCTCTTCTTTGCAGAGACACACCAACAGGTCACTTTTCTCCTGTAGACCATGTCATAACTTCTACAGCACAGTTAACAGAAATATCCACTCTTTTTCTTTTCTTCTGAACTTCCCTCTCCCTTCTTAAGGCTCCCATCTGTTCTTAAAAATTCTTAGGCTTGAATTCTTAAAAATGAATCTTAGAAATTCTTGGGCTTGAAAGTGATTTTCTTTGGAATGGCAAGCAAAGCTCTTTCCTCATAGCCATCCTTCCCTTAACACTGCCAGATATGACAAAAATGTTCCATTCAGTAGCAGTGAGTAATTTAATTAGCTAATAAGGTCTGTGTCTCAGGTCTCTAAAATGCTATTTCACGTAATTGCTAAATTTCAGCCCTTCCAAGCAATAACATTTAAAACATTTAAACATTTAAAAGTACTTTTTTTTTCCTTTTTAACATTCATTGTACTCGGTGCTTCTCTTTCTCACATTTTTGTTTGGTTTTGTTATGGTTGCTTATGCTTTCTTGCTTACCAAAATGAACTCACAACCTTCTGCAAAATCTGAGAGGGGAAAAAAGAAGTAAAAATCTGTAAGGAAAATATGCATAATGAAAAAAAGTGTTTCTAAAAATACTCAACTTTACAGCTAAATTATTTTTTTCTATTGATCCGGGCATTCAGGCTGAAATAGCCAACAGTTATAGCCCAAAATTTATTTTCAACAAGAAATTTTACAAATATGATCTTTTGCTTTCATTTGGAGTGGAAAAGAAAAAGTCCAAGTGTTAAGAGTTCATGATAGGTGAGAAATTTCATTTTCCAGCTATTTTTCTCATTGGATGCATTTAAGCTGCCTTTTAGAGAAATTCAAAGTTTACTTATTTGTTAAACTATGTGAAAGTGTTTGATTCCCTACCTCTTAGGCAGAAGAAACCACTTCTTTAAAATGTCTGTTCTTTTTAATGAGATTTATTGGAGTCTGACTGGACATGAGAAATTCCGCTACTCAGGACTAAATGCATTAAAAATTCTGAGCTTAGAAAAGGGCTAAAAGTGAATTGCAATTTCTTTTATTTGACTGGTGAAACACAAATTGTGAAGTCTTTCTACCATTTCCTGAAAGCTTTTAAAACTAAATCTCTCTATCTGAGGGAAAGAAAGGCAGTTCAACACAGGTACAATTATTACAAATGGTAGAAATTATAAGGTTGACTTGCAAACCTTGAAATTAAAGTAAACAAAATAGTCTAAGGAGGGCAAAGAACCAAAAAAATCTTCTCGAGCAGCTTCTATAATTTGCAGAACACTGTTTTCTTTACCTCCAACTTGGCCCACAATCACATGCATTTGACTGTTAAGTCAATTTCATCGAGGAATGCTAATTTGAAGACACTGGATGCTACTGTCCACACCTGAAAGGCGTCCTCAGAACTAGCTCAGGAAACACAGCTAGGATACTAATGTAAAGAGCAACATGCCAGGCATTTTAAAAATAAAGTAGAAGAAATAAAACATCTTTTGAAAGGCAACACAAGGCTATTAGATTTAGTGAACAACTGTACCAGTCAGACAACAATTCCAGGAAAGCGTGGCTCAAACTGTATTTCCTATTATGCAAGAACAGGTGCAACTATAAATAAACAGTATTTTTCCCCATAACCATTAATACATTTGTTTTTCTCTCATAAAGCCAAAAAAAATTAATCAGACCCATTTTTAATGCAGTACATAGGTATGACTTTACGGTGCCAATAACCTTGCAGTTTCCTTTTCAGATCACAAACATAAGTCACAAGGGATTCAAATTTCACTGATTAATCAAAAATAGTTTGAGCTACAAGGAAAATCAAGTAATTTTTTCACAGCTTTTAGTGGCAGTGATGTCTTGTGTATGCAGCTGGCTGAATAATGAACTGTACTTATGAATAATTACACCATCATTGATTTGGATTTGGGGCTTTTTGCAGCAGCAGCCACCCAAATTCTCTTCCTCTAAAGATTTCTAATTCAGCTTTAAACAGAAAAAGCAATGTGAATTATTTTCCAGATGGAACGTGAGGATATTTTTATGTATTAGTGATGAAAGAACCCAAAATGTCTTAACATTTGTTTGCAGAAGAGACGCTCTTACCCTTTGAGAATATTGAAAAAGGGTTTGAGAAAATAGGGAATTTAGGTCCAAACGGAAACACTCATGCAAGTTTTAAATAGCCCTGTTCTTCCCTGCAAAGTAATTCAAGGCAATTTACTACTGGACAAAACCAATGCATTTATGCCTGAAAGTACCATAAAGAAGATGTGCAGTCAATTTCTGCTGTAGTTTCACTCTACTAATTTGTTTGCTGCTCAGTTCTTTATCCTATAGATAACACAGGCAAGAAGAAAATGTCATTGACCTTTCCGGTCTCTGAATTATTGGCAGTTGATTACCTATGCTATGATTTTTCCCTTGACGTTTTCATAATTGTTGTTTTCCTGCTCAGCCTAATGATTACTACCATGTATATTCTGAGGGTCTCACTGTAGATTCCAGGAACTGGGGGGACACCTAACTTGTGAAATTAAGGACTCTGCTAAGCATTTGCATTTGGCAGATAGACGTTGACTTTTCTGAGTCCCTATGCATGCATTTTTGAAGTCTACATAAAAACAGCTATTGATCTTTACAAGAATCGGGCTCCCAATGGTATGATCCCAACATGCTCATTTCCATATTCTTACATCAGTATTGATGTACTGAGCTACCTATGGTATTGGTTAGAAACTGACTGCAGAGACAGCCGGAGAAAAGCTAAGCAGGAATATGATCATTCTTTCCTTCTCTACACACCCATCCTGGTGCTGATTATTAGCAGACTCTATTTGGGGAAGCCCTAATTATGCTTATCTGTTTACTAGCCTCTGCCAAACTAACCAGACGTAACATAAACAACTGGAAAACATTCTGCAACAAGCCCAGGGTACAGCAGTCACTACTGATCACTGCACTGGTGATCTTACCGTTCATATGTTTACAATAAATACTATGCAATTATTCAAAGTCCTGCTTACTTTTCCCTTCTTAGTTAAAACATTTCAAGTGTGATGTGGTTTCAATACTTATGACAGTAAATTAGTAGATGTACTTGTTTTTTTCATTTTTAAAAATGTCATTAAGCAGATTTTTTTTCCCCACAAAATAACCTAAGAAATACAATCCCAACCAGCTTTTTACACTAGGGAATCTCATGTTTCAGGTAAGGCAAGTGATATACCCCTAACCAAGGCATTATGCAGAAGTGAATAAACAGAGAAAAAGTTTGCTTTATTTCAGATTTTATTCATGTAATGTTTTACTGTTAAAAAATCCACCCTGTTAAAAAATTCACAGCCCCTCACTTAGCTGTGAATAGCAAGAGTTTAGAGGCAAACAGAGTAAGAATTACTGGTTACCAGAAGCATAACCAGGTGGTTCTGCATCAGGAAAATTTCACAGGGCCTTAGTAAGGGCTAGGATTCATATACTAAGACTGATAAAGAGTGCTTATTTCTGAATCCTGTAGGCTCCACAAGTTTATGATGAGGAGTGCTATCAAAGGTCTTTTTGCAAATTTTCTTATCAAGTTATATTTAGAGATGTTTAGGATCAAAATTATACTTCAGCACATCAGGACCCGAAAAGCTACATATATATATGGATCATATAAAACATTAAAGCCAAAGTCAGTAAATACCTATTGGATCTAAGGGATATAGCATAGATTTATGCTTTATAGTTTGCCTTATTCTATGATGAGCAACAACAACAACAAAAAAAAAATCCAGATTTCACTTCTTATAATCTCATAATTCACTTCTCATGTGTACATTTTAAAAAATTATTATAAAGATAACATCAGCACATTCATCCAACTTCTTCTTGGTCTGCGGTGGGATTCTTAACTCAGGTGCAACCCCAAATATCTGTGCCTAGTTTTGGATATCCAAACTAATGTCCTGAGACCCAGAGCATTAAAAGGTAAAGCAGTGATAACTACAGTGTAGAGATAAGTCCGTGCTAAATCCAAACAGTGTTCAGATGGAGTGACATACCCTCCACAGCATTTCTAGCCCTGGTTAGCATGATTCAGAAATGCTCAAGCTGCTAACTTAGACCTAACAGGACTTGCTAAGCTTCAGCTTTATGCTGTGCAATACCACTTAAGATGCTTTTGGAATTCTGGTCTTGGAAAAACATAGCCCCTTCTGTGAAGGACGATGTCTAAATTAATAAGCCTTCCTAAAATTAACCTGTCTCTGTCTGGAACTGGCTTGGCTTTTTCTGCACTTACAAACAATCTATACCTCATTTAAGTAGCTCATGCTTAATAGAAATTATATAGTACATACCATCATATATCATATAAGGGTTTCTAGACACTAACAAATTTGTACTGTCTTTGGGTTTTATATAACCTAGGAAATTTTGTTCAAATAGCATTTTATTGTACTGGGACTCAAGTGGATGGCAAGTGCACTTCTGTCACGGTCTTCAATTGAAAAAGTGAAGCACTTAGTAAAACATATTACACTTAGCTGTTATTTTCACAAGTAACATAGAATTCCTTTACTCCACAATTCACAGTTCTTTACATAGAAAATCTTTGCTTTGCCTGTCTCTCTTTGTGACACAATCTCTGATTATGTGTATGCAAAATACTTTAACTTGTAGGAGACAATTTCTCCTATACTCATACATATTAGTACACTGAGACAGAATGCTGAGATGCATTAAAAAGACTATTAATTTATACTAGACTTTACAGTGCTGTTCCTTTCAGAGGAAGTACATTTCTAATGCTGAATGGTAAATGTTTCATTATTAAATGGTTTCTGATCTGAAGTCATCAGTTAGGTATACAGTTACAATGTCACCTGAAGTACCTGGGCAGTGCACACATATGTTTTTCTCTGAATTCAGGTCATTTGTTCCTTTTCTAGTTCTGCATTTTGTTGAAAACAAAGTTTGAAGTTTTATACCAATCAGCAGAAATTGACCTTGCCCCTGTTTTCTGTGACCTTCCTTTTCAATATGAAAACAAACATCAAACAAATATTTCAGACTCCCTTTTCTCTCCAAAAGATCACCTGACTGAATTGGTTTATATAACAAGCCTTTGTGGTATATGATAGTGACTTATTTTCTTTGGAATGAACATATGAAAAAGTATTTTTAAAAAGACCCGATGTTAAGATCTTCTTATTCAAGTAAATATTGAACACATTCCTAAGAATAGCCCTTCAGATCTGGAATAGGTTCAAGAACAGTTACTTAACAGTCTAAAGAACAAGTAGCTCTATATTTTGATGTTGTAAAAAAAATCTCAGGAGTCAGATTGGACCTTAATAGTATGATAGCAAATGCTTTGAAGCTTTTTTGGTTTTAGTGTTTTATGGTGAAGAGAGAAAATTATGCAGTGAAGAAGAATATTTAGCAGAAGTCAAATCATTTATCACAAGTGATATCATTTACACAGATGCTCCTATTTGGTTGTGTTTCTATAAAAGAAAAAAAAAGTAATTAAAGAGGAGCCCAAATGAAAATAATTGTTCAATGAAGAGACAAGAGAACACCAAATCTTGAGATTCTGAGTGGAATTCAAAGACCAAAATTCTAGTGAATGTAGGTGGGGTTTTGTATCAGACCTTTTGCTCTTTACTTTCAGACAAATGCAACTCTAGATTGATGCCTGAAAGATCTGGGCATTCTATTGCATGCTAGGTAGACTGCTGGACTCAGATTCCAGGTCTGCAGTTCAATTCTGTCTTTGAAACCATTGAAGCAAACTGAATATACTAACACACCACTGTACAAATGTACGTTCATTCAAGAGAACCACGTATACTTCCACAAAAACACCATAGTTGTGTCTAGAGTGAATACTTTAGCCCTTCTGAAAAACCTTTCTTTAGCCAGAGGAATAGGACAGCCTGTCTGTCTCTATAGTCATTAATCTCTACTAGAGTGGGATAAGAGGCATACAAATCAAGTGAGTGTACAGTTATGTGGGATGTCCTCAATCAGAATGATTAACAAGTGCTCCAAAAATGATATTTTTCTACAAGAAGAAAAGTATGTAACTATTATGATACTTCTAGGAACAACATGCCAGCAACAGAACTGAGATACCAGAAGCAGAAAAGGTCTCTTGAGTACTTTAGGTGTCAAAACCAAGTATGCTTATTTGCTGTTAGTTTAACTCAAAAATGTACAATAGCTAAAGTCTTGATGCATGTTTTTATGATCTTGAAATAAAACTGTGATTGATTAGTGCTATTTGAAACTGAAGATAGGAAAACTGGCAAATACACACAAATTTTATCAAGTGAGTTGTAATATGGAGCAAGCAAGAAGACCTCTATCACTTCATTACTCACAAAGAGGGCGCAAATAGTTCTAACAACAGTAGTCCTAAACCAAAAACTTCCCTTGCAGTTTCCTCAAATCCATATCAGAGCAGAGAAGCAAAAAAGGATACATATAATGTAAAGATTTCACTCCAGGTTTTACACGAGGCCTAATATTCTTGAAGTGTTTTATTGCAGACATGTATATATGTCTGCGGATGATGAATGAATTCAATAAAGTCATCTGTCATTTATTCTCTTATTATTCATTAACACACTTTGAACAACAGCCCAGCTAGCCTCTTGAAAGGCTACAGTCTGTCAATGCAATGTTATTTCTTTGTGAAGCGGTTTTGTAAAAGTACAATGCTGGTGGCTCCAAATCTAAATGATGATGTTGAACATCCAGCTGGTCTGCTGGATTCTGCTGTTTTCCAAAGCCCCAGAAACATTCAAGCACGTTTGCACATTTGGCATATCTCATCCCCAAATCTCTGGGTCAAAGTGGAGCAAGATATCTCCCACTGCAAGAAAGCAGAGGTTCAGGACCACTTGATGAAACTGAGTAGGCACAAGTCTATGAGGCCTGATGACACACATCCCAGGGTTCTAAAGGAACTGGTTAATGTTGCCACCAAGTCACTCGCCATCACATTTGAAAAGTCACGGCAGTCAGGTAAAGCACACAGTGACTGGAAAAAGGGAAACATAACCCCTCATGAGGTTCAATAAGGCCAAGTGCAAAGTCCTGCATCTGGGTCAGGGCAATCCCAGACATGAGTACAGACTGGGAGAAGAACTGAATGAGAACAACCTTGTGGAGAAGGACTTAGGTGTTCTGATGGACAAAAAGGTTGACATGAGCCAACAGCATGTTCTCACAGCCCAGAAGGTCAACCTCAAATTGGACTTCATCAGAAGTAGTATGGCCAGCACGTCAAGAGAGGTGATTCTGCCCCTCTATTGTGCCCTTATGAGACCTCACCTGGAGTGCTGCATCCAGCTTTGAGGTCCCCAACATTAGAAAGACTGTTGGAATAAGTCTAGAGAAGTGACACAGAAATGATGAGAGGATGGAGCACCTCTGCTATGGGCACAGGCTGAGAGAATTGGAGTTTTTCAACCTGGAGAAGAAAAGGCTCCAGGGAGACCTTGTTGAGGCCTTTCAGTACTTAAAGGGGGCTTACGAGGAAGAAGAAGAGTGACTTTTTACACAGGAATATTGCAGCAGGGTGAGGGGAAAAGTTTTCCAATTAAAAAAGGAGAGATTTTGGTGCATTAGGAGAGAGTTAGACATTAGTAAGAAATTGTTTACTAAGAACATGGTGAGGCACTCAAACAGAGAAGCTGTGGAAGTGTTCAAGGCCAGATTAGATGGGGGTTTGAACAACCTGGTCTACGTGAAGGTGTCCTTGCAATGGCAGGGGATTTGGAACTAGATGATTTTTAAAGTCTCTTCCAAGCCAACCCATTTTATGACTCAGTGATCTGCACATTCTTAGCCTCTTGACTGGCTGAAGCAGTGCCCGATTAAATTAACAGTATCTTTGCTATTCAAATCTGTGACTTCAGTCAGACCACACAGAACGTGACCAATCAATTTTATGTGGGTGCTTGTTAAAATTCAGGGCACAACAAAAGACAAGATGCTCTAAGCAGAAAAAAAGGAAAAAAAAGAAAGAAGATATTAGAGTAAAAACTATGGAAAGAGACAGAAATAATAATAGTGTCATCCCTTGGTAGATGGTAATTGTACAGGCATGAAGAAAATTGTTTGATATTATATAAATTAGATTAAACCATATAGAATATTCTGCAGTGAAACAAAACCATTTTCTCATGACACTATACCTTACTTGAACCTAATGTTTATTTTTTCTTTGTAAAAAAGGTTAGATCCAGCTGTGGTTCTTTCCTTTCATCAATTCTGAAGGGCTGCATCCTCAGCTGGTCTAATTACTATCCTGGTGCAGATTTTAACAGAGCTAGGTGAGCTGAAGATCTGGCCTATCAACTGCTTATTTCCTACAGAAGTTGAAGACAATGACAGGAGCTCCTTCTTTTTCTCAAACTAAGAAACACAAGCTTTTGAAAGCATGTGTTTTCTGAAAGTACATTATGTCCCCACTCAGACAGACTAAATTATCTAAACTCCTAGGATAACTGCTACCACTTTTTTTTAAAAACTCACAAAATTGAAAGAAAATTCGTAAGCTTGCTTAGGGAAAACACTAACTACTTTCATACGGCTCTGAGACACATAAGCACACTTTATACATGGCACAGCATTTACCACAGGAATAATAAAACATGAATTTATATTTATTATACTAATGTAATGCTGTAATATTGTTTATTTTATATATAATATAATATATAATATATAATATATTATTATATATAATTGTATATATAATATATAATTCTATATTATAATATATTTTATAATATATAATTATACTATATATAATATAGTATATATATTATGTTATTATATATATTATATTATATATTANTTAATACAAGAAATTTCTTTTGAAATATCAACATTTAAACATTCATGAACTGTAATAAAGAACAGAAAAAAACCTCTTTCTTTTGTCTGTATTAAAATAAAGTTGTTTTATTTACATGGCAATAAGTTATGTAAGGGATCCGCCTTATTTATTGTGTGGGTCAACTGTATTTATCTTGGCATGTATTCAGAATTTTGTGTACACTTGGTTTTGGAAGGTTGGTTTATAGCCCACTATTCAAACACTCTTATGAAGTCAGAGCTACTAATTTCAGTGAGGATTTTCTGTTGCTACAATGGGATTACATCACAAGGAAGATAAAGGGAAATTATACCCACAAAACTAACAACAACAACAAATATTCTTATTGACAACTGTGTGGAAAAACACGAGTACTTAGGATAATTCAGGATTCCCACTGTAATGTGTTTGTAGCTTGATGTTTCAGAGAATACAACAAATTTGGTGATCTGTATAATGGAAATTCTGGCAAACTAAGCAAAGCGAAATTCATTTCCTTGCTTCAAAGCAGAACAGCATGATTTCTCAACAATCAGTCTTTTAAAAGAAAATTGGACAAAAGCCTGTTAGCAAACCAAAGTTAATGACATGTATCTTTTTTTCTGAAACAGAAAAGCAGCAAAGCACGTTTTAAACCCCAAGTTTTTCTTTAATTGAATAAAAGAGCTTCTTGCAGTAGAAAATGCCAAAAATGCTTTAAATGTGGGAACTTCATCACTCTAAATATGGCCATTTGTGTTGTTTATAATGATGGAAAATATCCAGGTATTCTTTGGATTAAGTATTAGAGCAGTTTAGAGTGCATTTCTGATAATCCACTGAGAAAGTATGGGTTTCCCACTGGCATGCGAAATAAATACAGGCCACAAAGTTTTACTTGAGGAACAAAGCATCCATTTGTATTATATTTAGGTTAAAAATATCCCCAGAAATTTCTATAGTCACATGAAGCAAATCAGCTGAAAGAAATGGTAGTAGGCTTTATAAATTTTGTCTTTTCTCCAGTCAGAGGAATATAAAGTAAACCTTTCTGAAGCAGAAAGAAACCTTACCACTTGTTATGCTATAAGAAAATATAAGGAAATTCCAGCAGTATTTGAGTCCCTTGTTGGAGTAAATGATACTTGAGATTTTTATCAGAGTACTTCAGTGAGCACTCTATTCCACACAGCTGTTTATATCATAAGTTAATGTAGTAACACTAACATTTAAACTATTTCTTTTCAAAGCTGAGGTGGGTTCTCCTGCTTTGCTTCATTAATTCAGAGTAATAACTGCTCGGTCCAACAAAAAAAGAGACTTCACTTTTTGCTTTCAAGACATAATAATCATAAAACAAATTAGATGGATAAGGAAGAACATAATAAAATAGGTGAAACTTGTATTATTTGGAAGGAAAACATAGTGATGGAGCAAGAGTGTTAATTTTTCATTAAGACTGTTTATTAAGGATGTAAAAATTCCATAAAGATTTCACCACTATCACAATTTAACCTTCAAATTTGTATGTTTACAGACATTATTCATGCCAAAACTCCCATTCTTTTAAAATTCCAGCCTAAACTTGTTTGTTTTTCTTTTTTTTTATAAAGGGGGAGTTACCCTTTCTCCTCTAGTAGTTCTGCGAATTTTCTGTACAGACAGAACTTTTGATATTCCATGTTTTTCCAGTGAAATGAAAAAATGCTATGGTTTTTCAGACTATGCACTATTGTTTTTGACAAATTATAATACTGTTTTTCAAACAATTCTGGTGTAATATTATAATTTCTACATTCCAGCAGAAGTTCATTTTAACATGACAAATATCAGGTGATGTGTGAGACCCCTGCTCCCTCATTCAAACATTTTAGTAAGCTATGCTTATTTATAGTTTCCTATCAGAGAAATTTAAGGAAACCATCCACACAAATACCTTCGTTTCCATAGGTTGAATCTCCTTAAGTGAAATTAGTGATTTGAAGGATACTTTTGCTTTGATTCTTTAAAGCAAAGACAGATAGCTGGTGACAGCTGTTTATAAACACTACAATTATGCTGTTCTGAATCTCTAGCATCTGACCTATCATTTGAGAGAAATTATAGGGAATGCTGCCTCTAACCCCCACTCTATAAATGGCATCAATTTCATGCATGTAGGAATGATAAAATTAAGAAAAATGAACTTCAAGGGGACATTAATTTAAACATAATCAAGAGGGTTGCTTCTATCTGCAAGCTTTATAGCTTGAACAGTCTAATGGCTTTCTGAAAGTTCCTGTCTAAATAAAAAATGTTCAATACTGTGTAAATAATATTGATTGAGCACTAAAGCTCAACTAGCCAACCAGATAATTCAAAGTCTGATCTTCTCCTAGGGAAAAATATAACTATACCGTTATTTATTAGATTTATGTGGAATATCTAGCAAAAAAAAATAAGGCAATATTGTTTGATTGGGACTATGCAATCATTCTTTTAGAGCTTCTCAAATCCTTTTAACTTTAAATTGCTTTAACATGTGGCAAGTGTGTGTAACAGAATCTACCCAGGGCGTGGCCTGTTCAAATTCCCCATGACTACTATGTGCATCCAGTGTGCAGATCGAAGTGATTTTGTTAATCAGAGTACTGCAAATGAAGCAACAACACTATGGGTGAATCCCAAGAGTCTAAGTGAGAAGCAGTATCTGCTTGTTGCTTATGATTCCTTCCTTATATTACTTCTTATTTTATACTGAGATAAGCTATTTTTGAGTTTTTGGAACAGGATTGCAGAAAGATTTGCAAAAGACATGTCCCTGCCCTGCCACCACCACCAAAAGGAAATTTAAAAAAACAAAACAAAACAAAAACAAAGGTGAAACAGACAAAAAAAAATATGGAGGACAAAAAAAATTAAAAACCAAAAAAAAGTCATTGCCATCAAGACTAAGCTAAGGTGACTGAAACACTGCCTCTAAATGATTACAGAGATCAAGGGGCTTGATTTTTACTCTAAAAGACAATACAAAGAAAAAAGTATCAAGAATTACAGTGGAGATTGCAGGTCTTTGGGTTTTCTTCTCTTCAAATATTGATTATCTAAAGAATTTCTGGGTCTCAGTGTGGTTCTACATAAACACAGAAGACATGCACAAAACTGTGTTTTAGGATTCAGGAATTATGTTTCTTCTCAGAGAAAAATCTCAAATCCATCATTACATAGATAGAATACAGAATTATATGGAGAAAGGAAGTAGAAGTTTACACAAAACATTTGCCTTTTGCTTTCTCTGCAGAGTAACAGAACAGGAAGCTTTGATCCTTTGTAGAGTTCTGACCATAGTAAACCACTGGAGCATAACACAAAATCATCAGCAAAATGCAGAAAATGAATGCCACTGTTCATTCATCACAGAATTAAAGTCTAACAAGGTACATCATCAGGAGAAGTGTGTCTTATTGCTCCTATTAGTACATGGTGAAAAAGTGTCTGTCATTAGGGATCTGAACTGCCATTAGATGTTAATCAGAATAGAGCCAGCTAGTTCTACAGATCATGCATTTTATAATTTTAGGTATTAAATTTAATTGCAAGACTAAAGACTACGTTCCGTATTTTCTTAGCATTGGTTTTCTGTGAAACAACTTGCTGTAATTGCCACACAGTTCCTCTGCAAATGTAAGGGACATTACCCCTTGAAATGGCACAGATAGAGGGAAGGTGCAAATCAATCTTTTAATTGGATTCATTTGAACCAGAGAAAAAATTTAGAACTCAGATTGTTGAAAAACAAATATATATGTTTCACTTGTAAGAGAACATGCAAAAAAAGAGGCTTCTGAAGTGGTTTATCTTGGTACTATATATGATGGCAACAAAACGTGTACTTTCAAAAAACCAACCAGATGAGATTTGTATGGGGGATAAAGTTAGAGAAACTATGCATTTCTAGTTCTTATAAACATAAATGTGTGGAATATAGCAGACTATTAATTATATCTGAATATCAAAAACAATGGTGTAACTTTCTAGTATGTTTGTATTTTCCACACATACCTTCAGAATGGAGACCTTGCAATGAGATAGAAGTCTTCTTGACAGACATTTTAATGTATAATGGTTCATAATATAATCACATAACCCACAATCAAATATGGAATCTGACCAGAGTAAGAACAAAGGTTGTCATCATCCTTCTGAAATTCTTTGTATGTTTAGCCTGGTTCATTTATTGGATTCTCAAAACTGAAAATTTGAACTTGAGTATTTAAGTTTCCCTGTTTATTTCATACTAGCTGCTGATTTTCACTTGTAAGGAGAAAATTATGCTCCTAGGATCTTATTATTAGGATGTCAGCTACATTCAGCAGCAGAGGGCTCAAAAAGCTGGCCACTAGCTCAGACTGACTTCCCATTCCATCAAACCTTCTGTTCCACAGTGTGGGGGTTGGACAGCTGGCAGTGTGGAGTAAATAAGGTGCAATGTAGACCAGCTGCTTACCTAGAAGAAGGCTGATTTCTAGAGTGAAAAGATGTTTTGTGATCCCACAATACATTAACAGTTAATCACTACAGAAATGTACCTCTTGAAAACACGCCTTTACTCTTCCATATGCAGAAATTCCTTGTACTATAGAAATTCACATGGTGACTGATTTCACACAAATGTACACTGAAGTTCAATGCTTGTCCACTGACATATCTGGAAATACATGCAAATATTCATGTGGATGGATGGATGATTAAGGAGAGGGAGAGAGGGGGGGAAGGAGGAAGAGACAGATGGTATTTATATATAAACATAGACCCTTACACTTGCACCCTTCTCATACAAACTTTGAATTCTTCCTACAGAAATTCAGCATATAAGAAGATGGTTTGGGATTCTGAATAAGATTTTATGTATACCAAGCATAACAACTCACCTGTTCAGAATTATTTTTCTTGTGTTATAATTTTGGTTTCACTGACACCCACATTTGAGAAGACTTCCTACACAACTGATACATAAAATCATCTTAATATATCTCTAGGTTCTGTGTGTTGCTATCTCCTACTGTGTTGAATAATGGCAAGTGCTACTGAGCAGGACTTTGTAGCATTTAATGTGACTTTTAAATTCACTTTTTTATGTAAACAAATAGTTAATCTTACTGTCTAGTGAAAGAGAATCAAGGAAAAGTCTCCTTTCAAAACTGTTCTGGAAAGTTTTTGTTTATTTCTTTTAGGATAGAAGGGTGAACTCACACCATATTTTTGTGGGGATTCTGCTTTATCCTTCTCTTTACGGGAGTCTAAATAAAACCAGTGAAAAAGCTATTAATTCTAGAGGCTTCTTGTTTCATAGTAACCATTCTAATTTTCTGAAAATTTATCAACTTCCTTTGCTTTCACACAGATATGCATGACACAGTAAGAAGAGAAAGGTAATTTAGGGAATTTACTCTTAAACCCACAAGGTGCCAGCCATAACCACAATTTCTGAGTTGGCTTTAATAGGCAAGTATAGACCAGCTTCATCTATAAGCATGGATAGTTTTCTGTTAAATGCAAAACATTATTGTATTCATATGGTTTTCCACGCATAGAATAAAAAACAAAACAAAACAAAACCGTCCTCAACATACAGTGAAGCTGAGTAGCCAATTTGCAGTGTTATTCAAATTTTGGGGTTTATTTCTAATTTAACCTGATTGCACAAGGTAAAGTCTCTTAATGCCTAAATGCAGTCCACCAATGCATTTCAAGTTACATTATGATATACAAAAGGAGGAAGAACATTTTTCTCACCATTTACCACAGAGGATGCAAACAAAACACAGTACAAGTCATACTTTCTTCTTGCAAGGCACAAATTCATTAAATTAGCATATGCTAAACCTCATGAAGCATCTACTTTCCCCACAAACTTATTTGTAGATTTTATATACATGTGGGTGTGTATATATGTATATACACCATAAAGATATTTTTGTCAACCATGATATTCATATTTAGGGGTTTATATTAATTTCTGATTTATTCTTTCAATATCAAAGCTTTGCTTTTGCCATCCAGACACAAATAGTTATGATTTGATGACACTTATGGGTTCTTCCAAACTCACGATATTCTATGATTTTTTTGACAGCTGAAAAAAGTAAACCGGTAGGCCTACGCGCTCTCAGTGTAAGGTGCCTGGACACCAGCAGTCAAAACATTTCAGGAAATTGTAATGGATAGCATGGAAATCTAGCATAATGAAGCATGAAAAGGGTTCCAATTATGGTGTAAACTAGGAAGATATGTAGGAAGCAGTAAACACAAAAATGTTGTGAACTGTGGTGGGAGAAAGTTGAAAAGAGACCTCCTTGTTTGGAGAAGAAAATGGTAGAATGGTTATTTTTCAGAATCCAGAGGATAAAAGGTATATCCTTTCATTAATGGAATTTTAAAACTGATGGAACTGATGGAATTTTAAAACTGAAATAATTATTCTCAAATCCAGGACATGAAAGAAAAGGACCAGCAGATAGAGTAAACAGAAAAATCAGGTCAGGAAAACGTGTGATCTATTATTTCTACAATCCCAATTTATAGTTGTGGCATGGGAGGAATTTCATAGCTGCTGTTTCTGAAAGGAGTAAATGGTCAATTGAGAAGTGGGTGTCTTTTTAGAACATTTTTAATCAACCAACCAGACACCTAAATATTTTAAAGTTAGGTACCTAAGATATAAACATCATAACATTAACATTGCATAATCTAAAGAAATAAGGACTATAAGCAAGTGGATTAATTGATTATAGAATGTACCAGGTAGTTGAATCAGCTTCCCAGTTTCAGGAGCCCAAAGTTGGAGCTGACTGTAACAAGTTCTGAATCAGCTTTGTTTATGTGGAGATGTAAATGTTGGCCTCAGATCTTCAAATAGAAAGGTAAAAAGAGAAAAAAGTACAATCTAATTCCAGATTCTGACCACAGCCCACAGGAAAATATGCCAAAAGATTGCTATTTGGAGTTATATTCTGCTTGCAAAACTTTAAAGATTTCAAGATCCCGCATCTAGTCTAAACCACAGTTGTGTAGACAAAGGAGCCTTTCAATATCTAATGTACCCGAGGGAATGCACCACACGTCTGTGCCCCAACCCTTTGTCAGGATAAGATCTGTATTGTTTTCTGTTTCCACAGAAAGCATGCCCAAGTGAGGGAAGGAAAGGAAGAGATAGCACACTATGACCAGATCACCTATTTAGACAAACAGAAATTAAGGGGCACAGCCTACTTCAAAGCAGCACTGATCTCTCTTTAGATGCTTCTACAACTGACTCCAAGTGACGATTTAGACCATCTTTAGGTGGATAGCCTTTTGCAGGTTTCTTCAGCAACCAAAGAGGAAGCCTGTGTGACTAAGTTTGATCAAGTTTCTAACATCTAGGTATGTACAACTGGATAGACTTTATCTGGTTTAATTAGGGGACTGTAGGGAGTCGTTTAAATTAGTACTTGTGGTTCAGTTAGGTGCTTGAGCTCTAGGTGTGTATTTTTCAAGGATGGGAAACATCCCCAGAAAAACGCTATAGACAGAAATAAATTCCTGACTCATCTGTATCTATTTGAACCAGCAGTGATGCTCCAACTCTTTTTAAACTTTATATATGATATCATGCAAACAACCCAGAGCATCCACTGTGGACACAAAGTTTCTGTTACAACAAGACAAGTCAAGCTGTTCCTAACACAGGCAGTGCCAGTGGTTCACTGCATCTAGATTTAAGATTTACCCAGTGGAGATCAGACTTTATGCCAGCCTCATTCTCAAAAGATGGCACTTAATGCAGGCTATACACTGTTCCTCTGTATATTACAGATTTTTGAATGCTGATGTTTTCTGATAGAGACATATTGACAAGTAAAAGCTAGACTTGAAGTTAAGACCAAGTAGAAATGGTTCATAACAAAAGCACTCCTGAATTTGGAAAAAAAATCAGGGTTTTGTTTTTAGTATACTTTTGCAATTGGTGATTTTTTTTTTCACCAAGAGCCTACCAAGTCTTTATGTACTTATTCACCACAACATTAACAAATGTTACTGTAAGGTATAAATAATCAGTCATATTTTATGCTGAATACCTGTGTTAAAGACTATTGTGGATTGTCCTGACTAGGTGGGTTATCCACTATGTAAAAACCCAAGAATTCTGGAAGAACTGGCTGATAACATTTTGCTTTTTCATTCTTTCAAAAAGACAGGTACCAAAGCTAGTCTGCAGTATTCTGTTTTACACAGAAGTTAAAACAAACAAAATGCTTCATTTTCTCATCAGAATCCATCTTCTGGTCTAACTTGCTTCATAATTAACAAGATGCAAATATTTAAAAGACTAGAAAACTTCAAAGGAAATGAAACCTAAGAGAACAAAACAGATTGCCCTAAATTCCTGTATATCATTTTCTCAGGCATATTTACAAAAGAGGTATTAAAGAAAGTTAAAACATCTTCAAGGAAATAGAAAAATACAAACCTGACACTCTAACACATACCTATCTTCTGCTAACACAGAGATCAAAAGCAACAAAGTCTGAAATTGAGCGGTGTTTTACATAAGTCTTTTCATTGCAATGTGCTACTTTGTGTGCAGCAGTAATGGTTCTTCTATATTTTGTGATTCACTTGAAGTCCTTACTAACAATTCCTCTGTAAAATAAAGGCATTGGAATAACAGTCATGAAATGCTGAAAGATCTTCCAGTGTTGGGTTCAAGTCTTGCTACTGATTTTGGTAAGTCGAGATTAATTTTTGATGGACAAGCAAATAAAATAGTACATATGTTCTACTTCTAAATGTGCCTGCTCCTAGTCTACCATTAACTATTAAAAAAAAAGGGGTACCTCGATAAATTAAATTGTCACTACTTATGTTCGCATAAAAGTATCTTTAGGAAGACTAGGGGATCTGCCAAATTATTTTGAACAGTTAGGACTCTTAATCTTATTCCAAAAAGCAATATTTCAAAGAGCTTATTTCACCGCCTTTCATAAGTAAGACATTCCTGCCTCCATCACATATCCAAACACTCCTTGTTTGTTCCAAAGTATGTTTATGAAGCTAGTTTGAGTGTCAGGAAATGTAGTAGCATATTACACAGCAGTGATTTAAGGTTCTAATCTATGATGTGTGAAGTTGTATGATGAAGGATTAAAAACATCAAAATGAATGAGGAATGTAAACAGCCTTATCACTCAAAGATCCACAGAGCAACTAAATTAGTCACCTAGTGTGACTGTTTATCCATAAAATAGGAGACAAGCAACACACCCTCTGGCCAATATTTGAATTCATTTCACACTCAGCCAACATTTCTCTACTCACACCCTCTGTCAAACTACTTTATTCATGAAGGAAAGACTTTTAAAATAAATTCAAATCAAAGTAAAGTAATGACACCACAATTTTTAGCTGTAGATAGACACTCTTAGAGAGACCAACGTTTCTTAGGGAAGATCAAAATCTCTATGCATTGCAACTATATCAAAATTAAATAAAACACAGAAAGTCCCTGTAGTTATATTTTATTATGATCTACTATCTTTAAATTGAATCCAATGCTAAAACAGAGATGGTGTCTTGGTCAATGGCAATTAAAATTTATGGCCAAGATAGGAAATTTTTACTTCCATTGCATTGGCTCAAATTAATACCATAAAAATATCTGGATCAGTCTCAGAAAAAAGGTGTCTAGCTAGGTCTTTCCTCTCTGGCTCTGGGCCTTTGTGTTTTCATTCCAGTGCTGTTTCTTATATTCTTATATTCTTATATTCTTATATTCTTATATTCTTCTTATATTGATGAAAAAAATTCCCTATCAAAAGCCACATTCTGCTGTGATTTCTATGAACTTTTAATCTTGCAATTTAGTATCATATAAAAAAATGTCACTCTGAAAGATTCACAGCAGCTTATATGTACTGCCTTCAGCAGCTGTGCTCATGCTCAAGTCTGCAAAGCCAGTTGCATCCATATCACCTGGGGAGACAGAACATGAAAAGGAGCTATCCTTCCTCCCTTCAACCCTGCCCTCCTTTCTGTGACTGAGGCTTCTTGGTAGGAATGCTGATACATTTCAAACTACACACTCTACAAAAGAAAAATTAAAAATAAAGTCGTGATGTAGCATGACTCTCTAGATGTTGCTGAAAAAAAACAGATAGATCAAACGTGTCTGAAGAACAACTGTGGAGTTAACAGAATATAGTTGGAATGCATAGCTACTTGCTATTCTATTGCAGTATTACCTGTATTTTTAAGTAAGTTTAGTTCACTTTTTCAGGGAGTTTAAAATACAAGCCTCCCAAAGATGTTAAAAGAATACAAAATTCTGAACACTGGCATGCTGAGCTGCACATTTTGTTCCCTGTTATTAGGGTATGCCTGGTGAATCAATACAGACATTTCAGTTGCAGCTGCTTCCCTTTTCTAATCTCTTTTGCCAAGATTAAATGCTTTTAAGCAAAGCACTCCAGCTTCTGTCAGATTTAAAGGTAACATCCATATTGTTTGCTTTACTGTGAAAACTTTGAGGTTCAGAGACCATAACTGAACAGTACCATGAGGATTTCTACAATACCATCTACATTTAATTTCCTTAGGAATTTCAGAAGGAGACAGAATAGATGGAAATAATGGATGTTCATGAACAAGTTACAGTTATTTATATCAATTGTGTGTGTGTATGTGTGTGTGTGTGTGTGTGTATATATACACACACAACAGAACCATAGAATTTCTTGAATTAAATGTCTAAAAGTTGTCAATACTGTACATGGCATTTAGCAGATCTCAGTCAATTTAGATTAATTAAAGTCAGTGGTCATGCTTTGATTTTCACTGAAGCCCTGCTTCAAATTGCAATAAAATGTGTGGGGCGTTAGATCTGTAATATGATAAGTGGGTTATCACAAAAATAGCTTAGGTACCTTCTGTTTCTACAGCAGATCATTTGGCATACTAGTAAGAAGAAGAGCTTTAGGCCAATTCCATCATAGTAATTTATTTTATCAAAGTCTTCAAGTCAGCATGTGCAAACAGTAATTAGGTTAGGTCCTTTGCCCAATACAAATAATTTAAAAAATGAGGTGAACGTAGAGAAGAATTTCTTAACCATAATAAATAAATAGGGAATAGAGTGTCAGGGTAACTTAAGCATCTCCAAAAAGCTCCAAAATTATTGTTAGGATTCTAAGGCCAGTCTGTAGCAGCGTGCTTGGTAGAGATTGCTGCTTTTGAGCTTCAGGTTTGGTGGGAGAAAGCCAAGGCAATGCCCTCAACCTTCTTCCTCTAATATCTGAACCCTCTACCTGAGCTGTGGTGAAGTCCCATATTTCTCTTGTGTTACCTGTATCCGTATCTTAGATCCCATATATGGCTATGCCCTGGAAAGCTCTCCCCTCCACTGGTCACTTTGAACTGCACAGTTTCCCATTCGGTGTTTCCTGGTCCCACCTTCTTTTAAAAGAGCCCTACAGGGCTTCCTCATGCTCTTTCTTTTGGGTTACTCTAACCACTTGGATGTCTCTGGACTCCCTTCCTGGACCCTCAGAACGCAACACTGGACTCACAATAAATTGGCTGTTATCCAGAGAAGAACCCTCTGTGTAGCCTTTTATTCTCATCAGCACTAGTACACCACGCCTGGGGAAACTCTCATTTCTAGAGGAGCCAGAAGAATCAGGTTATCTGCGGTAGCTAGAACTCTGTCCTTTGGGAGAGTTGTAAAACCACTGCAACTCATCCCAGCAGGGATTCCGCTCGCATAAAGGTGCTGTTGCTACCTCAAGAGCATCCGGGTTTAGCGCCTTTACCAGTCTTGCGGTCCCCATTTAATCCATCAGCAAGTCAGTACCTGTTGCTCAGCAGAGATCCAAAAGACACTTTCCAGGATCACATCAGAGGGATGACTGTTTTAATTCAAGAAGTCATCTAGACTTCAGTGGGCCTTTGAATTCCACCTGCTCAGCAACTCATCCTTTTTGATTTTTTTCCATTTACTAAGGATGTTCATCCATAGAGTTTTTGAGTAAGTATCAATTT
Source organism: Climacteris rufus (assembly GCA_013398175.1). Classification (NCBI taxonomy): domain Eukaryota; kingdom Metazoa; phylum Chordata; class Aves; order Passeriformes; family Climacteridae; genus Climacteris; species Climacteris rufus. The sequence continues at coordinate 573,250 of VZRZ01003578.1, forward strand.
AGACAGAAGTCTTTAGATCTTGATCATAATTTTGCATGCAAATTGTACCATTTTTTGTGATGGAACTTTCAACCTAATTGAAATAGAGTTTTTTTCAGCTGCTTGCATACCCTGTATTGGAATTCAACTAATAAAAATCATAAAAAATTCAACACCACAGATTCAGTTTAGACAAACTAAAGATCTGGTGGGTAACACTTTCGGAGCTAGGCAAAAGTTATGGACCAGGAGAATGTTAGACTTCCTTGAACATTTATAACCACTGTATGAGTTCTTATTTGCAGTTCAGACTTGTCCTGTTATTTTCAAGTAAGAAGTGATAATGGACATTTTCTTGTCAGCAAATAACTATCATTATCAAAACCAAATGCTGTTAAACACAGGTGTTTTTGTATTCTATCCTTTGGGAATGCTGGTAACTTAGAGGAACAAAACTCTGGAAAGTTACATGGATTTATGCTGTACTAAGCTATTCTACAGTGCAAAATAAGACAAAGAAATGCACTGTTAAAAACAGTCTCATGATGATAACATTTGTCATTGACTTCATACAGGTGCAAAGACTTTCCAGTTACAGTACAATAAGGAGTCAGAAGTCATGGAATTTAATAGCTAAATGACATACTAGGATACTACTTGAACTTCTGTCAACTTCATGAGCTCAAAGATTTTTAATAGAGTCCTTTTCCATAGCATCAACAGATTCTCTATAACACAGGCCTTTCTAATTATATTAGTTTAATGAGATCAGTAATAAGATTTGATATAGCTGATAGCAGAAGTACTTAATATTTGATCAGAAAGAATATTTAATGACAAACCTCATAGAGTGCAATAGAAATTACACCTTCAGCTCTTAAAAAAAAAAAAAACAGAATAAAGGAATGGCAAAAAACAAACAAAAAAAACAACAAAAAAACCAACCTCAGAAGCTTAATAGAGTGAATAATGCTTCAAGCATTATCTGATCAGATGAGAAACATGTATGAGAACTTACAGAACTTCAGGGCTGGGTTTAGCAAAACAGAAACTATTTTGTTGCTCCAGCAGAGTAAGAGGGGGCAAAGGAAGAAAGGAAGAAAGATCTCAATGCAAACTTATTATTTTAGCCATCGCCTCTTTCTCATCAAATAAGAAATTTTGCTAACTTTGTAAACAGTTCCTTCTCACAGTGGAAATTAAGAAAAAATTAAAACAATTTAAAAAAAGAATCTCACTGTCAGTCCCCTTTTCTCCATGTTTGTACTTGTATTAGGTAGACCTAACAGTTAACCTTCAGGAGTTGCTCTGAGCTTGTTACATGCTAAGCAAGAGAGTTGAATTGTGAAAGATCTCTTTGATCTTGCTGCCAGGAGTTCAGAATCATTCTGTTGAGCAAAATGAATGTATGAAGAAAAAAAAAACCATTATTTTCAAGTGATGACTCTAAGCTGAAGTGAATATCTTGGAAAACAGGAAAACCACATTACAAAACATGGCTGGGGAGGGAAGAATGGAGAGAAGCTCCTAAGCACAGACTGAGATAAAATACTCCCAGGTTTGTTTTTTTTTTTTGAAAACCAGCAGGATTTTGCACTTGTCCACATACATGAACCACTAAAATATTTGTTTTGGATAAATTCAGCTGTTTTTTTGAAAGATAAGAATGATTTTTTTCCCTCTCTCTAAATAGGTAGAAATTAGTCTGCTTTCAGAAGGCAGCACTGATTATTGCTTTCCTTTCTCTCTTGCATGATTTTCAATTCTACAAAGAAAATGATTCTGAAAAAATAAAAGCGTGATAGGCAGGGGAAGAAACATATATTATTTGACAATATATTTCTAGCATGCGTATATTTCAGCAAATATGTGTTCTCAAATACTAAAATTCTCTATCAACCTTTGAATAATGAAAGAATAGTGGACTTACAAGTACTTGATGATCTCCATTAACCTGTTTTTATTTCAGGCAGACAGGACTTTAATGTTTTTCAGCTTGGTAGGTCAACACAAGGCATAACATTTGTTCTATCACTTAGCAACATATTTAGAAATAAGACTACTTTAATATCTTTTGTATACATACAAGGCCAAGGAAATTCCCACAGAAAAATACCAATGTTGTTGGTTTTGATGTGCTAAAGAGAGTTTATTGCTAAAATTCTGTCAGTAAACTGCACTGAGAAATCCAATTTTCCTCCTCTTTATAGAAGTCAACCTTCTGGTTGTTGCTGAAACAGCTCTGACTTCATTGACTCATTCCTGGGCAGGCAGGGAACATAATCTTACCATTCCTGAAGTAATGTTTTGCTTTCTGAAACCCATAAGCATCTCATATCTCTGAAGTATTTTACCAAAAATGTTATTGTCAGAGATTTTATCCAGTTTGTCATGCAATGCTCTCCCAAGCACTATTTGTCCTTGCATTTTTCAGGATACTTTTCAGAAAGCTAGGACATTTCTGGCAAATATGAACCTTCTATTTGTGATTGCCCTAAGGGGAAGGCCCTTCTCTTGGATACAGTTATGAGCAGGGTTTGTGTATACAGAAACCTACTCCCTCAACTTGTTTTTCTCAGGCTAAAAGTATGATTTGGTACATTCTTCATTTAATTCCCTTGGAAAAGAAATATCCACATTGTAATAAATCAAACCCAAAGCATCTACCTTTTCTGTCCCCTTGCACTCCACTAAGACAAGTGTTTAAGTAGCTTGTAAACTATTCTTTCTTGTTTGCTTTTCTTTTCTCTCCTCAAAGAGATGCAAATGTTTCACTTAAAAGGGAAATTTCACTTAAAAACGCAATCAACTAAGAGAACTTACCTGTTCAAACCGTATGTATGCAGTGCAAACCAGGCACCAAGCCTTCCTCTATACATAACAGTTAGAAAAATACTATCTTTGTGGTTTGTACAAGTATCTCTAGCTCCCCCGGTGATCCCATATAGAGTCATGGTTCTTCTCTCTGACTAAATATCATATAGAAGGTTAGCACAACTGTGAAAGCTCTTCCATGCAAATCTCAGATACAAATTAGATCACTTCTCACACTTCTCACACAAATTAGATCACACTCATCACTCCATCAAAATGAACAAAAAGTTATATCATGATAATTAAGTCCACAATGAAGATTGAGCTCTGTGACTCTTAAGTCAGGGAGTTCCTTAAATTTCACTGCAATCAGTTTTTAGCCGGAATACTGAACTAGTTACTTTTCTCGCTTGTTGACAAGTTAGTACCTTTACAAATAATTTTTAAGAAACCTGGCAAAAACAATGTTGCTGATAAACTTATCTGTTTAAAGGAGTGACATTTGATTTTTTTCTAATCTTTCTGGTTGTAAAGACAGCAAATACTTATATAATATACAAGTCATACTAAAATAGTTAAGAAAGATGGAAAAGAAAAAGGATAGACATTATAAAATCATATCTGAAAGCAGGAAATACTTTACATACTTAAGTTAGTGAAATTGATCGTGAAAAACCGAAGGTGTTGGCTGCTTATTGATGGCATGGAAGCAGTTCATGTCATTGATTTCTATCAATGCTAAGGACACTTTTTGCTGCCAGCATTGTCCCAGGTAGTTCTACTGTAAACAGAGTTCATTTTCCAAAACCAAAATGAAAATGAACTTTCATTTCATACATTTATGTGTGTGTACATATATGTAACTATACACATAGATGGATGCATGTATGCATTAGTGAAAATGTGTAAATGTGTAGCATCTCTCTTTCATATCATATGAAACTGCTTGCATACAAGGACCTTCCTCTTCCTTGTCTAGATTATGCTGCCATTAATTTTTCTGTTACCATAGAAGGTCTTTTTTCTGACATGGTGATGGATGAATATGAATGACAGTTCAGGGTGAAGGATTCCCTTCAGCCTTTTTTGCTGTATAAGACAGAGAAAGGACACAAAAAGTGTCTTTGATTAAGAGTCCAGTATTTCTTTCTTTTTGAGTGGTTGGTTTTGTACTGTGGAAACAGTTCCTCACAATGAGGACAGATGAAAAATTAAACCAAAAACAGAATTTAATTTTTCCCAATTTTCTTAACCTGCAGAAGACATTCACATTTGATTGACATCCTGGGCCCAGTTCTTATCTTCTTCAGAACAGTCTGTTCCTTAGTTCTCTTATTCAGTTATTCTTAAATTTTCATATTATTCCAGAATAGCAGATACTTCACTGGAAATGTTGAGAAATATAGATATCTGCTGGTCTGTCCTGAGACTTGGAAAGAAACTCAATTTAAAAACAAAATTAATTTAAATGTCTCTGGACATGGAACTTCTGAAAGAAACATTGTTAAAAGTCTCCATTTATTCCATCAAGAATTTTCAGAATAATATATATTAATGACTTTTGTTAGGTCTTTAATGTACATTTGATTTTTTTTTCCTGTAAGAAATTTACATTTAAATTCCAAAGCTTCAGGTGTGTTTGAAGAATTCTGAAGTTACTTAATCACAGCAAATCAGCACACACATGGGGATTAAAAGGAATAGCCAACAGCCCATTTTGATAAGAGACCACTTGATAGTGTAAAGGGGGGTAAAATAAACGTTCAAAACTTTTGAACAGATTTGTAATCCCAACAGGCCTAATCTTGGTGTCTAACTAATCTAGCCTATTACATTCAACACAACAGCTGAGAGAGAAAAAGTTAAAGATCTTGTTTGGAAACCATCTTCATACACTCCTGGCACATTCACAACACTATTCTGACCCTTCTTTTAATTGAAGTAATTGCTGGAGAGGAAGTTGAAGCAAGAATTTCAGCTGAAATGGGCTAAAAGGGTGTATAACGCAACAGTTTTCCTACATGGAGGACAGGTATCTTATCCTATTTCCACAAAGTTTGAACTATCAGAGCAGTGCCCATTAGGACTCTGCCAGGATGGAATTCTTTGGCATCCAGCTACCAGAAGGAGAGAGGGGAAAGTATAACAATTGGAATGGAAGGAGATACTTAATCATAACAGCCACCAGTAACAACCCACACAGGCAGAACACCCAAACAAGAAGTGGTCCTCAGGAGATATAGAAAATATCATACGAGAATGGGCCTAGCCTTTTTGAGGTTTGATTTGGGACTTCTTTTTACATAAGAGGAGTAGTCCACTTTCCATGCAAACAAGGAAACCTCAAGCCTTTTTTGTTTTGTCCTGTGTTTCCTCATCATCATGCAGCTATCTTCAGCAACCCTGACCATGATCTCACGCTAGCACAGACATTTGTACACAACAGACAGCAAAGTGTTGGCAGGGAAATCAAGCAGGATTCTAAGCAGACTATTTTTGTTTCTGAAATCTTTTATTTTCTGGAAAAGCTACAAATCCTATTAAAATTATTTGTCCGGCTTTCACTTGTATACTAATCTGACTGGCTAACAAGTGACTTTGTGGTAGCTGCTACCTGTCTTCAAACTGTACTAGTAACACCACTTAACCCAGCAGGAAACACAAATATTTTTATCGGGCAAGTAATCATCACAAGGCAACTGCATTCTTTAACCAAAGTAAATAATGACTCCCAATATACCTGTACAAGTTTCTATTCTTCAGTACTGAAAACCAGAATATGAGGAATGTCTTTTTAACCCTATTCGTCTGCTTAGCGTCTGTTAGAGAACTGTATAATAAGAGACAGCTAAGGAGAGATCAATATTTTCCTACATAGATGTTCTGTATTCACAGGGATGGGTCCTGATTGATTGACTGATTTGTTGGCAAAATGAAAGAAAAACAACTTCAATTGGGAGAAAAAAGAGCCTCATGAAAGCTGAAGTCTATATGAAAGAAGAATGTGAGACTAATACCAAATCAAAAGCCAGTTCCCTAACAGCTCCTCTGACCTTGTTAAAGTTTTGTGTGAATGGAGAAATACAATGAAAAGGGAATGGCTTCTTCTATAAAGCTGATTCCCCAAAGTAAAATAATCACATTGAAACATGAGAGTCATGGCAGAGTATAAGAGGAACTATCTGGCTGAAATAGTATGAGTACCATTTGTTCTTCAGTTTACAAACTAAATGGTTTTGTTCTTATTTCTTTGTGCTCATAAGAGTGTTGCAGAGCTGATCACAGAATGCACGGAGCAGTATTGGGACAATACAAGAATATGCAGTAAGGGCATGTCAATCTGACACCTCATACCTTCAGAATGTAGTCCCTCCAGAAAACATATATTTTTCATAAATATTAAAGCACATTTGGAAAGCTCCTTTCCTACTCCATATAAAATTCCATATGATTCTCAGCCACATATACTTATCTCAACAAATCTAAAACAGAGAACCTACACCTGAAGGAAGGAGAGGGGAACCTGGAGCATTGACAGAGACATAGAAGAATGAAGCTTAAAAGTGGTATGAGACATAAAATTGACTGTATACAAATTCCACTTGGTGCCACACTCCATGTTAAGAGCTAGTTGCACATTCACATTGAGAAATATTTTGATGCATATATTCTCACCAGTCAGTGCTGTGCATTTTTTTGTCTGTATGTTTCTTTTTAAAGGAACACTGAATTAATTATATTTAAAGTCAGATCGCACAAGCTCTATAGGCTGTCCTGAAAAGTGCAGCAGCTATTGTCATCCAGTACAGATAGAGTCAGTGTATAGATGCACCAAGATGTAAAAATCATAAGCAGAGTGAGAGTCTCGAGCCTAATGTATAGCTGTGTATGTAATCTCAAGTGTTCTTGACAGCAAAGAACCAACATGTAACACTTAGGCTTAACACCATAGTTCCTTCTCTCTTCTTTTGTCTCCTCGTGGTGGTGATGTGGCAGAACTGAACTGGTTACAATGCAAAGTGCTTTCATCCATGCAGGCTTACCCTCTCCCTCTGTCATGAGTTTTCATTTGTATGCTTTCTAGCATCACATATATTTTCCCAATATATGACAAATTTCAGGGAAACAAAGCCCTTCATCAGGGTTCATCCCTTACCGTCATTGAGCCCATCATAGTATTTCATTCAGATCTCTCTTGCTCATAACTGTTATAAAATACAGCAAATTATGAAAATTAATTTACAGCTAAATTAGACCATCATCTGAAATCACTGCCATAATACGGAGTAGAAACTTTGCTTTAAAGACTATCTGTTTATGCAATTCACTTTTCCTCAAAGCTTTGTAGTGAGGTAAATGCTCTTCTTCATCTAAGATAGTATATAACAGTGAAACATCCTAATCTGAAGCTCACTCTGTAACCCACCACTAATAAAGCTGCTACCATGAATGACCTAGTAGGCACTGCAATCACTCACCATTGACACAGAACCACCTCTGTCAGGTGACATTGGCCTATAGGGTATGAACGAGGCACTCCTTCATACCACAGTGTGAAACATTAAGAAAGATGGAGGAAATATTTCAAGATTCAAATCCTTTGTTGATCATTCACATAGCAAAATGCATCATTATATACAGACAAGAGACACCTCTTTTCACCTGGTGGTGCCCTCATTGACTGATGTACACACACAAGACTTTATGAAGGATACAAGGCATCATATATCCTAAAATGTGAACTTCCGATTCTGCTGGAGAGTGTGGAGCCATTAATCTTAACCATTCAATCAACTCACCTGAGAATACCTCTGGTCATGACTTCTAGGTAAACCTTGGGATGTCAATTCGCAACTTTGGCAGTGCCATTTATTTACATATAGATGATGAAAAATCAGCTCAAAAATTTCTCACAAAACAATAAATCATATAACCAGATACAGCCAGCTGCCACAAAAAAAAAAAAAAAAAACGGAGAAAAATCAGTGCAATATATTTTAAGCAGAAATTATCTGAAAACACAGGACCCAACCACTTAAACTAAACTCTGTTCTCACATACCAAAATTGACACCCTTGTTTAGAGAGCCAGTCAGTAGAGATCAGGAGAATTACAAATATCTTATAGGACCCATCTAAGTACTGGAAAGCTGCAATAACATCACCCTAGAACCTTTTGTTCTCCACACTGAACAATTCTCTCAACCTTTCTCCACAGCAGACACGCTCCAGCTCTCTGAAAATTATCATGGCTCTCCACTGGATCTGCTCCAACAGGTCCATATCTTTCCTGTGCTGTGGACCCCAGACCTGGAACACTATTTCTGGTGGAGTCTCATGAAAGTGAAGTGGTGGGGAAGAATCACCTCCCTCAACCTGTTGGCCACACTGCTTTTGGTGCAACCCAGGATAGGGTTGGTCTTTGGGCTGACATACCTGTTGAAGCCCTTGTTATTATTCTTTGTTATCTCTTGCCAAGTTCAGCTGCTGACTCCTTCCACACAATTATAAAATGTCCTTATACTCTTCCCAGGATACCTGTCCCTGATTCCACTGCTTATGCATTTCTTTCTTGCCCTTTAGTTTGGCTAACAGGTCTTGACTGAGGCATGCCAGTTCATTGCCCTCCTTTCCTGATTTCTTATTCCTGGGGATCAAGAACTCTTGCATTCTGGAAAGCATCCTTAAAGATCTACCAGCTCAGTTCTGCTCCCTAATCCCCAAGGGCAGTTTCTCAGGGAGTTCTATTGGCTAATTCTTTGAACAGCTGGGAATTTGCTTTCTGTCTGCAGGACCTCAACAACTTCTCCTGAGGATAGTGGTCCTGCAAGGGCACTCTCTTCAAGTGACAGGCATTAAGGCAGCCTGAGGGAGAAAATTTGTCAAAAACTTAATCTAATTGAGCCTGGAAAAACAGTTTGAATATTGATTTCTGGCCCCTTGACCCTTTTGAAATAACATAATTGGCCCTTAGGAAGAAAAAGCTGCACTGCTGATGTAAATAAAGGTATTTATTTGGTCCTGACAGAATATGTTCAAACTTCTCTTAGTTCTACAAATTAATTTCCGTGGCAAGGAGTATATAGATTATCCTCAGAGTTATTAAGCTAATTTATAAAATGTTGGATTGACACAAGCAAAGTATAAACATTAAAAAAATTGTAACCTGTATTCAAGCTTACACATCTGAAATCTTTCTCAGATACTTTTATAGAGAATATAAAATTTTAAATACATTTTTAAAGGTAATTATAGATCTATTATATAAATTAAGGCAAAAGAAAAATCAAGTTGTTGATATTACTAAATATATTTACCATTAGCAAAAAACTAATAAGAGGTATATCTGATTACGTATTTAGTCATGTCTACACTATTAGATAATGTCCAAACACCAGTAGTGGTTAAAAGAATTTATACCATAATAATAAAAGTTATATGTGTGTATATATATATATATATATATGTATATATATCATCTTCCTTACAAACAAAATGGTTTTGATCTGTCATTTCTATTTGATAACTTCTGATCAAGTGTCAGTTAGTGGATTTCCTGCCTCCAGGCCAGGCCTCTGTGACAGCACAATGTTATATCTCCTCAGCAGATAGAACCACGAGTGGTATGTACTTGAAGTACCTTCCTTCAAGTAAATGTAATACTGCTCATTCATTCAGGTTTCAAAATCTCATTGAATAAAAATCTAGTCCTAAACTTGCCATATAACAAGATTTCTCCAGAGATGATGCTTTAAACCAGCTATTTGATACATCAAGTGATAGTCACATCATATTTTCTTTTCCCCATTCAGTCATTGAGCTGTTACTCTGAGAAAAGAAAATGTCGTAAAGATTTATTTATTTTGAGCTTTGTCAAATCTTGAGAAAAATCACTCATCCTCCACAAAAACCATCTTGCTACAGATATAACATAAATAGCTTTATTCAATTTGGAAAAAAAAAATCTCACTTTACATTACAGTCATTTACACCAATAACATAAGAGTTATTGCACATTTCTCTTCCATAGAGAACCATCTAGAAGCAGATTCGGACCTCAGAACCCAGACAACAAGAGTTCAAAATTACTTACCTGGAGACCTGATCAGGATTTATATGTGGCCAGAAGAGATGCTCACAATGGCAGCACCAAGCTTTTGGCCTGTTGGCTACTGTAGTGCCATAAGTAACTAGGAAAATTTGCGCTGAGGAGGCAACAAAGGTATTTGATATAATCATTAAAGATTAGAAGACTGAAAATTATTCTTCTTAGTAGCACAGATATACAGCTTTTACACCCCTGTGAAGTAGGTGGATACTACCATGACTTTCCTAGATAACAACACTGAAAATATAGTTACAATTCAGGGTATAAGCACCAATAATTGCAGTCACAAAAATCAGCCCTGTTGTGGCAAGGGTTTTTGTTACAAGGAAGTATTTAACAATTAGTTGTACTGATCACTCAAAGTATTTTGCTAGTTACAAAATTAAAGCAATAGGTAAATCATTATTCGAGGCCATATGTTTTTCTCGAGGGGAAAAAAATCCAAGTCATTATTAGAGACTTTATTTACAGTATTAGGCTCAAGACACATTTTCACTTCCTTTTTGCATTTTCAGATGTTGCTACTATAATCAAGTAGTAACTCAACTATGTCTTAGTACAGCTTTAAGGTTTATCCTACCCTAAAGATGACTGGACTTTTTTGTGGCAAAACATTATACTGTCATCCAACACCTAAACAAAACTTTGAGGTTTTCAGATCTTGTTCCTTATCAAAATAATTTCCAGGATTACACTCATTTGATAGGTGAGAGCAGTATTATTGGTTAGACCTCTCAATCAGCTGCCAGACAAAGGGAAATCTACATAAGACTCTCTAAGGGGATGCAAACACCAGCACAGCCAATGTCAAAGTAGTGTAGCAAACAATCTGGCTACTGACAGTCTTACAGACTTCTGCTTTTCCTCTGGGACATAACATATCAGCTGCTCTCAGATCTAAGAATATGTATGATTCCTATCCACTTCTTCCACTGGAAAAAGAAATAGAGCGATGAAGATTTCTAGTCATTATTCCAGCTATGTTCAGATCTTAAAGAGACTGGGGTCTAAATTCTGTCATATATATGTGTATACATCTCAGCATGAACTGTATACCTGATTTTGACAGCAAAAATTGGTTTATTTACATAAGGTTTAGGAAATTGCATATTATTAGACAAACTTTGCTGTGACTGTAAAGTGCTAACAGATGGATAATTGTTCATGGTTTATAAATAGTCAGACAGCAAGCTTTGAACATTTCACTGCTTTGCTAGGAACTTCCTACAGGTACACCATAATATTTTGAAGAGTTTAATCTAAATTATATGGTCGGTGACTCATTTCAGAGTCAAAATGGGGTACAGAGGGAGCAAAGGCTTTGTGGACTGGCCACAAATGGAAATGACACACAAAGCAAATGAATGAAGGGAACAGCTCTGCTTCGTTTCTAAAATAGAGGCTGCAGGCTAAAACAGAGCAAAGGCACCATGGAATCAAAGTCAGGGTAATCTCAGTATCTGAAAATGTGTGAAGGAACTTGGAATTGAAATAAACTGCACATAGAGTCAAAAGAGCTTTGTTATCTGCTATTACTGAAAGTTCAGCAGTGAGGGACTGGAGCAGAATTCACTGCAGTTTATTATTAGATGGAAATTAAATTTTAAGAGTCATTGGGATCTATTCAATGTAAAGTGTAATCCAAAAAATATTTTTGGGATATTTATACCATAAAAAGTTTTTCAAAATATTTCTCATTTCCTAGTTACTAGAACTAATATTAGCTGTATATGAATATCAAATGTAATTCCATTTCAAGTGTTTTTTTCTTAAAACAGTATCCCAAATTCAATGTCGACTATAAATGATTCTGCTAAAGGCAGTTGTTTCAAATACCACATACCAAACCACAACTCTAGTGCAGAGGAGACAGAAAAGGAGTACGAGAAGAGCATTTATAAGCTCCAAATATAGATTGGATATCCCCTCTTCATTCTTCCACTGTATGCTATTCATCTAAATATCTCTTTTTAAATTCAATCCTCAGTATCCTCCCCACAAGTATTTTTATACAAATTGAAAATAAAAGTGCTTAGGATTACATTTGTCTATCCAAATTCAGGCAATTTAAAAGCTAGCACCATTTAGTTCACATTATATGAGCCAGATTTTACTGCAGTTTTAGACTGTTTAAATGCTACAGAAGGAGTGCAATCAGACCAGAGGGAGCAATTGAAAATTATTTGTCAGAAGTACAAATAGTCACAGATTTTATGGCTATATAACCTGTGTCTGTCCACTACTAATCTGTCTGTCAGGTGTGTTGGAGAAGAATGGTGCGTATTAGAGTGAGAAAGGAGTCTTCCCTAATCTGGCTTTTCTAGGAGTGTCACAGGAGTGCTGCAATTTAGAGCAGCACAGAAACTGATCTAGGTCAGCGAATCTTCCATGTCTGAAAGCTGAATATCCATAAGGAGACCTATAACAGGATCCTGTGAAGTCCCTTGTTTCTTTGACTTAATGGAGTGTTACTTCAGGAAATAAAAGAAAAACTTCTCAGAGAACCTGTTAAATCTTATCTATAGGGATAATATAGGATAGAACTTTCCTAATAAAGGAAGGGGCAAAGCTAAAAAGGAACAAAAGCTTGCCTGTGGGAAAGTGAGTCTAAGAAAACACAGTGATTTTTTTTTTTTTAATTATCCTATATATTGCAGCAACATGAAAGAGTCAGTCCACTGCAGATCCATGACATTAAGGCACTAAAAATGCTTCATCTGGACTTCTTTTCAGTAAACCTTTGGCTTTCACATCGTTGCCTTACATCTGTGATTTCCGAATCATTATACTATTGCCAAGCTATTGTACACATTTCAGGATGCCAGCCAAATTCTAATAATGGCATCATTAAGAGAGTGATATTGCAATGGTAAGTGCTGTATTACTTTACTCATTTTGGCAATCAGTGATGTCAGTAATATCCTGTTCCTTAGGAGGCCTAATTAAATTCTTTCATTGAAATAATCAACATTCGTGTTCCCAACCGCTTCACAACTACAGTAATTCTTTGTGTGCCAGCTGTGAGAATTTCCTATCCTACCCTCTCACATCAGCAAACCAAAGGGAAAAAGTTCATTTCACACTTATATAATGTATTCGTGATTGAGGTAGGTAACAGACATATTTTTCTTGTAATACTAAAGTCACACACTAAGCTTGGAATAGACTCAAGTCAGACAAATAATTTGTCAAATTCATCCTTAACAAAATGTTTTCAGAAACCACTATCTTTTAATTAGTAGATCAAACAGCCAATCCACTCATTGATGCAGGAAGAATATGATCAGTCTTCATTTGGATCTAAAGCAACTAAAACCAGCAAACAGTAACTTTTAATTTTACAAAAAGGCATTTGCAGAAGTCATTTACATGTAAGTAAGACTCTGGATCATAAATTCTAAAATACGAAACTAACCTTAAGCCATGCCAGAAAAAAGATTAAAAACAAAGACACTGACTATCTGAAAAATAAACTTTAGAGGAATATTCTGCTGTGCACTTCTGACCCTCTTTCTACCAGTGTTACACTGCATAATGTCTTGAATCTAAATATAATAATTATTTATCCCGTGATGCAGAGCCTGATGTCTGAACTTTAGTCTGAATCCATTGCCAAGGAGAACCACTAGATCACAGTAGAAACCCGGAGAAATGCTCTGTCTAAGCAGAAAGCAAGATGCCAAAAAAATATTATGCAGGAAATGTGAAACAGGAACATGAGCTCTCTTACCTGCCTGGGATCCATGGCTTAGAATTCTTTTCTGAAATAAAGGGATCTATTCAAAAAATCCCTTTATAAAAAGGCTCATGTATTTCTTTGTATACAGCTTTTCTACAGGAGAGGATAGATATAAACCTCCTTCTTGAAAGCCCCACATAGGAAAGGTTCGAATATCCACCTGCTCCATATCACAGAAGGGTAAATGAAGCCACCTTGAATCCCATCCTCTGATGCTTTGGTGCTCTACAGAAAAGAATGCAAGATTCTACATGCAGAAAAAGCCCTGAATCATAAAAAGTTTTAAATTGTAAAGGACCTCTGGAAGTAGTGTAATGCAACCTTCTGTTCAAAGTAACCTGATCTAATTTCTGAGAAACTTGATCTAACTTCATAGTCGCTCAGAGTTTTGTCCAGACAAGTTTAGAAAATGTCCGAGGCTGGAGAATCCACACCTGTTACACTGCTTGATCATCCACAGTGAGCAGACTTTTCTTTAAGTCCAGTTTTACAGTACTGTTTCTTCTCCTTTCATTATGGACCTCTGAGAAAAGTCTAATTTTACCTTGTTTATAACTCTCCATTAGATACCAGAAGACTGCAAATAGATTTTCCCTTTACCAAGCTAAAGAGTTGCATTTTCCTCAGTCTATCTTCAGCACAATTGGCCTGTTATCAACCATTGAGATAGATCACTTGAAATTGCTTGGGATGACCTTTGATTACTGTGTCTGTTGGCCTAGCCAGATATCCACCTCCCTAATACACTCCAGTCCATATCTCTGATACCATGGGAAACTATGACAAAAGTCTTCCTAAAATCAAGTTAAATTATATCTACTGCACTCTCCATATTCACTGAGTTAGTCATTTGATCACAGGAGGAACAGAGAAGCTGGTTGGGCTAAATCTGCCTTTGACAAATCTTTGTTAACTGTTCCTCCTCATTTTCCTTCCCTCACCATAGAAAAGAATTTTAGAAGAATTTTTCTATAATTTGTCTGGGTAATACAGGCTGCAGATCTCCAAATCCCCCTGCTTACCTTTTAGATGGATATAACATTTTCTTTCACCATCCAATGGAGATGTCCCACAATTGTTACAGGCTTCCAAAGTCAGTAGGATATGTGGCCTTGCAATGCTGACTAGTTCTCTCAGCACACCCGCAGGTATCTGACCTGGTCCAGACGTGTTTGTCCACCTTACCTAAGTAGTCAATAATTTGACCCTCCTCTACTAGGTGAGGTACCTCTCTCCCTGAACAGGAAATCTTGCCATTAGAGACTGAAGCAATAAAGGTGCTAAGTACCTCAGATTTTTCCAAGTTTTTAATCATAAACTCTCCAGCCCAATGACACAGTTCAAACTCACATTTTCTTCAATCTCATTGTTGCTGTCAATGTACCTGTGGAAGATTTCCTTGTTATCAGCTCCAGCTGAGCTTTGGCCTGTTAGGACATGTCAGCATGCCTCAGTGATGCTCCCCCATATTTCTCCTTCGTTCAGTTCCTACTTTTACTCCCACGTGAAAGATCATAACTCCATAGCTTAGTACTTATTTTACTTAATACTTTCTGTTCTGTACTGTTGCTATACTTCTGTGAAAAAACCAGATATCACCAGCTCTAGCCAACACCCTTTTGAATAAGGTGCTCCTGACGCATTAGACATCCAACTGTGAACCTCTTTAGAACCCTGAGGGTACTGGGAGCTTGTCTGAACTCAGAACTTTTGAGCTTTTCTGACAACCCAATTGAGTATAGAAGGACACACTTTCTGTTAGCTCAGAAACAAATGGCTGACTCTTTGCTAAGGGTGGTCATAAAGTTTGTTGATAAGTGTTCTGAATTAGATGAACTGAGTGCCTCAGAGTAGTCTTGGGTGGTAGAACACATACTAAGTGTATTTCAAGAGAGTATAAAAAAATCAAGAAATATTTCACTTAAAGAAGAAATAAATCATATCCCAGAGAGATTATACAAATTGGATCAGTAAGTTTTAAGTTATGTGCTAGTAGGAGTATGAACTAAATGTGATCTCCATGTTTTAGGTCTAAGTGACAGATGACTGATATTGTCCACAGTAACTAGAGAAGGGAGGAAAAGTCTTTGTAATACTGACGAGCTTTCTCTAAGCTGATGTTTGGACATTCACAAATTGGTGACAGAAATATATGTCAGGATTTTACATTTAAGAGGAGGCACATGGGTTCAAAGAGAGAAAATGTGTTTCTAGTTGTGCATAGTACTGAAAGATACCAGTCTTACCAAGCATCATTGCCACTGTATATCTTTGATTCTCTGCATATCTGTCCACAGCAGCCTGTTCAGCCTCTGCTCAGAACTGAGAGGTACAGGGCAATTGTGAGAGGGAGGTGTCCATGCAGAGGGCTTTGTGCTGGTGAGGGGATCCTGTGCCTGTTGGTGGAGGATGAACAACAGGAGCATCCATCCATTTAGCACTTCAAGCTCAAACATGAGTGAAGGACTCAATCTATGGAGACGGGACAAGACAAGGATCAGAAAGGGAAAGGTAAACCACAAATGTGGTTCTCCCCAAACTCACTCATTACCTGAAAGTGTTTATAATACTCCCATGTTTTCAAGTGTGGTCAGGATGCTTTTTTGATAACAGCCGGACAACAGGTTCAAGTGACATTTCCTGTAAGTGGCACAGATAGAGCAATGGATTCGGAAAAAGACAAAGTGACAAAAGAGCCAGCCAGACAGATTCACTCGAACTAGTAAGCTCAGAAGACTGAAAATTTGCCTAAAAGAGCTCATCAAAAGATGAATTTGAGACTCCATCAACCTCAGCTATGATTAAATAAAGACAAGCGTTTCTTAATTGAGAAGCAAAACCAGAAAGGGTATTGGAAGCATGTACCACACGTGTACTACATATTTGAAAAACAATTTAGGAAAAGCCAACACAGCTGTAAAAATAGTCTCCCTATTGTCAAGATAATCTGTTTTACTTAATGTTCAGAGGTATCAGCAGCAATTTTTATCCTTCCACACATCAAGTACAAGCACAGTTTTAGTGTGAAATGGAAGAAGAGCAGAGAGTAAAAGATTTGGTGCTAAACAAAAGTTAGCTTTCCTTTTTGTTTTTTACAGTAGTGGTGTGAGAATAATAGATATCAATGAAAATATTCATTAGATATTATTGAAGCAGAAGGCAAGAGGCTGTATTATTTAGGCCACACACTATTTAGTTCAATCATAAAGTCCCTTATCGATGGAAAATTAGTTAATTAGCACCAGACACAGACATTTATTTGGATCACATTCAAACTAGGGATGAAAAAACATTGTTCAAATTGAGCAAGTCAGCTGTGAAGGCATGGAAAGGTTGTTTTAGCAGCAGTAAGAACAAAGGAGAATTTGTACTCCTTAATGGATTTTCTTTTCCATTCAAATAATAATTTCACTGCATAATTAACTGATAGGAAATCTGAAGAAGAGCCATATATTTTGCCAGTTACTGGAGTAGAAAACAGATCAGACGTTACTGCCTTTCTTTCTACTGTATAATGTCTACATATATCCTTTTTAATTTGCTTTCTATCTGACTGCTGAGTCTATGCATCATTTCAACATGCACATTTTTTATTAGAAACAGAATAAGGTACAAAGTGAAAAAAACATTTGTTTTTAACAGTGCATTGGAAAAGACAGATGCCCTTAAAATGAGTAGAAACCACATGGGAAATAATTAAATTTCTTACAGCATGATTGCATTGTTTTGCTTTACCTGGTATTCTCAGCCATTATTGCAGAATCCCCACCTGTCAACAGAGATGCTGAAATTGGGCAATGATTAGACAAATTTTGCTCACAGCGCAAGTGTTGGTGGTGTTCAGTGTCATAGACACAGAGTGACAGTGACAGCTATTGTTTCTTTGTGCAACAAAATAATTCTTTAGATTTGGTGACTGCTTGTCATTGATTACACTATATGCACCTTTTAGTTGAATTTCATTCAACTCAAGTGACTGGCATTTGAAAACCATGCACTGCTTCCTGTATAAACTTTATAGAACATTTACACAGACCAACTAGGAATTACTCGTGATCCCCTAGAATTACACCAAATCTTTCTGGAATAATTCCAATAGCTGACTCTTTCCTGGCCTGAAAGTCATAATTGGGCTCTTAGGCTCTTTATCTAATACCTATAAAGTGGTTTTCAAGTGAATACAAAACTGGAGAGTCACTAATCATTCTTACACTCAGCATGGAAATAGTTAAAATTTCCCAAAGAAAAAATTATGTTTTATACAATGTAATATTGTGTCATTTTATAGGATTTCCATGTAGCTAGAAAATCCAACCTAAAAATGACAATTCAACAAACTTCCTTCTCGATTTGAAAAGCTTATGCCTATGTGTCCCATTTAGAAAATAATCTAAATGCTCAGTTCAACGTTATTTTGGATGCACAGGGGAAGGAGAAATGCACAGTTCAATGCAAGAGTGGACAAAATTTTTCAATGCACAATAAAAGATTTTTTTTTTTTACGTTTTTACTTTTCCTTTTGATTCACAAAGTGGTAATAATTTCTTTCTTACTTTTTGTTGGATTATTTATCAATTGGAAGGCATTTCATGAAGAGCTAACTGGAGAATATCATATTTGTAATTGGAGCAGTCTGCGTTGGATTTGCTGACAACACGATAAATCGATGTGCCAAAGCTGAGAAACTTGGAATAATATTGCTGGCTTGCAGAACAAGTAACAAAAATTTAAATTTGGTTTTCACATTTTAGAGTATCTAAAATTACTACTCCATGGGATCCACTACCAAAAATTCATGAAGCAAGTAAAACCATTCAACATTTTGCGTATTTGTGGATAGGCTCTGTAGCATTCAACTACTGTTAGCAGTTCTAAATCCTGAAGATTGAGTGCTTTACAGAAGGCTAGAAAATTGAAAGATGGAAACAACTTCAGCAATTTCTTCAAATTCAGAAAGACGATTCCGTATCAGGAACTGGTTTTTCCTCTTTTTTCCCCTATTACCTGAGAAATTATCTGTGTATAAACATTAGAGTGAAACATGGTTTAGCAGTTAAGCCTCAAAGAAAATCTTAATGCCTGTATGCCATATTTTCATAAGCTGATAGCAAAATTTTTACAAGTTCTTCTTGGAGGTATTGAGTTCAACACATTAGCTCTCTGTGACAGATTGCAGGGTGGTACATACTACATCTGAACCTAAAGGCTTCCTCTCTAGTCAAACCTGTTCTAGTTTAATTAAAGGTGTGATTTCAACTCCACAAGACAAGAAATGTGATAAGTTTGTCCTCTATAATTTAATTCACACTTCACTGGCATTTTTTAAGTCCTCTTCTTCTCAGGTTAAGTCACCGCGTATCAAGATAGCACTGAGTGCAACTTCATGGATGGTCTGACTCAAATCCCTTTTAACTGATATGAAATTACACTGGTAAAATTTTGGTGTGTTACATACTAACAGGGCTGGTAGCTGGAGCAAAAAAAAAGCCACTATCTGCCTCTTAAATTACATAGTCCACTGTGAAAACCTATGTGTAAGAAAGAGGTTGTGGAGAAGGTAGCAAAAAAACGGATTAGCATTCCCTAAACAGCATAACAAAGATTTCCAGCTTGCACCATCTGAACCTTATTTTCCCAATTCCTTAACATACTTTCACCGTTCAATTTTTCATCACACAGGCTGTGTCAAATATTAAATATATTAATCCACCTACTCTTTGGTATTGCATAGTTTTCATAGCTGAAGTGCTTAATTAGGCTTTGATTTGCAGTTTCTAATTAGTAGCAGAAGCAACAAGCTGTAGTAACAAGCTGTAGTACAGAACTACCAGATTTAAGGAGGCAAGATGCATAATAATTTAAATTACTCAGACATATTGTTGGATTCTAAAAATGCAATCACCGAGGAAAAAGATATTAACATATTCTAGGCAAATTCCAAAAAAAAAAGGATTATAATACAACTGAAGTTTTAAAAATGAAGCTTAAAAATTCTTGTTTAAAAATCCAAATCTGGAAATAAATTTTTAAATGTGTAGTACAGAAAACTGAGAAAACACAATTTCTTCGAGTGTGTTGTTCTATCTCATAACAGATATAGCAGATGCAAAAGGAGTGTTGGGATGAGTGGGTAAATTATTACAATAGATATTGAGAGTTTCCAGTATTTACTAAATACATCTTTTGAGACATTACATATGTGAGCACATTGTCATCATAAGAATTTCTTCAACTTCCATACCAGAGGATCAGGGAGTCCTGGATCTGGCCTGAGATCATCTCCAATACCAAGAAATGGGGATAGGGATAATTTTGCCTTGTTCTAGTCTTTCGTTACTGGAGTGGGATCAAATCCTGATTGGTAAAGTTTTTTATTTGTTGCAATATATTTTTGTGACTACTACTTATTCCAATAATGTTTCACTTCCTCCTTGAACTGCTAAATCCATTGATTCAAGGAGTCAACATTGCCAATGTAACAGTTCCTTTTCCTCTGTGTCATAACAAAAGATAAAAGAGACAATCTGAATTACTAAACTCTTAAACTATTGAGTTCACTTTTATTTGCAGCTTTTCTAAAGTAAACATAGCTAGGTTTTATACTGCCTTCAGGTTAAAATGTTTTTCCCTGTACCATTTCTTCTCACCTCTATCTGACCTCTCCATAGTCCTTCAATATCTTATCTGAGACTGAGTAAGAATCACAATATCATTGCTGAGACCAGGTTTTAGATTTATTGGTATAATAGCATTATAATGTATTCCTTATTATTCCCCATTCAATTCTTTATTACCAGAACATCTTGTTTTGATTTTGTACAACTGCTGCTCATTAAAGCAGACTCTTCATCCAGCTATACTCCAAAAGAGACAGGCCTATTTCCCGAGTTATTACAGGTAATTTGGAATCTTGTATGGCAACTCAAAAGTTTATATAACAGGTCTGGAGACATTTAAAGATAACTTCTGTCCCCTCTAGAATTACAAGCAATAAATACTGCTTTCAGATGTCCTACAGACCATAAATATCAAGCTAAATATGTAATACAGAAAACAATGCAAAGCATAAAGAAAATATAAGAGACAGATTTACTGGAACTGAAGTGCTCTGACCTATCCACTAGGACAGAAACGCATATAAACTGATCCTTTCATAGAATTTAGTTCATGGAGAGATGAAGCCTCATTGGGAAAAAAACAAACACCAGTTTTATTTCAGGTCTTGGTGAGTAAAAGAATGTTTACCTAGGTTGGAGAAGTTGGAAAGGTAGGCAGCTATAACTTTATGCACCACAGACACCAAAATGTCATCTTGGTTCAATCAGTGGAAGCAATGGAGTTGACTTCCACAGTAGTGTTCCTAATATTCTGGCATGACCCACGGCTCTGTGAGGAGAGGACATTCTAGAGTTTTGAGTCTCCAGGTCAGAAGTGATGTAGAAAAATCTGAGGAGATCAAAAAGCTGCCAAAATTGCCAGTGTTTGAGAGTTTGTGGAGCTGGGAGAGGAGTCAACTGAGGCAAATCTGACTAAAATGTTGGTAGGAAGTAGATGAGTACTTTCAACAACCTGAAAGCAGACTGTTCTTGGTGGTGCCAAACAGTGTAACAAGAAAGAGTGGTTGCAAACTATAATGTGGGAAATTCAGATTGGATGCAAGGGAAGATTTTCACTGTAAGGATGAAACCCTGGAATATGGTGCCTGTACGTCTTGTGAAACATCTCTTCTTGGAGGCTTGGAAAACTCTGCTTGATAAAGCCAATCTGGGGAGAGATGTCCCTGTGCATAGCAGGGGGCTATTCACTGTGTGTCTTTAAAGGTCCCTTCCAATCCAAACAATTCAGTTCCAACTACATTTTTTCTTCATTCAGAAACAAGTCCTAAATTTACTCTTTCCTGTCCTTACCCATTTAGAAACACCTCTTTCTTACAGAGTCCAAATTGAAGCTGATAATCTTTGTAATGCAACAAATGGGATTGAAATCTCTTCCCACTGTCCTCTGCACTACTTCACAGTTCTTACAGACAGTCATAACCCATACAAGTCAACGTTACTTTATTGGTTCAGACACCAGCAATGGCATTAATGTAGCAAGAGAAGAGCTCAGACACACTTTTCAGCCAGCTCTGGGAAGATGTAACTATATTCTTAATGGTACCTAGCACAACTAGGTTAAAGTATTCAGGATTTGCCTGGAGTAAGTTGGAAATAGTTCCTTTCAGTTAGTTTGAAATAGATGAACTCACTGTTAAATGAGGTAAAGTGACAGCAAAAATCAGTTCCCTTTTCAGACATGAATGGAGCTGTCTGGGCAGGACATTTCTCATAACAATCTCTGGCTAGAATTAACCACATTTGCATTCTGTTAAAAGTGACAGTTTTTCATCTTTCACCTACTTTCATGCACTTGACATCAAATTAGATTAATGTCTCTTACAACCAAGTGGATTTCTGAAATATTTGCAAACAGAAAGACTGGGTCTGTTTGCCCCCAAAGGACACCATGTTTATGAAAGGAAGAAGCACATCATATGGACATTGCAGTGCTCTCATGCAGTTTACTGTCTGAGTGCAGTCAGGAGGCTAGTGTCAACCTGTGCTACTCTGAGAAATTCTTGGGAAAACACAGGGTTCTTCACTATTGAAAACCCATTTCTGGCATTATTTTTTAATTTCATCACTTATTATTTCCAGTAAGGACACTTGGGACTCACAAAATGGGGGAAGATGAAGTGCTATTAGAAAAATGACTGGTGTCCTGCCATAATAGTGCACCTGAAAAAAGTAATACTAACATGCAGAGCAATCAGAGACAGACTGTGCTAGTGATGAGCTTCAGCTGAAGGTTCTCTGGTTACTCAGCAACTGAATTACTGAGAATTCTCTACCAAGAATAATGACCCAGTTCCTTATAATATCATTATATGAATGTTCAGCTCTCTCTTTGCTGTCTCAGACAAGATGCTACAAAAAGAGAAATAAATAAATGATTATGTAACCAGGTAACCACGTAATACTGTATTGCTGTTGCTAACAGGCTGCATGCTTCATGCAGAATTACAAGATTTCAGGACTGAGGCTTGTAAGGCTTGCTCTGTCTGAACTTTTCTTGACCTGCCTCCATCTTTGTTTTACTAAGTTTAGATGTGACAGCAATTTCTTGCATTGACCACAAGACCATGGCTCATTTATTTTACTTTTGTTTATCTTTGTATAGTGCAACTTTCTATCATTTTATTTAGAAAGCAATAACAAGCAGTTATCCTATGGAAAATAGGATATTTAGAACTCGAATATAATAATGTAGTGCAGAGAAAAACAGGCCTGGTACAACAGAAGTCCTTGAGCAGTGAAGACAGAATGCACTGAAGGGTGCCACAAGCACAGGATGCTGAAAGAAAGGGCACAGGAGATGACTATAAACAACTTACCCACAGTCAGTTAATGACATGTAAACCTGGAGCTGAACAGAACTCATTTTAGAGGGTAACAAAAACCAGTGTCTAACATATGGAAAAGCACCACATATAATAAATTTAAGTGTAATGGAGAACTGCAGACCAATGAAGAAAACTGAGATGCATAAAAGCATTTTAGCAAATGTATAAGAATTACTCCTGATCAATCCTAGAACAAGAAAGAATAAACCATTTATACACACATATATTCCCCATGGCAAAAGACTCAAGATGTTGACAGTGTACTGTAATGCCCCACCAAAGGCACCAGCATGAAACCATCAAGCCTAGCTGCCAGAGCAGCAGTAGAGACATGAGGCTAACATGTGGAATGGGGTAGGAACTAGGAATTACACATATTATAAGTTTACCTGTGTTATTGGTATTTCTTTCTTTTTCTGTTAGAACTAGACTTATAAATTTCTTGAATTAGACTGTTACATTTTCAACCATAATAGCAATAAATTCTTGACTATAGATAAGGGGGATTTTTTTACTGTAAGCAAGATTTTGATTGTAGCAATGAGCAGAAGAGTTCTCTATGCGCTAAGAATGAAAAAAAGCCACCTTTCTGGAGTAGGAGTACTTTCTAATTTCCATCAATAGCTGAATATACACAGATTACCTCAGCCAGCTAATTTAACCACGAACACAGATGATATGAATACTCTCACAATTAAGATGAGCTATGATAGCAGCACTTAAAATGTAGGATGATACAGACAGAAGGCAGGTCAGAAAGTTCTGTTAACATTTTGGTAGAACACAATGACCTGGAAGGATATAGTGATATCAAAGCATATTACATTTAAGTCCGGCCACTACAGTAATTGCATTTTGCATAAAATTAACCTCTAATATTCATTTCCTTGATAGATTGTAGGAGTCAAACACTTAAGAGAATTCTAAGAAAGTGCAGGATGTTTAAAACAATGAGCACACCTCAGAAAGGATAAAATGGGTGGAAAACTAAGAGATTCTATTCCGTCTGCCAAATAGCAGATTCTTATCTGAAAAAAAATGGCATAAATCCACTGACTTCCATCAGGGGTGATCTGTTACAGGCATAGCAACTCACATGTTGCAGGGCACAAAACAATCTCTAGTGGAGGTTAAGGAAACTCCCCATCTCTGTGCTTCTCTACCATTGCTTGTTTGCTTGCTTGCCGGTTCCTCACTGTTCAAGACACTACTCAAAACTAGATGCAACTCATCTGATTCTGTAGAGCATTGAATAAACATCCAAATACTATCACTGTTTATCAGTGACACCCAGTGCATATGTTCTTGCATTACAAAAGCTCCATCACAGACGAGAAGTCAATCCTGTTCTCAAATTTGAGTTACATCTTTTCCTAATGAACAACTGGCTCAAAAAAAATATTAATTTAACACATGACGATTGACAGAAAAGGCATTTAAAGAAGTGCTGGAGACAGACAAATTTATAAAATCTTTACTTGAGTCATGAATAGTAAAGCCTATATTTCCTGTAGTTTTATGTAACTCTTTGATGAACGTAGGATTATCTTATTAAGAAAACCCTTAAAATCCTTCATGATAATGACTACTACACATTTATATAGATGTCCTAAATTTCTTTAGAATTCATTCAAACTGCACCTGATAACAAGGAGACGGAGTACAGAAAGGCAAGTAGACCTTTTGATACCAGTTAAAAGAATCAATATGTATGTAAGCAAGGTATAGACGACAGAAACAAGATTTTTATATAAATTTGCTAATGTGTACAGTTCAGGTTGTTAGCTTCAGTGAGAAAAAATTATCCATATCCTATAATTAAACCAGATGTTTCTTGACTAAATTGTGGTCAAAAGTAAAGTACGATATCTGTTCTTACCTATAAGTGTTTTCTGGTAAAATGTTGGATATCAACCTAGCAAAAGTTGCCCTTTAGCGTAGGAAGACAAGAACTTCTTTTTCATAACATTTCTCTGGGCCAAATATGCTTCAACTTTCAGAAGGCAGTTCTCTGTTTTTCCAGATATAAATTTTCCATTCATGATACTTCTATACCCAAATTTCTAGACCCAATGTTCTTTCTAGAAAAAAAGGGAATGGAGATGTCAAGTTTCTGAAGACAGATTTGATAGTACTGAGAAACAGGAAGCATGCTTCCACTAATTGCAGCTCTATTTCATAACATGAAAAATCAATAGATCACACACAGAGCCCTAGAAAAACACGGCAGTTTGTCGTAATGCTCTTTCAATTATTGGTGAACATTTTTGCCTTTAAGTTGCTAACTCCTCTTTGTTGCCTGTAAACAAAGCATTCTGTAACCTCTTGGTCTAATTTGATCCCAGTTGGAAGACAGGCACTTAGCCAAGCACTTGGTAACTTGAAATGCTATCTTTGTATTCAGGACAGCAGCTCAGGAAATCTTTCCAAAGTTGTATAGACATTGAAGACAGTTTAGGAATCTAGTTTCAAGATTTTACAGTGCATCAATAGGAGAAAATAATGGTCTTTCAACAAGGTAATAGTAAGCTTGTTTGCCTGTCATTTTGCAAGAGTCTACTTGTTCAAGCACTTTGGCAGCAAGGTGGGGATGGCATTGCTGGCATCCCCCTGCAGCTCATGTTGGTCCTCTTGCAGCCACTACAGCTGTTTCCTCTGCTGCCTCCCTGCATTTTCCACTGCTCATTCAAATCTTCTATTTATAACAGAACAAGAAATATCATTTGTATTGAGTATTAAGATAAGCCAGTTTTGTGCCCAAATAATATTAATAATCACAAAATCCTGAGTTAAAGCCATCGTCTTCTATTTATTCACAACCTGAAATTTGCACAGGGGCACTGAATTCATCCCCAGCTGTTGACAGAACTGGCAACAAAGTCAATTAAGGTTCTCCACATAGAAAAGAAGGCAGAATCTGCCGCTAAGCTTTCCAAGCTTCATTTCTAAAACTCTGCCTTCCCTCCACAAGGAGCAATTTTAGTAAGTGGTTTCTCTGTAGGCAGTCTTCAATGGCCTTGTCAGGAAGCAAAAGCAAAACAAACAAATGAAACAAACAATACAATGAGAAATAATGGCTAATAAACAGGGAAGTGCAGCAATCTAATCCTATTATAATTTTCTATTTTTATACACTTGGGACAAAATCCAGAAGTGATGTGAATCATTTAAGACTGAAATTGGTCCTAATTCTCACTGTCTAAATCTCTCTCAGTAAACAGAGAGTCAGCTGGGAGGAGTGAGGAACTCTATCTGCTTGAATATTTACTTCCCACTTCTTATTTTTATGTAGGTGGTTTTTCTACATGCAAACTCTAAAATTCTAAAAAAATCCATATGTGCACATATATATATATATGTATGTTCATATTGACTTATATACACACATGTACACACAGGGGAAATACAATTCATTTCTTTTAAAAAACAGATTATTGTTTTATTGTCCTTAGGCACTGGAATACCTAACACATGCAGTATAATCAAGGAAGAAATAAGTGATGTTGAGTAGCTGGTACAGCAGCAATGGCACAGTTTTTGCAATGCACACAGGTTTTGCTGAGAAAATTATCGGAATTAAGATGTTCTCCACAATTTGGCTGGCCTACATTTAAATTATTTCCCCATTGTGGGGTCAGCTGTTGTAATAAAACCAGATTTATGGTACTGAGGCTTTGTTCATAGAACTGCCTAAAAGTTAAACAATGTGGCATTCCCAGCATTTGATCTAACCAACAAGATGAAGTGTTTTATATCTTCTGCTTCCATAATTGTGAACAATCAACTTAATTTAGCAGAGACATGGAGAAATACTGCAGAGAGCAAGTGATGTGTACCATCACCATCTTTTTGGGTGTGCTTGTCAACATCAGTTCCAGGATCGGATTCTTGCCAATGCAGTTCTGCTTGTATGCCATTATTACTTTGCCTTCCTTTTGTTATTTCATTCTTGTCACATACTGGGCAATGTTTGGTATAGGGGTTCTTTGTTGTTATTTGGTTATTTATTTTATAGTGCTCTTTTCTACTTCCTTAATAAAACAAAACATTCAAGCAATAAGAATATTGCATTCTTATACTTACCAATGGTCATTGGCTATACTTTGCTTTATGAAAGGCTTGGCAAGCACTAGATAAATTCAATCCCATTAGTGAATGAAATATTTCACTTTTTCTTCCTGAGTTGAGTCTATCCTGGAAAGAAAAACAGAGATAGGTCTAGGTACTGCTGAAAGAAGAATAAAGGTTCCTTTTGTACTTTTTGATTTCTGCTTTGTTATTAATCTTTCCCATATCATGTGGCTAGTAGGTGGTTTTGGTGCCCTGAACACTATCAACAATCCTCTCCAAACTGGACAACCTCTTAAACCTCTGTCATGACACAATGTTCTGTCAGTAGATTACTTTTGACTCTGGAGGAAAACAGGCCATCATGAGATGATCTATGCTTCTGCAAATACAGCTAGGCTTAACAAAAGTTATATGGTTAACAGTAGGGGCAAACTGTGAGGATTTCTTCCTGTAGGAACAAAAAATATGAGAGTATCTCCTCTAGAAATCAATCTGTATAATAGCAGCACTCTTACTTTACCCTGCTTACTTTACAGTGATGGTTCCCCATACTATGACAATGTTCTCAGAATACTGCAACAGTATTGGGAACACTTCCACTGATCAAAAAATTGTTGGGTGTTAATACCTCTGTAATAGCCTTCGACACAAAACATCCTGTCTGTTAGCAGAATACAGCATACTCTTAATGAAACTAACTCTTCAAAAGGGAGGTGAAATCTGGGCCCAGATTTCTCATATTCTTGTGGGGGGATTTTAAACGGTTGAGACTCCTATTTTAGGTAATTCTCGCAACCAGTTATAAGTTATTATGTACATTTCAATAGTCAGAATCAGTCTCATTGAATTATTAGTGAATTCTTTTGCTGAACTGACTCAGGAATGGAAGAACTCTTTTTAACTATCTCTTTAAATACTTACAACAATTATAAATCATTTCTCTGACTGCTGTGTGGACGTTCTTTTACTGTGTCATACTTCCAGTCAGGGAAAAGAGATATTGATCACTACTAATGAGACCAGTGTGACAGGCAGATAGGTCTTACTGTTTAGTGCTCTTTTCTAATCTCAAACTACAAATTGCATAGCCAGGTCAGCTATTTAATAGCATGCATTCATTCAATGACTTCTAATTGCTTTTCTAAGTATCATTTAAAGCATTCAGTCATAATAATTTCATAAAATGTTCATTAGTTATACCACAGTCACTCTCACTTTAAAATTAACCTACGATATGTGGGAGGAAAAAATTAATTTCTCATAACTTTGCTGTTTAAGAGTTTTGTTTCAAATTTCAGTCAGAAAAGAAGACTGAACCCAAAGGTTTCCACTTGCAGTTTTATTCAACTCATGGAACCCAAGCTATCACTTCAATAAGTGTTTCCTCCCATGAACACAATGAATTAATTAACTTTGTCTCAGATTTGTAATCTGATATAGGATTCTCCTGTTAGCTTCACTTCAGTCTTTCTATACATGGGTGCTTCTCATAATCTTTTGCACGTTTAACAGTGAGGAACATTTCTAAAATCTGAAGGGTAAGAGGTATAAATTGGCCATTAAGGCAAATTTTTCAGAAAAATGTAAAATCATACTGACAGGAAAATGGCTATAAATTGAAAGAGGACAGATCTAGAGTAGATATTCGGAAGAAATTCTTTACTGGGGGGCATGGTAAAACAGTGGAACAGGTTGTCAAGAGAAGCTGTGGATGCTGGAAGTGTTCAAGGCCAGGTAGAATGGGGCTTTGAGAAACCTGGTCTAGTGAAAGGTGTCCCTACTCATGACAGGAGGTTTGGAGGTAGGTGATCTTTAATGTCCTTTCTAACCCAAACTTTTCTACAAATCCATGATACACATCCATATTCAGGCCTTTATACAAAATTGGTTTAAATTTTGATACTGTTCATCATCCATGACACCTACTTATGTTAGAAAGATTGTTAGAAAAGTCACACTACTTTTATTGAGACACCACGTGTCATTGGCTTTATTCAAGGCCTGAACACAATAGTGATATAGGACTTGTTACACTTCAACATCAAACATCAAATAACATTGCAGTTGTTAGGGGCTGTTATATGAATGAAAGGACTGCAATGACAGAAGATCAAAAAAACCAAAGCTGCAATCGCTCCTGCAAAACCTGACCACAAGCCAGGTGTAAGGGAGGTTGCTTAGTCTCTAGCCCTCTCTTAAATAGTTTCCCAAAATCAGGCCATATATACGTCTCCACTGGTATTTCCTTTTTCCTACCTTTCTCTTTCTAAAAAATAGCTTTGCTGTATGCTTAAGATGAACTATTTACCCAACTTCAGCATGGTTTACGTTTCTTGTGTTCAATAAATACTAATTTCCTTTCCAAAGAAACAAAACATAAGACAGAAACTTATACTGTGCCCTATAGGCCTCATATGAGTGAGGCCTTCATGATTTGAAGTACTGAAACCAAGGTCCTCTCCTGAGTGGAAAACTAAACCCTTCCTGTCCAGTCCATCTCATGAATTAAAAGATCCTTCTGATTTCATGGTCCTAATTAAGAAACCTGTAACTGCAAAACTCTTTCTTTTCTCTTAATAGCATTTCTGCTGCCTTTCATTGGTTTGGTTTTGTGTTAACAAAAAGCTCCTTTAAAGGAGCTACCACTTCCATTCAAATACTCATCAATGTCCTTAAATAAAGTCATTTCTCATTTGAATTAGGAGAACTGGACTCATTTGGTAACAAGTATAAGCAAACATGGGGCAGGGAGTGTCTCTGTTAATTCATCCACAAATATCACTGACTTTCTATTTAACCTCTCATCCTTTCAGCTTTCTGGGGAGATATGAGCTAAGGAAAGCAGGGACCATTACCTTTTCACCTTATGCTTATTATTGTTAATAATAATAATACCTTATTCTTGCATATAAAACTGCCAATCAGAATGTACACTGAAATAACACTTATTTCATTAAAATAATATATGCATGTCCTGGTTTTAGCTCAGAGATGTAATCAGAACCTTGAGAATACATAATTTTATTTTTTTTAATCACTGGGATGTTAGTTATCATTGTTTTTGTCAATGGGGTTGAGCTTTATGATCATTTTCTGCTTGCTTTCAATCCAAACATATCTTATTAATATGTAGGAATAATAAGCCTTTTGTCAGATTTCTACACTTTCATAATGTTGCACAGGCATACACCTATTATGAACTTTTATAACCAGCCAGCCTGTAAAACTAACATTTTGTCAAAAAAGCTTCATTCATAATAAATCTGCCTTAACATCTAAAAAATTCCAAGATAGAAAGTATAGAGAGATCAACATGCTCTAAGGATTTTGTCTTTAATTCTGTGGCAGAAGCAGCCTGCTGTTTTAATGAATAACCACTAAATGACCGCTATATCAGTGGATATTGAGTTCAGCAGAGCCTACTTGTCTCCTAGGCTTACAATTAATATCTGTTAAAGGGTTTCACCTGCTGAGTGACTTCAGCAAAAGCATTACATTAGGACTACAGCCAAACTTCTTGGTAATAGCAATTCTCCTTGAAAATATGTTTCAATCAGCATTGTGAAATGCCAAAGGCAAAGCAAAGTTTGATTTGGCAAAATTAGAATGAATAGCAGTAAAATATAGAAAAAGGAAAAAAGTCCCAACAATTAATTCCAAATGTTTTTTACACTGCATGTAATAAGTTGAGGTAAAAAAAAGCATCCTGCCCTAATAGTGTTGAAAATACACTCTGGAACCCCATGTCACTTGTTATGTCTGTGTCAGTGTATCTGAATAAACTCTGCTGTTCAGATAACAGGATAACAGGAATAAAATCTGCCTTGTCCTGTAAGAAGCAAAGAACAAAGATTTACAACACAGTAGAACACATGCTCTTGCTTTCCTCTGTTTAAATCAATTGAGCAACACTAGTTTACACACCAGTTTGTTCATCCTTCTATTACATTTGACGTATGAATCCAATCTTAACCTGAGTTTTTTTCCCAGACTTACTTTAAATGTTTCCTCTACTCTGGCTACTAAGAAGATACATGACACCTTCACATGTCTAAATCTAAATTTGAAAGTTTTATAAGAGTTCAGACAGAGGATATCTAATTTTCATTATGTACAATTTCTTTTTTGCTTTTGGATGCAGTCAAAACCATCCAACTCCTATAATGCAGAAGCTGGAATCAACTTTTCAGCTGAGGTTTTCCTGCACCTAGAACTGGATTTCTCCATCTTCAGAGTCTGATTCCCAGAATTTCTTACCATCTGCCACAAAAAGACTATTACAGTAAATGTCCCTATTTTCAGCTTAGAACAAAGACAGTAAAAGAGAAAAACTTGTTATGAGCTGATCATCACTTGTCTTGATCACTGAATGTGAATGTTTGAACTCGCTTTGACAGGAATGTTAAATGCAGAATACCATGAGATAGCCCAGTACCTTAAAATGCAAGGAAAAAGAGTTATCTGAAAGATGAGACACCATGTTGAATACCACTTTTCCTAGTTCAGTAGAAGAGGAAGGATACAGGGCTTCCAAATTTGAGGGAACTAACTCAACCATAACTGTTATATTTTAGGCGAGAAAGACATGACAACTCAAGTCTCTCTTTTAATTTCTTTTCCAAGAAAAATTCAACGACTAGCCAGTGCTGTGAACTTTAGTGATGACTGTGATATGATTTGCTTATTATGAGGGTTTTATTTGTTTGATTTAAATTTTGTTCACAAATTATACATCTCTTCCTTAAAGGAGCATCAGGCTGAGATGGAGTGCTGTGCATCAGAGCTCAGGCACTTCTACAATTCTTATCTGCTCAAGCCTACAAGGTGGGCCAGATAGGAGAGTGACAGCAAGCACTGTGTGCAGCTGGGTGCAGGCAGCCTCAGAGAAGACGCAGAAACCAAAGGCTACAGTGTACAGTTTGCTGCCACTCAGAAAGCTGCAGAGCTAGCTGGACAGGAGGACCTTCCACAAAGGAGGGTAAAAAACTGCTTCTAAGACCTTTACCACTGTTCTTTCCCTGAGTTACTCTGAGTTTTCAACTTTAAAAGGTCTGTTGCTAGTTTTCTTTGAATTGTGTTTCCAGTAAGACTGAGTAAGGGTCAGCATAAAACTTTTTCCCTGAAGTGTGTTTTTTCATTGCTGTGCCCTTGTGTAAAACTCATATTTAGATTTCGTTCATGCTACCACAAAGCTAGTAACATTTTAACTCACTTTGCATTGTCATGAATTATGACAAAGTAGCAACCAGTGATAAATCATCTCAACAGATAGGTTTCCTAGGAAACTGAAATTATCTGAGTTTTTTCAGAATCAAATTTAAAATGAAATATTTAAATAAAAAGTAAATGGTTGTAAGATTTTTTCCTTCCCATGATGGTTCTAATGGGATCTCCTATGAGAATTCTCTCTTATCATTGAAGTCCTTGCCAAAAATCTGGATGAAGGTCCTCTCAACATTATTATGTATTGTAAGAATCTCCTGCAGTTCTGTTCCAGATTAGGAGACAAATGGGAAAGGAAATAATACCTTTTATACAGAAATCTATATAAAAAGTATATTTCTTTTCTATCAAATTTTAAGAGGTGAATTTCTTGGCATTTTGTCATAAAATGTTGCCAGAGAGTCTGTTTTATATTTATAACAAATAAAACTATATATAAATACTCCAGAGAAATACCGCAGGTGAAAGGGTAAATTCCATTTCTGGGACATACTGTTTCTTATTTTTGACTTCATTTCCCTAACAACAGTTGAAGAAGTTCTTAATAAGCTTGACACAAATATATTTTACCAAGTTAGAGCAGCAAATCAGACATAAATATTTTTTAAATTGATGTACCACAAAAGACCATTTTCTAAATTGTATTGAATGGATGATGGCTGTGATATCTTTCAGTACAAATCCACTGAAACAAATGTACAGAGTGGTGTGGTTCTGTTTTATTGTTTCATACATTTTAGGACCAGAAACTTTCATGTCTGAACCCTTCTATAAGACAAGCACACAGTGTCCCATTGGGGCATCAAGTTCAGCTTGAAGTTCGTTGCATCCTTTTGAAAAACCACCAGCTTTGATGCTAAGTGTGCAATAGTGAGCAACTGTTCCCAAAGAGCTAAGGGTTTCTTACCTACATTTTTTAAAATATGAACCCTTTCCTGTATTTGACTGACTAGCTCTAAAACAGATTTTGCTGTGCTGCCTTATTTATATATTGCTAGATTAAAAGTCAACAATTATCGACTTCCAGAAACTTGATCCTGCTGACTCTCCTCACGTTGTCACTTAAAGACATCTTGGAAACTGTTAACAGCATTTTCCTGGGCCTCTCAAGGTAGGTGTGACTCACCAGGTAGTGACCCTGGACCACCCACATTGTTCAAGGACACGCTCCGGTTTGGAGAAAGGGGTGTTCCCATGCAGGAATGAAAGGCAAAACCAGCAATATTCTGTGTATGAGGCCAGAATCCACCTTGTGCAAGGACTAGTTCAAAGTTATGTTTCCCTGCTTAAAAAAAAAATAAATAAAAAGGGTTGGTGCAAGTTATTATTCAGTGTGCTGTGAAGTGATCACTAATGTGACACATTTGACCCATTTTCATATGCTCTCTTCAGATTTTTCATTCTTCTTGTTCTTTTGGTTCTTGTAAATAATAAGAATGTGTTTTTTGCAACAGATGAGAGAAAAAGCTATTTTTTCATTCATACATCGTAAGTAGGAGGTAAGTGGAAAAAGGCAGACTTTCTCAGGCACTTTAGCAAATTATTAAATATTAAAATAAAATACTTATATAAGTTTCAAGAGCTGATAAGTCAACAAGAACAAATAATAAATCTATTTTTTTTGCAGAATCTAAATATCAGTCACTGTAAAGATTCCCTTCTTTTGACTGAATATTCCAGATTAATGTTTTTTCTGTTTTAAAATATAATATAACCCAGAGTTAAAGCAAATAATACCTAACTTATGAATTTGCACATTGTATGAGAAAGAAACTCAGTGTGAGAATGACAACACGAGAAGAACTTGGATATCTACCAGAAACAAATTCAATTCAATTCATTCAACAAATGTTCTTTAACACATTTTTCTACAGCCTACTTCTCTGCTAAAGTAAGCTATTCTTATGAGGTTTCTTCTGTACAGTTCTTTTGGCACTAGGATTTTGATCCAAAACCTGCTAAATCCAGTTACAAACTATATATTCACTTCACTGAAGATAAGGCCTTATATGAGCAGAAAGCAGAAAAAGTTTCTGAATTTAACACTTACATCGTAAAAGCATAATGCATCTGTAGGACAAAGACATCTGAAAGAGCCAGGTATGATTTGCAGTTTCTAATTACTTGCTCTAGGAAAACAGGAGAGCTCTACATCTCTTTTTTTTTTTTTTTCTTTTTTGTTTGTGTAATCTTCTCTTGAGAGCAGTTCCCAACATGAGCAACACTCCCCTATTTTCATAACATTTCAGAAATGTGCTGGCCTATTGCCCCTTCCACCTCTGTGTCCTCAGGGCACTGTTCAGCTCAGATTATACTACTGAGAGTGAATTTGGCCCTGAGCTCTGTGCTAACAATATATTAGCTAGGACCCACATGTTATAACTCAAACATGGAGAGTTTCTAGCCTGCGATGCTACTATGCCCCTAGGCTTGCAGCTAAGCACTTTGCCATCTCAAGCACTCCTTCCATTAGCTATGGAACTCAGCGTGCTTTGTTGATTTTTTTTTCCTCCCTTTTCTGATGTTATATGCCTTTGTCTTGTTTTTCTCTTCAGCTTCTGGCATCCTTCAGCTATGGAAAGATACAGATTTGTTTATGAGCAGTAAGGCTGCTGCTTTCAATGAATAGCTTGCAGTGCAGAAAATATGAAAGTCACAAAGTACTCCATTAGTGAAGCTTTTTCCAGTCAGCTGCCATGCGGGTGTAATATCACCAGTGTCGCTTTCTATGTTTTTCCTCAGAGTTTGTGCACTTTGAAAAGTTTCATCATTTTCTCTTATATCTGATTTTCTTCATTAGAAAGCTGGAATCCAGGAAGAATGCACACCAACACGAACATGAGTTTAGTTGCATATTCAAAATATATTTTACCAGGGCTCTCTGCAGGTTTTGCAAACATTAATTGCTCATTCTGTGAGATAAACACACATTATGGTCTAAACTACATAGCTGAGGAAACAGAGGTTCACCAAATATCAAGGACCAGCATTTGTAGACACTGGTTACCCAGTGGTCCCAACAAATCAGAATTAAAAGCATTGAGTACTTGTATATACTTCCCTGCAAGACTACCCATAAAAAACACTGCAGATCTGGAAACAACCCAAAAGCCCTAATTCCCAACCCTATGCTCACTATTCTTCCCATAATTAAAAGAAAATTACACAGTTCATGACGTTTGTCTCCATCCATTTAAGAGATCTTCAGTTACTGACCATGGGCGAATCAACTATTGTAACAGTTGTTTTAGCATGGACTAGTCAATGCTTATCATCATGGACTGTAATGCTTTTTTATTATCAACAAGAAGCAGCAAGAAACTGATCTCCATCATTTAAAAAGTAGAAAAGAAAAATTAAATCCTGTCTAGTTAAAAAAACAAACAAGGCTTTTGTAATCTCTCTGACAATATGCTATGTTGGTAGCAAAATACTCTGCTTGAAGTTCTGCATCTAACAATATTTCAGAATAGAGGAATTTAAAGGGCAGTTTCTCCTTTTTAGAGTTAGATAATTCTACTTTGATCTTAACTGTTTTATGAAACAAGTAAAACTCAGAGGAAAGTCCTCCCTTTCTGCCCTAGTACTAGGATGTGAGCTGCCTTAGCCTTTTCTGTGGTAAGAGGTATATGCTTAGAATAAAGCCTGGGGGGTTTTTTGCTATTCACACTGTGGAAGGATCCTTTCTCTTTGTAACCATAGGTATTTGGGCTCACAGCATCCTTTTACACCACTTTTTTACATTGTGTGTGGTGATTTTTCCCAGATTTTACATTTTGATTTTCAAGCAGAGCACATTAAGATACCAATTAAACCCAAGTATCCCATTTGGATAAAAATTCCCTTTTAATCCAGCAGCAATACTTTAGGAAAGAAAATACCCATCACAGAAGCACTGGGATATGCAATTTTTGCTAGTCCTGGTTCTATTTCATGCCACTGTGCTACAGATGGAAAAAAATTATTAAGTTTATCTGAATATAGCTGCTGACATGATTATAGGGATGTATGTTGTTTGAAAGCTGAAGCTTTTAGAGTATCTAAAGTTTCATTGAATATATGAATTAGATACATTTTCCAACTTTCCTGATTCACCATTTAAAACTTTTGCAATAAATTAAGTACTTCATAGTTTCTGCTGCATCTTTTTTCCCCCAGAAGGAAGACATGCTATTTAAACAAGGGATGTGTAATCTTTCCCAACTTTTTTTTCTTTTCTTTTTTTTTTTTTGGGGGGGGGGGGAAGGGGGGCAGGGAGTTGGGATTGTGATGTGGAACCAGGGAAGAAAGGAGAAGGTTATACAGAATTCAGCATTTTATTAAAAGCCAAATACTATGCATCCATTCACTTCTCCAATTTGATATTTGTAACTAAAAGCAGGTAGAATGTTGACATTATCTCTTTGCATGTGTAAATTCAAATGAATTATTGTGCCATAGAGAAAATTAGTTTAATTTTGTTCTTTAATGTTAAGTCCAGAAATCCTTGGAGATATTTATTTTAAGTTATGAACTATTCAGGCTAGATAACATGATATCTTGGTTTTGCACAGCACTGAAGACACTATCAGATTTAAGCAAATACTAAATAACAATAAATTGTACAGACAATAAATCATTATTTTCCTGGCTTTAAAGTGTGCCTGGCAAAATTTCAAAGGTCTGGAATTTTTGTCTGAATACGTGTGTTGAATGAAAACAAAACTCCCAAGTCTTGCTTTTAAACAAACCCATCTCCCCAGAATGTTTTAAATCCAACAGTCAAATCCAGACTTCAGGATTTAGTAACTGGATGGATGTGATTTATTTCCACAATTTCAGTGTCTCATTTCACTCAGTTGCTAAGAAAATAGTGGAGCTGATGTCAGTGTTACAAAAAGAGTTCCTATCATATTTTTAATATGAAAAGGTATTGAATCTTGGAAATATCTATTTTGTTCCTAGCTGCTTCTATTTTGAGACTTCATAGAAAGAAAATAGTTTAAAAAGCAACAAGAAAAACCCCAAACCGAAACATACCCCAACTACGAGACTGAGGTTTTTTCCCCTCATTCTCTAATTCAGAGACAATAGCTGGAGCTATTCTCTGGAAATGAAATACAACTAGAAAAAGAGGGAGGAAAGTTTGAAAAAAGCAAAACTCAAGAATAATGCTGAACTTTCAATCCAGATTTTGTTTTTCATAAACTTTTAAATCATGGTAAGCATGACAACCTCTTACTATTTTTCTAAGCCCACAAGGCATAACTTGACACAGCCTCTAGGCACAGAAAAATCTTTTTTATGGTTAGCTCTCTTATGGTTTCATAAGGTTTCTTGCTCCTTCCTGACAAGCACCAACCTATCCTCTAGCCATGCATTCCTTCTGATGTCTCCACCAAATCACTCCCACCATCTCCCTCTTCATTCTGTTCCAATGGAACTCCAACCTAACACATACATGCTTGAAGTATCCTAAATTCTACACTGTCAGTGACAATCAGACCTCCTCACTTGTTTGAAGCTCATTTGTTAAAAGGCATTAACAGAAAATCTAGATTTTCCCTATGAACAAGTCATCATCCTTAATCTTATTTCTTAGTCAGATTATTGTATCAATGAAAAATTATAATGTACATTTTTTCCTCTGCTGATTCAGTTTGTTGTGCATGTGGGGTGTTCTGGATAAGAAACTATTTTTAATTTTAGAAATATAGCAACAAAATACAGTTAACCAGAGCTGACAGATATCTTAATGAAAAACAGATAAAGGGAACTACAGAAATAATTAGAGACTCTTACTACCCAAATTCATTGTCCAAGTAATTTTAAGTATCTATCATAAGCTGTAACTAAAATAAAATTCCAAAGTTACATTATATTTAACAGTGAGTTCAAACAATTGCACAATAAGAAAATATTGTTCTGAATTAGTTTTTATGGGATTTGGATAACTAATTCACCAAAGCACCCTTTAAAATCCCAGCCTGAGCTTTGTTAATTCACACTTGAATTGAAAGGAACGTGTATGCTAGTGCAAAAGTTAATTAAGAGGTGATTTTACATTCTAGATAAATATTATTTGTTATGGACCATATTGGGTGTGTATTAGGAATATATGACACATTTTCTCCTGCACTGAGGATCAAGGCAAAAGCAAAACATGGCTCTAATCATGCACTCAGCTATCAGAACTTCTTTCCACAGGACTCGCTTTATACCTCAAGGGTTTCTTTTTATATATATAAATATGTGTATATATAGATATACATATATAAGTTGTAACCCATCCAAACGCATTATAGAATCTGCTTTGGGAAATCTTTTCAGCTGCTTTTTAAAACAAGATGTTTCTATTTAACTTTGCTCTTAGAGCAAGACATTTTTCATTAATTGCCTGCCACCCATGTCATCAGTTCAAAATTTTTCACCATTCTAAACTACAGCAGCACCTCTGCTAAACTATTCTAATTTAAATTTGTGGCATTTCACCCAAAGAAAGCTTTTCTTTAACAGAACAACACTGATATTTTTAAAGCATATGCAAATCTTTAAGAATACATGCAAAGCAAATACACTAAATGCCACTTGTTTCTGATTGCTTAGGCTGTAGCATTTTAGAACTCCCAACAAAGCATCTGAATACCACATACTCCTTACAAGAGTGAAATCATCAGTAACCTAGGACAGACTTTTGCAAAATCAGCATTTGATCCCTATCAGAGTATAAAAATCCACATTCTCCTTCAGAGAAGCCTGGTGGGAAAGCAGGGGTTAGTAACGAATTGATAACTTCTGCTAGTGCTACATATATGATGGATGCTTCCCGTCTTTCTCCTTTGCTCCAAATACTGCACAGCAAAGAGTAGAAAACCCTTGACAAGGCAGAGGTTCCCTAACAGATGCTCAATTGACCAAGTGGTTTCAAGATCACAAGACAATTCTGGCAGCTGTAGTGGAAACAATCCCTGAACCCAAATCATGTAAGCAGTGAGAAAATCACCCTCAGGAATCCTTAAGGCGATTGCACTATGTACTCCAATCATTTCAGTGAGCAAAAAATATGAGACAAGTTATACAAAAACAAATTTTAATTCCTTGCTGACTCATTAGTATGTGAAATTATGTCAGGCATGGACAAGTTGTTCATAAATTTGTGGGAAATAGATATGAGGACTGGGGGAAATGGGGAGAGAGAAAAATTATACCTGTTTCAAGAGAAAGGACAAGGGGAAATACCTACAACTCTGTATATGTCTGAGGCCAGACTATTGTTTTAAGCAGTTCTGTGTGGTAGGATCATATTCTTCCCCACTAACCCAAGCAATGCAAATGAGAATGAACAGTGAAAATCACAGCTCCTTCTTCATGTGCTCAGCAG
The DNA here is from genome assembly GCA_013398175.1 of Climacteris rufus. Lineage (NCBI taxonomy): Eukaryota > Metazoa > Chordata > Aves > Passeriformes > Climacteridae > Climacteris > Climacteris rufus. The sequence goes on from VZRZ01003578.1 coordinate 612,985, forward strand.
TTGCTGATGACCACTGGAACCCCTCCCTTCCTTGTGAAGTCCTGACACCAGGCAGGAGAGCCTAGAAGGACTAAAACCTGCCCAAACAAAAAGCTCTTTCCTCCTTTTTCCTCTCACATAGCTCTGCAGAACCAAAAGACAGAAAACAGCACTTGAATAAATGATTTTATTATCCAGGATACAAGAATAGGAAAGGGCTGAGTAAACACATGCAAAGAATAAAATTCCAAAGCTTGGTGTCATTAAAATGAGGCCCAGACTCCCCACTGCTCATGTCTGTATACCATTTCCTTTTCTACAGAGGCTACAGTCAGTACCACCACTGTCAGTATAGGAAGCTGGAACAGTCACATTACTGGGTGATTGTTCAAGCAGCAGAGCTGCATCACAGAGGCACTGGACTTCATGGAAGAAATCTCCAAGCACTTTTAAGAGTTTGCCAGCTAGCTAACACTTTCACATCATGTTCATAGATTTCTGACTTTTTCCAGTAGTAACTGTATTTATGTGCAGAAAGAAGGTTTTGAGAGCGCAGGATTAAGGTGTGTTTATTTCGTGCCTGATTTCTACCATACAAAGGACTTTGTGTTACTTGCGCAGTTATACAATAGTCTGGAGGGTAATAGAAAACTCCTGAATAGAAGGAAAGAGAATGGTATTGGAACAGGAAGACAATCAGCAATTCAAGTGAAATACAAAGGAAGCACTGTGAAGGCCTGGTCTGTAACCTTGACCAAGTTTTACATCACCTATATTTGATTCAACTTTGTGATTTATCTGTCCTCTGGAATTAAATAGTTTCAGTAATACTACTTTCAGAAAGGAAGTGTATAAGAAAGGGGAACCGGAGTTCCAAAGTGGTGGTACAATATGCCTTTTCTTTTGTCTTTCAGAAATATACTGTATGCAGTCTACAAAGATACTGAAAGTGCCTCCAGGTTTCCTGTTTTGAAGAGGGAAATGTGATCGCACAAGAATTGTCCACTGAACATCTTAAACCTGCTTCAAAACCATCTAGACATTAACACAAAAATTCACTTGCAAAGTTGCACATTCCCAGCAATTCAACCAAATCAACTCAACAGAAAACTTTGGCTGCATCTAATAAAGTTTCTTTTGTATATGTGCGGTGCTCTGATAATAGAGGCAGCTTTATATTGTGACACCACTTCCTCTGTACATGCATTGCCTGAAGCCACAGCTGGTAAGTCAGAGAGGAAGGTGAGCTGTGTAGTGGAAAGCAAAAGCAAGTTCAGTTAAAGGTCTCTTTTATAATGTTTCTGTCACACAGGGATTGTGAGGGCTCCCACTTTGACACTGTCTAAAATAATTTATTATCTTCTAATCATTAATTTGTTGGACTCTGAAAATTAATGATAAAAAATATTAACAAATTAGCTCTTGCTTTCACCATGAGCTTTTAGAGAGAGTGTAAGTGCACATAATTACTGCACAGTTCCCAGCAGAAAGGAGGAAATCACTACAGGCACAGAGGATCTATGATTTCCAGACTGCTGAAGTCTGACCTTAATTCTGCTAGACTTACAGTTTTCTGAATAGGACTATGGCAGTCAATTTGGCAGTGAATGGGAGATGGAAAAGTTGGTTCTGGGCTAAAATAATCTTCTAGATCAATTAAACATGCTGCATAACAGTGTGAGCATTTTGTTCCATCTATTTCAAATAAAAACACCTATAGAGCTCCTCTCAGAGCTAGGATTTCAAAAGCAACTGGCCAAGTCCATTTAAAGAGATGAGACAGAAGCCCTGTTTTCACACTTCAACAAGAGCATTTCCTCAGTGATGCTGCAAACAGGACTCGCATCTCACTGCCTGTTCTGTGACTCCTGACCCTTGCTCTCTGCTGCCCTGCCCTGGAACATATTCCAGAATGAGTACAAACCTCTGTCTCTTGTAGCTCTTTCAGATTTAAAGTCACTGCAGGAGCAATAAGGAGATCTGCTTTTTCATTTGTCTTATTCATGGAAAAATACCATTTCCTTTCGTTTACGCCTATGGGTGACTGTGAGTTTTACTTTTGTGCTTCAGTGAATATCTAGCCTGAATCTGTCTCATCCTCTGAGTGCTTGAAGCTTAAAGTAAACCCCTGGCAGGCCATGTTGTGTAGGACTTCTGTGTTTAGTCTGCAGAATTAAATCTCTCTTGTTAAGACAAGATTTCCTGAAAAATCAGAGCTTGCAATGCTTGTACTTTTCTACTAATGAGATAATGGCATGCAGATGCTAGCATGTTTCTACCTGGAAGCACTGTACTACTACAAAATTGATCTAAAACATATGCCAAGTTTTGCACTGCAAAGTCTTGTGAAGAAAGGAAAACAAGAAGATGGATACCAATGGCTTGTTTGTCTCAAAGACATGTCCTGCAACTCTTATTCCCCAATTTTATATTATAGAGTGGGGAACATCTAGGACATGACAAAAATGTCATTTGACCATGTCTAAACTTTCTTTGTGGAAAACAGGGCAGAAAATGAGAAATGACAGTCTTGTTCCAGCATGAAGTTGATCTATATCCAGACTCAAGAGCTACAGTCTTGAAATATCTGGGTCTACAACCCTTCCTTATCAAGGATAATCCAGTGATGACACCTCTTCTCAATCCAGTACCAGATGCTTTTGGAAATAAAAATCATTTGAGGAAAAGACAACTTAAACCTGATATGATTTCATTCACCTTCCATAATATGTTAATAAAACTATTTGCAGAAAACCTTGTGATTACATCTATTTGTGGAAATGCACAGATGCAAACACCATGTTTTACTTTTCTTCCTATAGAAAGGATTAATCAAGTCTATAGTGCTGTAAGCAACAGCTATGGTTATTATACAATGCAATCTGTTGTCTGGAGTGCTGTCTTATAGATAAGAAGCTACAAATTAATATTTTGCATTTAGACCAGAAGAAAAAATAGTTAAAAATTTACAGTAGTGCAGTTTGTTTTGTTTTCTCTGGTTTCATCCCAAGAGTCTGGGACGTGTCCACTGAAGCACATAACTGCAGTGGCTGGAGATACCATTACTGCATCCACTGCTGTCTCATCTCTCTCTTTTCTTGAGACTGCTAAAGGCAAAATATCTGCCCATAGTTCAGCCACTCTGTTTCATAGTTTTCACACAAATTGACCTCTGTGGATAGGTTAAGCTCGTGTGTGAATCAGCAGCAGCAAAGATCTGAGCATGATCCTGCTGCTGCTTCTCAAGGGCAGACGTGCAAGGAAATGAAATGCGACAGCCGTAGCTGAAAGCTCTGCAGCAAGGCAAAGTGTGAAGGTGGGAGACCACCGGGAAAAGACCTGCCCACCCCGGGCTGTCAATTTCAGTGCTGTGCACACCTGCTGGAGGAATTGCCAATGCAAGGTCCAGGAACCAGCTTCAGATTCAGAGAACAAAGGTGACCCTCTACCTAATATTTAAACAGTTTAAGCTTACGGATAAGTTGTTATGTGGCTTAAGGTGAGCTTGTAGAGGTGCCTCTGTAAAGAGATCTGAGAGAGAAAACAGGAGTCCTGAGAAGGCAGGAAGTTCTGCAAAAGGGGGGTCTATTTGCACAGCACTAAACCTCCCAGGGAACAAATTCTGGTGGAATAGAAGAAATGTGGCTACTAACAGCTTTTGCTCATGGGAAGCACTGCAGATTTGCCGTGTTTCTGGTTAGCTAGCAGACATTTTATTAACTAAGAACTATGGAAAAGGAAATTCCTATGACAGACTTAAAAATGCAGAACAGTTCAGCAAAGTGAAAAAAAAAGAGTTTCTTTTTTTTTTTAATATTTGATCAAATTATTGAAGAAGCTTGATTGTTCACATACTCCTGGAATAGTTTATTCTGGAAGAAACCTCTGCTGCAGGCCCACACTCAGAGCACAACCAAATTTAAAGTAGGACCTAACTTGCAAATTAGACCAGGTTGCTCAGCTATTATCAATGGTTAACTAACCTGAAAACTTTTAAACTGTGGTTTGTTAAGGGTTAGATTTCTCATTCTTTAAATAAATGTTCACTGTGCGTCTCATTTTTGTCCCAGCAGAACGAAGAGACCAGACCTCGTTCAGCAGATTACTATGAGTTTGACATCAGAAAAGAAGAGTCCTGTAAGAGCTAGGTTCAGAGAGCAATGTACACACCCATCGTCACTTTAAAACACAGTGACTAAAAAGACACACTGAGGTAAACTGCAGTGTGCAGCTCTGCCTGGGACAGACATCAGCAAGTGTCTCTCACAGCACAGCTAAAGCACCTTGTCAGGGGATGACTCACAACATTAGGCAAACTGAAATAAAAATATAGCTTCCTTAGCATTTAATTAAAGGTCTATGGAAAAGTGTTTTAAATTAAAAAAAAAAATACAGTCCTATACCACACAGAGAAGCAAGAAAAGACCTGCCTCAACAATTTTAGCTGCACGTGCACTGTTTTCTCTGAAATCACATGCAAATAAAAACTCATTCTATGTAGCTTATGCTCTCAGCTACTAGGTCAAAAAGTCAATAGAAAAAAAAGCCTGTTATGAAAATCTTATGTTTGACTGTAAACTGCATTGAGAATTCACTGAGATCTTTAGGAGAATAACACTATTCAGAGTAATGCAGACCACGGGCGCACCTTTCCCGGTGTGGAGAAAAATAAAGCTTGAGAAGTCATGCTCCCATGGCTGACTGATGACAAATGTAAGAGTGTACAGTGAGATTTCCAGCCTCAGTGTTTCAAAGTGGATACGACACTGTTTGTGAGATCTTATTTTTGGACTAATACTTCAATCTCAGAAATAAAACCTCAAATTTTTAGTAGACCAGTGTTTGAAAAAAATAATTCAAATATATGTTTAAAAGCATGTCTGTGTAAAAGTAATTGTATTGCCAGATTAAACACTTTAAATGTATTTATTTATTATTCAGCCAGACTTATTTAGCAATAAGCTCTCTTTTAATCTCTCTACCTCCCTGAGAGTTGCTGATAATGGACAATATTTCTGGTTCTCCAGCTGCAGATGTTATTCTTCCCAAAAGAAAGGAAAACATCTGTGTTTGTATCGTGTTATGTTAACTACCTCGCAGCTGGATCACAGGACCAGGAACACAGCCTAGCAACCCTAAAGGGCTCTAGAGAATTAGAGACCAGAGACCATAAAATAGTGACAATAGTTTGGTACAGAGCCATATCAACCTGTTTGGAAAAAATACCAGGTTTTTAGGGGTGATTGTCCTGGCATCAAAATATATAAGGTATGTTATGAGAAATCAGCTTTACAAGCAGAGCTTGTAAAGAGAAATTAAATACACCTAAACTATATTGCAGAGATTGAGACCAAAATATCAAAACTTCAGTCTTTTTTTTTCTTTTTTTTTCATGCAGGTAAATTTAACCTTACAAAGCAAATTATTATTTAACTCCTTTCTCCCACAAGGCTTCGTTGTCTGGACAGACAAGTTCTGACAAATCTTCCTGGCAAAGTTTAAGTAGAGTTCAGTTAACCCTTTGCTACCCATCCCACTCCTTGGAAGGAAACATTTCCTGGCCACTGAAAGAAGTGTTTAAGCCAGTAGTAACATCCAGCCCAAGGGAGGCAACAGTTTAAATTGGCAGCTCTTTTCTCCACTGCACATGGTTTGGAAACTGAAGGCTTACAAAGACCACACCTAATCGAGCCAATACAACCTTGCAGGTTATCTTTACCAGAAACTTCATGCTTTGGTTGTCCTGAGTGAATCTAATTTGATGGCTCATAAGGCAAAGTGTGAGCACTGATGACTATCCTATTGTTTTGATGATTTCTTATGTGTCAGTAAGGTTCACTAGGCCCTTGAGAAGTAGCTTGATATTTAAACTGCTCATGTTTTCTGATGTTTCATTTCCTGTAACTGTGACCTTATTGGCTACTTTTAACTTATTTTAATCATTTTTACCCATGAATTACCACTCTCTCATCTCAGTTTTGATAGAATTCTTGGAAAGTTATTTCTGAAAAAAAATACATGGCCTTAAATGAAACTTTGGTTCAGAGTAATACACAGAAACTTACTTTCACAGTGCACTGAGCCAAATTAAATTTTAAAAATTGATTTTTAAAAATTTAGTCATTGACCGAGAGACTCCTGAAAATTCCTTATGGAAAATCTGCATAATAACCTCTCTAATGTAGTTTTGTGTTCATGTAGTTTCCAAGTTAAATAAAAAATCCCTCTGCCACTCCCTGAAAACACAAATCTCCTCCTTATAGCTGCAAAGCTACACGCTGCACAGCCCTTCTGCTAAAAGCAGTTTATTCCTTCCTGAGCAAGCAACTACCAGGCACACAGCTCTGCCTCTCCTGCAGAAGGATTCACAGTGTAAACAGATGTAAATGGCTCTATCAGATGCACAGCTGGAGAGATCTTGCCTGCTGTGTTCGTGCCAGAGAGCATGGGATTGTCCAGGCTCAATGTAAGACTATGTGAATACCTAAATGAATGGGCTATGTCAAAGTAGTGACTGCTTAGAAAATTAAATCTTTCCTTTTGATAAAGCTGCAGAGAACAAATAGTTTCATTCTCAGTTAAGAAGGGAAGGCATTTAAGGCAATGCCTTTGAGATTTTTTCATCTTTCTTTTTGACCCTAATTAATGATTAGACTGAACCAAAGCACCACAAATCTGTTTCCTATGTCTTCTTCCTCTCATAAACTAAAAACAGAAAAAATGTTTATAGGTCCACCAGCTACAGAAAACTGTATATTTATTTTGTTCACTGGGAATTTTATACAATACAACAACACAGAATTGTGCAAGGCCTGATAGGAAATGCTGCTATTATTCCTAAAACATACTTTGAGCAATTGATAAAAAGTGCTATAGGGCATGCGTTTTTTTGATGCTAAACATAAATTAGACTCAAAATTATTTCTGCTGGTAATAATTTATCTGATTATCTTTACATTCACTTATTAATTTTATTTCCACTATTTTAAAAAATGTATTATCCAAAATCATATAGGTCTGAATAAAGATATTCAACATTCTTCTCCCAGCACAATTAACAGGCAGGCAGTATGTGAGCTAGGTCAGCTCAGACATATCCATTTACTTCTCCTTTGGAATGTCCCACAGGGTCAGGCAGTGCACAAAGGAAAGTAGTTTGTGGGTGTGATTTAACATTTGTAAACCCAGTGCACTCATCTGTCTGCATTGTTCTCGTGTTCTAAATGTTTGTTATAAGTATTGCAGCAACACCCAGCAGCCCCAGACACACACCAGGACAAAGTGCTACACCTGCACACACCAACCAGACAACCTTATTTCAAAGACTAAGCCTAGAGCCTGTCTTCTAGGTAAACATTTGATAGCTTTCCTTCACCCCCATACACACTGAGATCAAGTTTCACTAGTTACAACAGTTTCAGGGAGGTCTATTTTCAGGATACCTCATCAGCCTGGAGGTAGTACTTGGATTTTATTGTTCCCCAGGCCGTCTAACATCAGTTCAAACCAACACGCAATTGACAATTGATCTAATTTCATAAAACTAGCCAGTACAGTACCGAAAAAATACTATTTCTAGCATCACTTCCATACAATGTGACTGCACAGCCAGTGGATACTCACAAAATAGCCCAGATTCAAGAAGCTAGGTGCCATGAATGTCAAGAAAGATAACCAGCCACCATGTGTTTCAGAGAAGGTAGTCTTTATCAAAGAACAAAAGACCGGCTTATTTGACATAAAGTTGCTTTCACGCACTTCAGAAAATCAAAAGGACACTATCACAACAAAGATAACAATGAACGTTTTCCAACACCTTAGCCATTTTTACAATTGTAACATTTCCAAATGTGGAAATGTTACAGTCCTGCCATCCAAAATCCATTTCACAGGCTGCCTGACTGCTCTATTGGGCTTTTCAATAGAATAAAAATAAAGCATAGGCAATCCAAAATAACTTTTCCCCCATGCCTAGAAGGTACCACTGTCTAGGCTCCAGGCCAGATGTCATCACATGCTGCAAATGCTCCTGGTCACATGGACAATTGCCTGCTGACATTCAAATCCACTTTTCTAGCCTTTCATATCTGTGATATTCTCCTGTGTCTGTGCCTACATAGATATCATTTAAGATCAGATCATATAGTCATGACTAGCAGGGACTTCAATCTAGTCTGTGACTGAACCTTTAACACCATTTCTGAACTTTAAACACGCAGAAGAAAATGATAACAAAGGAAATGAAACATGGCTGGAACTTCTTTGAGATAAAGGAACAGTAGAAGGAGTATTCAATATTTAAAGCTATATGCAGAAATGTCTGAGGCTTGCTTTCCAGATTGGTATTTTGACCACATTTTAAAAGTTCTACTTACCAGGTGCAAAATCTCTATTGCCTTCCAAAGTCATACTCATCTGCTGTGTCTATATCCAAGACTGACCTCAAACTGTCCAGCTGCTGACAATACAGGTCTTCCACACTTACAGGTTCCTTTGAAATAGGGCTCCTCTTTCCATAATCAGGTAGGAACTACATATAAAGAGAGGTTTGGACTGGTTTTTTTTTTGAGTGGTAGAAGGGTGCTTGTTTGTTTGGGGGTTGGGACTTTTTTTCATTAGATTTTTTCATGGTACTGACATTGAATATATCTATTTTATAAATGTGATTCTGACCCTTCACTAACAACTCTAATTAAATAAATATTAGAAGAATAGACTAAGTGTGACTGGAACATCTATATGTGAATTCATCTCATATAATTCAAACACAATAATCAGACATAATACATTAAATATAATATAAACCACTAAAAGCTTAATCAAGTGCTGATCAGGATGAGATTTTCAATATCGACACTCAGTCCATGAAATGTCTGTTTTCTTTAACATGAAAATATAAAATAATAAGAACATGTGAAACACATTGACATATCTCATTTCTTTCTGTGTGTGATTTAAAATGAATGAAAGATTGCATTTTTCGTCTCAATGAAGACTTGATTCGGATTTTCCTTAAGTTTCTGATTACTTTCTGATATTTTTTTCTAAACAATTCTGTCATTCTGCACTCAGAACATGAATATCATGTACATCCTATACTATATATAAACAGAATAACCTGTGCCTAGAATATATACTTGCAGCTAGGCCCAAAGATGGCACATTTTCCACAAAAACTGCAGAACATTATCTAATGCCATTTTGTAAATCGAAAACTTGACCAGTTTAAAAGGAGTGTCACTGTCCTGTGAAAGGGCAAACATTTCTTACAGGGTCTGGCAGAATACACATAAACTCCTCTTTACAAGCTAATCATTTTCCACTTTAAAATAATGGAAATAAGATATATATACAGACTATCACATTTGGAAGTCTCTTGGTATGCATATAAAAATATCTGTATCTCCCCTTATTTACGGGTTGTCATGGTTTAGCCCTGGCTGAACGCCAAAGCCCCCACAAGCTGCTCTCTCCCCTCTGTAGCTGGACGGGGGAGAGGAATTTTTTTCAAGGTGAGATAAGGATACTGAGAGAGAAAAAAACCCTCTAATTAAAGCAGGCTAAAACAGGCTCAAAACTTAAAAGTGATTAAGTGAATTTATTACAGAGTTAAAGGAGTAAGCAAAATACTTTTTAAAACACTTTTTCTGTCCCACTGCCATCCCCCCCCCCAACAGCCCTCCCTCCTTCCCTCAGAAAGAAAGGAGAAGCGGGGTTTTTTTTTTCCCTAGTCAGTTCATTCCCCAGATGTTTTCTCTTCTTGGCAAAATATCCAGAGCGGAGGCAGTTTTTTCTTCTTCCCTTCTCGCAAGAACTGTGGCAATTTTTGCACAAGTTATTTTTCCCCTCCTGGCAAACAGCCCACCTGGTCATTGCCGCCCTCTCTTTCTCCCAAGGCCAGGTTGGTCTGAACTTAGGGTGTGGGTGAAACAAGGCTTTTTTAACACAAATGACTCCCTTCAGTTCCCAGGAACAAAGGCCTCGTTATTCGTGTCAGCTCCCACCAGACTACAGTCCCTCCTGTAGGAGTTCACCCTTCCTGCTCCTGATCGTGGGGTGGATCTCAGCTCCTCCATGGACCCTCAGGGTGCAGGGGAACACTGCATTGGTACCATCCTTACCACAGGCTGTGGAGATGTCTCAGCTCTGATGTTTGAAGCACCTACTCCCCCATCCTTGCTCTTCTTAGCTGACTTTTCTGGTGTCCATATCTGTTGTTTCTTCTACATACCGTACTCCTTCTCCCCTGCATATCTACAACTACTAACTACATCTACATGGTGCGCGTGTACGTACTACTGTGTCTCCTTCTTAAATATGTTGTCACAGAGGCGTTACCTCTGCTCTAATTGGCCCAGCTGTGGTTTGCAGCATGCCCATCTTCAGGAGCCATCAGGGACAGGCCCTGGCTGGACAGCTGTGGAAGCTTCTGGCAGCTTTTCACAGGAGCCATCTTTCTGGCCCCTACCACACCCAAAAAACCAGACCCCCTGTCAAACTACCACAAGGGTGCACAAGCTCTCCAGAGTATCATAATCAACAGCAGTCAAGAAACTTCAAATTAATAAGCATCACATTATTTATTGTTCACCAATATTTAATTTAAAACTGTACTATTGTTGCTGCATTGATTGCAGTGAAATTTTCATAGTAAACTATACAGAGCTGATTGGAAACATATTATACAAATATGCAGCAATAATCTGCATGAATTATTTTCTTAGATCTCTTCAAGTCTTACTCCATTTTAATCTTGATGCCACGACAAAGGCCACTTTGAGTAAAAGGATATATATCACTGCAAGTTTTGTTTATTACTATTGATTTAGGAAAAGGAGAGCTGTAGAGAACTTGTGGGTCTAAGAATATTTTTCAAAATACAGAACTGCCAAGCAAAATTATATCTATTAATTAAATATAATGGAACTCCCACTGTAATTTTAATAGTTTCACAGTAATAACTAAAATTTAAGTACTAAGATAGCAATTCAAAAGGAAATATTTTTCCATTTTTCATAATTACTGAAATAGTTTCAACCTCAATAGGAATTTTCCACACACTTCCAACAAGTTAAGTACTCCTTATTATCCTAACAAACTTACAAGTTTAAAATTACTTTGGTTAAGCCTTGCAAGCATTTGTGGAAGTACAAATAAATAAGCTTGAAACTCTTTTTATTAAACAAAATTGCTGAAAATCAAGGGGAAAAAACCCCAAACAAACAGAATAGCTCAAAGCACAGGCAGACTGAGCAGGCACTGAAAGCATTTGCACAAAACTTCAATTAAGCTTTCCTTGTGGCTGAGTTATAGGATTTATCTATTCTTCCTAGAAACATGCTCTTCCAAAACTTTGAAGGACCTAAATTATATCTGAGAATTCAACAACCTCTTTTAAACAAGATGAAATCAACAACACCCAAAACTGATGAGCTCACCCACACACAGTGTGAATTTTTAACGTATCTTCTTTGGCCTTATAAACTTAGTAAGGCTGGAGTTTTTCTGGCTCCAGAAAAATTCTCAAAAATGTGTAGGATAAGGTGAAATTTTACAAGAGGATTAAAAAAGAACCTTTCTTTTTATGATTTCTCACAATTTCTAGAGACCAATTTTTCTCACACTGGCCATGAACAGTGTTGTAACCTTATCATTCCCTTCCTTCTGTCCTATAATCTTTGATTTTCCACCCTCTGTAGCATATCTGTTTCAGGCAGGTACTTTCTTTTCCTCTCTTTACCTGTAAAGTGTTTATCTAGTAGGACTAAGTACATGAATGAGTTATCCAAATGCTACTACAATATAGAATTATTATAATAGTCCTTTGCACTTCAGATTTTGTCCACTCTGAACACAGGCAATTAACAATTAGCCTAAATAAACTGATTAGGAGTAATTCTTCCCTTATTGAACTGTACACAGTCATTGGCTGTAAAACATGTGTGGTATCCAACCCTTCACTTCATTTGTTTTTGACTTTGCAGCTCTCTGTGGCAGCAGATGGCTTTGGTACAGTTATTAACTATAAAGTAATATGCTAAATATGCAAGGCTTGTCATCTTTGCCATCCAAGCTATTCTGCAGCCATACAAGCAACCAAAAATATGAACAAACACAATGGCAATGGCTAGCTAATTTAGGAAACACCCAGTCTTTCTCAAACTGTAGGGAGTCGTGTAACATCCCCTTTTTGCTCTGGAAAGAATGCTCCCGTGGTCAGCAGGCTCCAAACCATAACACATGGTCCCACAGCAGCTGCTGATGCTGCAAGACACTCACAGGCAAAATCCCCCAAATCTCTTCCCACCAGTTAGGTCATGTTTCTGGATATGCCAGGAAGTTCAGTGCCACAGCCTTGATTAGCATGGACCAAAAATCCCCAAGCCTGTTTTGGTTTTTTAATACATATTTCTTACCTTCAGTGACTGAAAGAATTAAAATTAAAGAAAAAATTTTTCAAACAGAAACTTTTTTGCTTGACTTACTGGTAAATTTCCACTTTCTTTTCTTCTCTTTAAAAAGCTCCAAACCATAAAAGACAATCAAATAAGTGATTCTCAAGGGTCTAGGATATATAGAAATCATAAATTGCTTACGCTTGAGCCAAGATTGAATCTGAATTTTGAGAGAGCGGAAAGGATTGCTAGATGTAAGGGGTATAGTAGGAGGAAAGTACTTAGAAGTTTGTCAACTTCTTAAGGAAATCAAAGACAAGCTGGAAAAATTACCTGCCTTCTGCAAAGAACTATATTGAATATATTTCCACTGAAGCTGTTGAATGTATAATTTCATTATTTTCTGAACTACAAAGGTTTCAGGGTGGGGATGGGGGGGAGAAACAGTTTCATTAATCTAGGCTGTTGCCTCTCCACAAACCCCCCCCGCTGCCCCTCCACAAAGCCTAACAAATTAACAAGAACAATATAATGGATGACCTAAAATTCCAAAACTAAAAATTTTGCAACTTAACATGTTATCCACATAAATAATGATTTGGTATAAATTCCGTTCTGTCATGAAGTAGCAGCTGCTTCATCTCTAGAGACACAAACAACTTTGCTGGGCATAGTTTTTGTTTACCATGATATCAATGCCAGGCTCAGAGTCTGGCATAATCTCAGGTGATTTCATGTCAGGAAAAATGTATTGATTACAGGCCTCAAATACAAAGTGCTAAAGGCAAAGCAGTAAGAAGGCATTACAGTCACTGATGCATGTTTCCTGGGCAAAACCCAAAGGAACAGGGTATTTAACGATAATGTTTGCATGCCTTTTGTCTCTTTATTCTCCGTGTGAATGCTGAGAAAAACTGAAGCCCTTATATGGAAAAAACCCACAGGAATTGCTCAAAGCAAGAGTACAGTAATTACTGGTCTCTCTGACAGCAGCAATATGTGTGAGACAAAGCTAAAACTCTTCCCCTGCTCTAGCCAATGGGAGAGAACATTTCTACCCTTGGCATTTCACCTATTTCATGACACTACTTGTTCCTGTTGCATCCTGAACACGTACATTGACTATTATAAGTCATTCTTGCTTCTCCATTCATTAGAAAGAAAGAAACCAAATAACTGAAATCAAGTAAGTTCTAGTTAGTACCCATAGTTCTATTATTAATCCTGTTAAAAGGCAGGTCTCTTCAGTATATAAACAGCAAGATAAAAGACCAGATGATTGAATGCCTGCAGCAACTTAATAGCTGTTATGACTGAGAGAGGGAAGATAAAGACAGCAAGCACCAAATTTTATAAGCAGCATCCAAATAGCCTTCATTCTTTTGTACTTGTAGTTAAAAGTAGTCATCCACAGCACTACTTTAAAATGGATTTTCCAAACCAGTCTGTAATCCTAAATCAATTTGTGTCTAAATGCATGAGTTTCAACATACAGAAGCCACATTTTGAAGATGTGTGACACTGTGACTTAAAAAATAAGTGACCTAACATCAGCAAAAAGGTACCTGAGCATAGGTGATGCTTTCCACAAGGACAGACTCTGTTCTGTTCCCTGACCTTACAATTCTGCACCACCAATCCCACTGATCAGTTACTTGAATCAGGTGTAGTGAGTGGTCTCTAACTATCTATCATGAACTCTCTTGGATAGTAACACACCAGCTGGCTGGGATGTCCAAATAAGTAAGTTTCTAGCCCTATCCCACAAAAGGCAGCTACTGACTTCAGTTAGGAGAGAGGCAGAACCTACATGCTAGAAAATATGTTCTGGAAGAACATGTTCCTTGGTTAGGAAGGCCTAACCAAGAGCAAGTTTGTTTTGAAGATAAAAAGAAGGTTTTAGTAAGCACAAATGATGACAATGCCTAAAAAAACTTATACAATTCTATGATGAACTTATTGAATGATACATTCAAAGGAGTCTGTACACAAACTCAGTGATTTGTTCCCTCCTCTCTTTAAACATCCATAGAGCTAGGCACTTACAAATGCACACATAAAGATGTCAGGATAAAAGACTGTTTTCAGGCCTCATGTAAAGGGATATTAAGAACAGTATTGCAGTGTGTCCCCGGGGACATGAGTGCCTGAACGTGTAGGTACTTCTGATCAGTACAAGGAATCACAGAATGGGGTAAGGTTGGAAGGAACCACAGTGGATCACCTGGTCCAACCTCCCTGTTCAAGCAGGGTCATCTTAGAGCACATGGCACAAGATTGTAACCAGATGGTTCTAGAAGTCCCTTCTGACCAATTGCACACTTTGTGACAACATAAAGCAATCACAGTCCTGGTTTTGAGGCAGATTAAAATCTAACCTGCAGATGATCCTTCATGGAAACATTTCTGTAGGGGTTACATCTGGATTTGCTGCAGTAGCAAACAGCATGATTCTCCTACACCATCCAGTTAATAAATTTAGTAAGCAAATTGCACTAGCAGTGTAGATGCAACTTGCAAAGTTCACTACTCCTCAGTTTGAAAGGAGATATGTTTTACCTTTAAAAAGAAAAAAAAAATGTTCCCAGGACTGCTACTATAAAAACAAGGACATCAAACACTATGTTAGGGCCAATGTTTGGTATGTGCTGTAATCTTGAAAAGTTGTATATCTATAACTATATATGTGATTATTCTCTGCACCTAAAGTCTGTTGAGAACATGGCCTCTTTTGGACTGTTATTTATTAACTGGAAGCTCTGCCCAATACAGATAAACACAGCCAGAGTTCTTTTAAACACACAAGTCCTCACAACACTCACCACGCAAAGAGGATTTATCTCTATACAGGCACAGCAAGTTCCCAAGTGCTTTTTCCAAGGCCTCATAGAACTGCACTGATGAGAGCTCGATGCAGAACCTGTCCTGCACAAACAGTTCATCACTCACATTGAACTGTCCTGTGCTCGCATCAGCAGGTGAGATGAGACAGCAGTTTATGTGAGAATCAGACAAGTACTCTGTACTCAGAACACATTAACTCTGTGTAAAGACTAAAAGTGCTGCTGTACAGTTGTCATTATTCCCCCCTGCACCAATGGGCTAAGATGGTTATAGGCCCTTTACTTTTTCCACAAGACAGATGAAAAAAAAAAAAAAAAGTTATGTTATCCATATATTTAGGTCATAGGCATGTGCTTCTTTTTGGGTTTTGGCTTTAAGAACCAATTAGCAGCTGTAGTAGCCTTTAGTGAGACATTTGCTGAATTCCAGTCATGCTTTTTTTCACAGCTGTGTTTCCAAATCCTGTGTTACTCTCAACAAGGCAGTTGGGCTTTACTTATGCTGCTGCAAATTACAGCCCTTCCAATGGACAGCTCTCACTGCTGGGCACAGCTTTTCTTGTTGGACCACTTTCCAATTTTGTGTCTGTAAGACCATGTGAAAGGCTAAGTAAGAGAAAATCAGCAGAACAGTACAGATTCTATTGCACTCCTTTATAGGTCGTTAGGAAATGGTGTAATTTCTTCAACAGGACCATGAATTTTATACATTTAACATCACTATTTCCTCACAGAATGGATTCATTACCAGATCAAGGACAGATATTTATGCTGTTTATAAAACTACATAGAATTAATGAGAAACAGGAGTCCCAACATCCCATTTACTATTTAAACTACTGAAAGTCTAAGCTCAATGCGTGCACAGTATCCCATATCCTGTGACATATTAGAAACTGCTTAGATATTTAAAGACACTGATGAGTTTGCCATTTCCCCTATCCCAAAGAACTGAATTGCATTGAAAGTTGAACAAATTTTTTTGTATCCATAATTAAATTCTTTCATTAAAGACACATTGAGTTTAAGTCAGTCCATTCCACAAAGGATCTAAAATAACCTACGTAGAGTAACTTTAAAGTTATTTCTATCCATGGTTACAACCATTTGACTTAAATTAAAATAACAATGCTAATTTCTTATGTAAGAAAACACAACTCTGTGCACAGTACCACAGTATCCTGGTAAACCCCTGGAAAAACACTACCACCATCATATACTGTGGGGAAGAAAATCCCTGAGCAGTAAAAAAATCTCATGCTCACAACACTGATAGGCAAATGTGGTTGCTTGGCTTTTCAGAAACTACTGAAAAACCTAAGCTAATTACTGATCATTAACAAGAAAAACAAAAGTTGAATTGGGATCAGTGTTGGGTATGTACTATATTTTTAAAACTACTGACTTAAAAAATCCTGATGAAGTAGCTAATGATGCTGAAAGTTCTTAAGAATATTTTATTACTTCTTTTCTTCAATGGTATTTTCTGGTCCCAATGCATAGGTGTGGATGTTAAAAATTTATACATGGCTTTGATTTGCAAATATAGTCATTACCCTGTAGCCATCAAAAAACAGACTCATAAATATGCAAGTAATGTAAATAATGATATATTGATAGAAGCAGTGAATGTTTACTTCTCCAGAGGAGTATGCTGAGTTTCCTGGAAAAGTCCTGCTTGAAATGTCCTAAGAAAAGAACCTAGTCTGGTTAAAGTTAAGTGATTCTACAGCTCCAGAGAACATTTAAATTATGGATAGTGTTTGGATTGGTTCATTTGATCATTTTGATCTTTTTATAATTAATTGATTTGGATCTAAAAATGTAACTGGTAATGACATAAACAAATTTCAGGACAGTAAAATATTAAATTTTTGTCACAAAACCTTTTTTCCAAAGAAAAACTAGTAAAAAGCTGACTAATTTCCTAAAAAAAATCCTAAACATGAAACCATTGTGAAAGGCATCCGTTTTTCAGTACTCAAATATGTTCACACCTATTGTGACAGACAGCACTTCAGCTTGTACACACTGATGCAGCTCCCAAGCCCATGGAGCTGGAGGCCTGGTAACCTTTATCCTAGACATGAAACATGGCTGTCAGGCAAAGCAATGGTCAGTCTGCCTGATGAGCGTGGGTGTGCTTCAGCCAGATGGTCAATCTGTGATTAATGCTTTTGAAAGACAGGAGGGAGGAGAGATGAGTTCAGTAGTAGGAAAGGGAAGTCACAAGGCTTAATCTCCTGGGGAGGAAAGGCCTTAAGGGGGAGTAGGAGAGAAAACTAAATATATAAAGAGATTCTTCTCTCATGTGGACTAAAATCCTGCAAGCACATAACACAGTTCTCATTTACTTTACTAGAACTGTTTACTATATGAGTAAGAGAGCAAGTCAAGCTTTGCCAAGACATTCTGGTATAGCAGGGTTTTAGAGCGCACTACAGCTTTTCAAGCACTCTTCAATGTCTCACTCCAAATTCCTTTAGAGCAGACTCAAACAAATCCCAAGGGTTTTTCTGGCACCCCAGTCTGCAGAGCAACTCAGTCTAGGGTGAGTTCTGCCCTACTGTAAGGGCAAGCGCTGCCCTGCCTCCATGCCCAGATATGGGCTGCCACTCACCCCAACACACACTGAGCTGTATTAGGGAAATGAACCAGCACTTCTAGGAAAAGATGAGCAGTAACCTTTCCAGGTTCAGTTCTCCATTCTGGTTCACTGCAGAGCCACTGCAGGTTCACTGGAGATTGCTGTACTGGCAGGGGGAAGGACAAAATAAGCAACCAGGAAGAGAGACAAGCAGAACCATCTCTTTTAGCAGCCAAATTCATCTCTGAATTTTGTTAGTCATGTGCTTATTTTCACAGAATTTTAGTTGAAAAATAGTGGCGTAATACAACATTGTGAGATTATAGCACTATATGCCGTATTTAAATCAGGTTCACCCCATGAAATTAGTGAAGGGCATATTACAAAACGCTATGAAGTTCAGTTCTAAAGATTAAGAAAAATTCAAAGACTCATCTATGATCACAAACACAATGAAAGCACAGTAAAAACAGTGCCACTTTAAAGCTTCAGAAAAATATTATATTACTGCAGCTTGGTTCCAAAAGAGTGCCAAAATAACAGAGGATATACTGCGTAACCAGAGGAATTTTTCCTCAATTTTCACATCATTATAACAGCATTTTCGAGAGAGTTCAAATTAGATTTAGTTTGAGATATTTTAATACAGTTTCTGATCAGATGGAGAAAACAGAGCAGTTCATACATTTTGCAGACACCTACCACATTACCAGTAAGCAGCACTACACTGAGTCAGTTGCCTTGGGAACATTTACTGGCTGCCACACTCTTGAGGAATTTTTGTTTGTTTCATGTTTACTTTCTGCCTAACTACCCCTTTAAAAGTTTTGTGCAATTCAGGAGTAGTCAGGCATTTTTTCAAAAACATGCTCCTGGCGTAGTCACATGCGTGAGCTGGTGAGGGGGAAAGGCAGCACAGCTAAGGTTGGGTTTCTGCCAGTAACACAGTACTGAGACTGAGGTTATTTCCTTTTGAATTTTGCATTTCAAACAACATGATATGTTCCTTCGTTGGATAAAGAGCCTTGAAATAACACCTTCCCAAGTGTGAGTTGTACATTTTGTACATCTCAGTACTATTTGTCATGTGATGACTCTTAAAAATGTACATTTTGTGTTTTTCCCAAATATTGATTTTTGTTACTCGTTCTTGGGAGAATTCACTGTAGATGCAACTTTTATGAGATGTCTGGGGAAGTAACGTATTCTGTCCATAGTTTTCTTAAATGTCCAAAACTATAGAAAACAATGATCTTATTAAACTGTTGCATGAATATGTGCAAAAACCAAATAAATGCCCATGTAAATTGTTGCTTCCCCTGAAGCAAAAAAACTTAGAACAGTTTCTGATATTTGAGAATCTGAAACATACATTTGAAGTATTATTTTCAAATAGCAGTGAGAGTGAGTGTGAAAATTTTGAGTTCAAAGAACAAAATAGTACAAAGATTATGGGACTTAACTTACTTTAGTTGGGCATACCTGTGTTTATGGAGATAGTTTATGAATTATTAGGCTTCTAAAGTAATACAAAATAAGAATTGACTTCAAACTTGTGAATTGCACGTCTCAGCAGTGTTCCTCAATTTCCTTGGAACACATTGAGTTAACCTTTCCTTTTTGCTCCACCGATGAAACTCTAGGCTCATTCAACCAATGCAAACAGCATTATCAAGGTGTACGCCTGTGTAAACATAATTCAGCTCTGCCTGCTCCTATGCCAAGATTTTTCTTTTGTAATGATTGACTGATTTTTTTTTCTTTATAGCTACTCCAAAGTCTGTTGTAAAATGTATTTTTGAAGTGAGCAGCAGCACAAGCTGTGTCTGGGGCTTGACCACCAGCATGGTAGACTTAATTACTTCTAGTGAATTGAAAGGAAACAATAACATATAATTGAAATTTAAGAACAAAAGATGTTAATACTACAATTCTCTATTATGTGTGTGCCTTTATAAATCTAGATTTCCCAACATGATTAAAGACAACTTAAAATATGAGGGAGTAGAGCTTATTATACAAGTGTATTTTGTCTGTACTTGAACTAAATGGCAGCCTTTGATTCTGCTTAATGACAAATCACTTTTAACTGAGAACAAAGTCTAACTGTAATTACCACTTGGACATTGGTGATTTGTTTTAGTAGCAAAGTGCTTATATACTTGTTATTTGTCACCTTTTTAAAAGTCACTTCAGGTACCGCATATAAATGTCCCTTTTTTGAATCCTAACAAATAAAAGGAAAGTCTGTATAAAATTTATTTATGAACCAGCAGATTTAATCAATGCTGAATGTTCAGCTGTTCTTTACAAAGCAATTAAACCCAACAAATCAAAATTTTTACTGAATGAAAACTGTACTTTTTCATGTTTACTTTCCCTTATCCATTGTAGGGTTTGGGGATACATGATCTAAAATGTAGTACCAGACTTGGGGTCTATGAGAGAGAAGTTGACTTTATAATGACTTCTTTTGGACAATTGAAGAGTGAAAAGGGTGGTCTAAATTTGACTAAATGTGCCTAATTTTGGTGATAAAACCATGTAAGATATTGAGAAAAATGTTAAAAATGATTGCTGCTGACTGCTGATAAGTTGCTGATGAAATGATTGCAACATTAGCTCAGATGCTATATTGTACTGAGACTGCTTGACATGGAGTTAATTTTCTTCACTACGGCTTATATGGTGCCATGTTTTAGATTGATCACCAAAAACATTGCTAACAACAAAACAGTGTTTTAGGTACGGCTGGATGGTGCTTACACTGCAACAAGACCTGCGCTGGCTTTTACTGTGCCCCCAGCAGAAATCTGGGGACAGGCAGAAAGCTGGGAGGGAAGGCAGCCAGAGCAGCCACTCCAGCTGATCAAAGGGACTTGGAACCAGCCAGGGTCAACCCACCCCATCTATTCATGAACTACAAATACACAGTGTACAAAGAAGCTAGGATAGAGTATTAAATTGTGACTAAGCAGGAAATATGTGATTCTTAGATCTTGGCCATTAGAAGGGTCAATATTAAGCATCAGTAATTTAGCAAGAGAACTGCTTTTTAGCTTTCTTCTCCAGAAGAAAAACCACAACCTTTTAAGCAAAAGAGCCTCATTGGCTTGAAGAATTACTGTAATTTGAGGTACTTTGAAGTGTTTTCAAATGTGTACACTGAATTGCAAGAGAGAAAAATTAACACGTGGTGCCTGCTAGAATAAATATTGCACAATATATGAAGATGAATACAAAAGTCTAGGAAAACATCTCAAACATTTGTAGATTTTTTGCCATGCAGTTGTACTAAGGTGAGTACAAAGCACTTTTGTTATATCAACCTTTAATATCTTACTTCTATGTCAGACAGCCAGTCATGCAGATTTTTCTCTTCCTTGTGAGTCTTTGAAGCTTGACTGATGAGTGAAGTAAATCCAAGGTTCTTATTTTTCCCATTTTCCAGTGCCAAAATGCATTCCTCTCAGATAACTACAAAAGCCTTCTGATTTTATTCTGCTCAAGTTTGTTACTTTCGTTTTAATTTTTCCCATGGCCAATATATGGCAGAAAAACAGAGACAGTTCTAATGAAGTCTATAAAAAGAAATACCCCAAACACAGAGTTGTTTCCATGAAATACTTCAAAAAAGCAGCACCACTGCTATCTTGTGGAGAACATGAAGTTTATAAAGATTAGGATGCCATATTGCCTAAATACATTTGAGTAAATTTTTTTAAGAACAAAATTCACTTCTGGTAAACAGTGTCACCAACACCATTGGAGAAAAGGAAAAAGAGTACTGATGGATCAAAGGGCTGTGTTCCTCTTGCCTAAAGTCATGGTGTAAAAGTTTGTCATCTGGTCTGTGCTACTCACATGATCTCTCCCTATTGTCAGTGGAAGCCAATATGGTTTTCTGAAGAGGATTTCAACATTCCTGTTTAAAACTTCTGCAAAATGAAACCATACACTCTCTTTTTGATTCTAGAGAAGGCTGTCACTCTCTACTGTCAAGGTGAAACCTCTGGCTGCCTAAAACCAGGATGGTGTTTCTTGGGGGTACATTGGGGGTTTTTTTTAATGAAACCTACTCAAAATCCACAAAGTTCCTGAGGGTCCATACATTTCCCTGAAATTGCAGGACTGGAATCATTATATAATCTGCCAGTCCTTTTTGTTCATTTGCTCTACTCACTTGTTGGCCAAAATACTCACCTTGCACCAAAATTAAAGCCCCTAGGCACAACACCCAGGTTTATTTTGGCCAGCAGGAAGTTCAGCAAGCTTCTGCATTCAGTTTTCCTCACGTAGAGCTCTGGACTCAGAACACGTCCTTCAGCTGAACAGAATCCAGTATTAATTTTAGTGTCACTGTCATACTTCCTTATCTTTTTAAGAAGGGATCTTACAGTTTGTTGTATGTAACTTCAGGAGCAATACAATTCCCTGACATCACTTCCCACTCTTTCAAACAGCTTTTGCCCATTGTTTCTTAAGCACTGAGCT
The DNA here is from genome assembly GCA_013398175.1 of Climacteris rufus. NCBI lineage: Eukaryota > Metazoa > Chordata > Aves > Passeriformes > Climacteridae > Climacteris > Climacteris rufus. Next base: position 635,283 of record VZRZ01003578.1, read on the forward strand.
CCTGCTACACTCTCAGGTCACTGATTCCCATGGACATGTAACAGTGGTAGCAAAAATGTTCATGTTTGATAAAAGTGCTGGGAATTTCCCCATCCCTTAACTAACACCATAAATTTCACCACCCAAGAGAAAAATGCCAACACACATTTCCTGGCCTCCTCATTCTTAAGAGCTCTTAGTGTCCATGTCAGAATCCCCTACAGATCCTCCAGGATCTTCCACTATATCCACTTACTTGCTTTCAAGTCTGTCTACAACACTGAATTTCTTTCTCTGTCTCCCAGTGGACAAGCTGAAAGCTGCTTCTTTCTGTTTGTGGACCATGCTAACTGATCTTGCTGACTAGGTAAATCAACACTATATAGGGATGAATCTTCTAAAGCATTTCAGATATATTCTTCCATCTTCTATATATGGAGAAGAGAAATAACTGGAAATAGGAATATTGGCTCATGCAGATATAACATTGTAAAAGACAACAGTGTATTCTTCTTCAAAGTTTACAACAAATGGTAGCATATGGCAAAGTGCATTCCTTATCTTGGATATTAATCCTTGGAGATTGGATTGTATAGGTCTGGAAAGAAAAAATAGGAATAAACACAGGAAAAGAGATCGATACAAAAAAGTGAAATTCTATCTAGAACACGACTTGGAATCATATGTGTTCAATGGTCTCCTCTAGAATCACACATAATATTTCCCTTTCTCTTTTTTCTTTCTCTTCAGAATCAGTGGCAGCACTTCCATTTCTCAAGCTTGTCTGCAGGCATGCAAACTTCCCTGAATGCTACTGAAGTTCTTCAGTTTATCTCCAAAACACAGAGGATCTCTACCATCACTACTTGCCCTCCCATTCCATGAAGAAAGCCTGACAATTGGAAGGCATTCTGAGCTCCAGGTTACAGAAAAGCAGGACAATGTTTTCTAAATGAGATGCCAGAATTAGCAAAAGGCTCTTCTGTATGCAAAAGGCACAGCATGAGCTGAGCTGCTCTCAGAAGTCTGTCCCTCTTGCAGATTTACAGCATTGCGTGTAATGTCTGTTCCACTTTGGGAAGCCTCTGTGCTGCCATATGCAAGCTAACTGTGAAGCAGAGGATTCATTCAAGACTCCAGGTAATCAATCACGTGCATTTACCTCCACCCTCCTACAGAATTCCTCTGTTACACATTTCCTATGGAAGTAGTGAGGTGATGAACCTCATCCTTTCCTAGTATTTCAGCTGTTTTCTGTACATTTGGTCAAGAAAGGCATCTCATCATTTGAACATTCTTTCAATCTGCTCCCACTCCAGTAGAGTCAAGCTGCTTCAGCACATAACGTCTACTCCAGTCCTGCTCATTATTTCTATGCCACCAGTTAGAAAGAAGCAGGAAAGGCAGGTTTCTTAAGCAGTTCTGAAGCATCTCAAACACTGACCTGCTTGAGTTTTAAAGAAAAATTCCAAAGCAGCACTCAAAAGCATAAAAGAATCATTACAGAATACCATCACCCAAACCTTTCTGTACCATGGAAACATTTGGCAAAAAGCTTGGCTCTCCAGTACTACCCATTCATCACAACAGCTCATTCCATGCTGTTGAGCCATTAAGTCAGAAAATTCATGTATGTCAGTCTCCAAAACAGTACTAATCATCTGTTCCCAAGAGACGCACAAGTATCAGACTGCATCAAAACGTTGGATTTGTTCTGGGAATGTGGCCTAATTCTACAATACCCTGTTGCCTAAAGTTCAACCGAGTTTTAAGGAAATGGTAAACAACTGTGTTTTAATTTTTTTCTCAACTATCCTCCTGCTTAACTAGAAGAGATTATAAATAGTTTGTAATCTCTTTAATCTGACTGTGCTTTTAAGAAAAAGTGTGGCTAAACCATAGAACAAGCCTCCAAAAATAAGCGGAGATAGACTGGTTTAGGATGGCAGCTTGATTCACATAGATGTTGATTCGTATAAATCAAGTATCTATCCCATCCTTAGCTTTATAGGTGCTGTGCACAGGTGTTTCTCCAATCCACTACTTTCTACAAGAAATACATTCATAATGACTTTGGTTTTGTATGAAAACATTCTAATCCATTAGGAAAATCTACTTGCCTGAAGGTATGAGCAAAAGTGAGTAAGAGAGACTGAATACTGTCAAAACTTGTATGGTCTTGAGAATACACAGGGAATATCCAGCTGTCTCTTTCCCAGTGACAAAGTTATGGATAGCCTCAAACTGCCTCCAGCAGTGAATTTGCTACACACTGTACCACCACATGTTAGAAAACTCAGTTTGACCTCAGAGGATGAAAATAAATCAGTTTTGAAGCTTGATATATCAAAACATTGCTCTTTCAAAAATATAGTTTAAGAGTGCAAGCTGAAAATTAATGCAACACCAAGTTCTAGATTAAGAAACAGATTGCATTACAAACACAGCCTGCTAAAAAGGTACTGATCATTACCAGGGCGATTTGGGAGCTTCTCTTGTTCAAGACTATAGCTTGAGCATAGCATTGATTTTCAAACTAGAATAGCCATCATAAGAGATTTTTTTAAATAATCTGTATAAAAACAGAGAAGCACCAATGCAGGTGTCATGGCAACCCCTCCAAGGCAGTGCAGGTACTGCCATTGTTTTTAGTGAAGTGTTTAATTTTCCTTCAGATCAATGAAACATCTACTAAATGCTTTTTATTCCCTCAAACCAAATGCAACTCTTGTCAACAGCACCTTTTGGTTTAGCATTATTAGTGACAATGATGCGTATCCATAGTTGGTCCATTGTACCAAATAAACCACAGCACATCACTGGACTTCACCAAAGGACATTCATCTGTTCTTCTGATGAATGTCCAAAGCCTATAGATGTTTGGAAGCACTGGTGACACGAGTGTCCTGGTAGCTGCACTCAGTGATCATGAACAGCCTGTGGTTCATGGCCCCTTCATTTCACAGAATTCAGAGTACAGATACATGCATGCAGTGGCACTTCTCAGAATGAATTTCTTGATCTGCTTCATATTAAAATGCACATTGTTAGAGAAGGAGAACATGCTTATATTTGATGGATAAAGTTTAGTAACATAACATAAATTAGCAGTGCAGACAAGGAAATGGAATGCACAGATCTTTACAATTTGAAATTATAGAACTTCTTCAGACTTCCACAATCTTTAAAAAGCACCTGCTTATCAGCACACACTCCGCAGCATACTGCAAGGGCTCTGATACAGCACAATAAAGGTAATTTTATTATAGGAACTATTAATTATGAATTTGCAGTACCAGATTAAATCTGCTAGGGCAATTTCAAAATGAGATGCTTACTAAATCTGGTTAATTTTTTTTTTTAAGTTTTCCCTGAAGAGTTACTACAGTTGAATGCATCTCTGTCACTTACTCATGTCTGAGAGACCAAAATATAAGCAGAAATTGTTGCTTTCCACTTTTTGGAGTGATTCTCATAAGCATATATTGCACTTCCTCCATTTGAGAAATGTCTTTTCAATATTGACATTTCTCATGCATAATAATTAATTTGGGCAATATTCGGTTCTACGGACCAGAAAGGGGAGAGTTTCTGCACGTTATGCAATAATTTAACGTTGGGTCATAGCTACAAAGAATGTGATGCTTTGCTTCCGTTTTTATTTGCCACCATTTAATAACTTGTACCTAAAATGTAACAGAAACACCGGAAACCCCACAAGTGTACTCTTCATGTTAAACATGTATATCTGCAATAAATATCTCACAATAAATATTTTAATGCAGTGCAAATTTGGACACATTCCTGTTGCCTTAATTTAAACATTCGTCGGAATTTTATGGGCAAAAATCAATGCCACATTTTTTGAAGGTCTGCCAATATTAGCTCTAAACTCATCCACAACCTAGAAGGTTCTCTACTACAACCTGTGGTCACTATTATGCAAAGTTAAAATAGATTGTTTCTGCTTTAACACAAGCACATGTGCATCAACCATAGTACGCAGCCACGACAGCATGTCTGTTCATATTTACTCTAGTACAAGGTACAAAGCAGTCAATCAACTCAAGACATTTGAGAAGTGTACACAAAGAAAAAACAAAAGGTTACCCCACTAAAAATACATCATTGCTCATTCACCTGGCTGTATTTTTCAATAAATAGACCCCATTCCCCAAAATACAAGTTCAAGAGAACTAAAAAACTGCTGCCAGTTTCTTCAAAGGATTTTTTTTTTCAGTAAGGCCCAGATTGTTCCAAACTTAATGCACAAAACCCACAACAAAGATTTATAATTGAATCCTGCAAGCAGTATTTCTCTCTGCCTCTGTCAGAGTAGGAACTAAAATGTTGCCTTTTTATTGCTACATATTTACCCATGTTAGAATAAAATTCTACATCACGAGCATGAATAAGGGCTGAATAATATTATCCATAATCCAGATGCCATGTGAACAAAACAAAATAGTCATTACTGAAACATCACAGCATTTAGTTATTTATAGACTCTATTCAGTCTCCACCACTAGCAAGACAGCACATGCTACAACACTTTTTGAATAGCCTTTCAGAGCACTTGAAAGACCTATTTTACAAGCCTGTACCCCCATCCAGAGAAAAGTCATGTATATAAGGGTAGAAGTAAAACACAGCAGGCAAACACATACACTTGAAGGGATAAAGAACATCTAATCACTTTTCATGTAAAAAGAGTGTTGAAATATTTTCCTGTAATACTGACACTCATTGTGAGAGCCCTTTTCACAGATCTATTACCCTCAGAGGTGCAGCATTTTGGAAACATGTGCTACTATTTTCTAATAGACCACTTGAAGAAAAAAAGAAAACTGCCTACCCTCAGCTGGCACAACCAATCCATTGTATGTGTTTTTCTGTCAGTAAAGCTCCAAGACAAACTTCATCAAGAAGCATCACTTTCCCTTAGTATCACAACTAATTATTTCAGTGTAGTCCTGCATGCAGGACTAATTGATGAAATAATGTCTCTGCAAATAAGTAGATCTGTTCGAAAGGCAACTTATGAAATCCTGTTTCCACAGGCAAAAGGAAGAATCAGGCAAGAGTGACTTATGAACTGTGATGCCCAAAAGTGGTTTTTAGGCTGTTCTTTCTCTAAAACCTCTTGTTGCTTTTTTCAAGTTGGGAGGAAAGAGAGAGACTCAGAGGCAAGCTACTGAACTCCTCAGAATATTCAGGCCCACTGCAAAATTATCCCCCTGGAAACAGATCTGCCTACACATCTGGAGCAGCCCACACCATGTTGCACCATCACTCATCCTTTGTTCCTTGTGCTGCCCTTTTTTACTGCCCTTTTTTCCTTTCTCCTCCTGGCTCATACAAACTTGCCTACACAAGCCAATAGCCAGGGGCCACTATCCAAAAGGTAATTTAGACTCTCAAACTCACACCTGTGCTTCAGTTTCAGAGCTGCTGTGAAGATACTGTTTGGTTCCCAGGTAGTGAGCCACATTCCTGACCAGTCAATGCACAGGTCTCCTGCTTGGACATGTCCATGGGCAAGAGAGGCCTAGGGGCAAAGGGCCTGCAAAGATCTTTCTGATAGCAGTGGAGAGATTATTTTCTAATGTTTATCCTGGAAGGCACAATGCTTACTCAAAAGCAGAGAGGGATGCAGTGGTACAGCAATTCTGTCCATGAGCATAGAGCCATGGTGACCCATTACAATAAGGTGATGGGGCAGTGGGAATGATGCCTTCATCTACCAGGTGTTGCCCTGACTTTTGCAGTTCTGGATGTTATCATTCTTTTGTAGCTAGTTTCTCACATTCTTCTATGTAAACATAGCCATGTTATTGTAACGGTATCGTATCGTTTACATGCCTTTCTCCTGGGCACAGAAGTTTAATGGACATTTCCTTTGACCACTGTGATTGAGGGATGACAGATTCATTCCTCCAATGAACAGTGATTTCTAAATGTATATATAAAAAACAAGGTGAGTCTTGCTCGCCCCTTCCTTCTCTTTCCTCCTTGCTGCTAACAGGTGTCCCTTGTCTCTTCCTTGGTGTCATTACTGTGACAACCAGGCAACTTTGCTGTCCATGTGCCATTAAGACAGCATGGCCACTGACCAGACCTAAATGTGCTTTGCCTCATAAACACACCAGGCTCATGTGAAAGCAGTATTTGATTCGATGGTTCTTTCCACCTGGATTTTTACATGCAAAAGATGTCATGACTTCCCCTTGACTGTGTCACTTCTGTTTTCCACAATGAGATAAATACAGAAACATCTGAAGGCGGGAGCTGACATGGCAGCAATAGTTGATCTCTGTTCAGAAATGAAATGAGGACAAAGAATAACTTCAGGTGTTAGACTCCTCCCTGTTTTCCTGGTTTGGGGACAAATCTTCATACTGTATGAGCAGATTGCTAAAATATACAATACGTACAAAACAGCAGTGGCGTAATACTGATATGAGGACCACCATCATAAGAATGATGCTCTGCTCCACAGCTACCTAATTCTTGATTTAGATGTGAAGAAGTTTATTGAGGTTTCCCCACTTAATTCTCTTTCACTGTTGCATTTTTGTACACATTGTGCTGACACACTCATAGTCCTCCAATAAATATTACAGGATGCATCTTAACTAGTGAGTGAAAAAACACTGGTTAAGGAAAGGGGGAAAAAATGGTTTGCTTGTGTTGCTTTTTTTCCTTTTGTCAATACATTTTTAATAAGTTTTTATTTAGAATCTGATCAGGCTTTGACCTTCCACTTCCTTGGTTAATACTCAGACCAATAATGGTGTCTAATATATAAGAAATGCAATCAGATTGTGTCTAGGGAGTTTCAGGACAGAACTACTGATGAGACACTATTTACCCCCAAATTTCTCTCACTCTTATTGGCCAGGCTGCCTCACTTGCACTGTTGATTTTTGTCCTCAAATTCATATATTTGTTTAAGACTTACATTTCATATCTGCACTTTCTATATATGTCCCCCATAAATGTTAGTAAATGGGGTTATCTGTGAGGGGGAAGATTTAATGTTTCAATGTTGCACAGGTCAAGCATATACACAAAACCTAGAACAGTGCTAGTAACAGTGCTGTCAAAATGTAAGCTGAATGTATCAACTCTGTGCACTTTCCCAATTCCTCTGCCCTCCTACAGTTAAAAAAATTCTAAATTGGCGACACCACGGAGCATTTAGAGGCCAAGTCTTTGTCTTTCCAGTCATTAGATGTATCTCTGAAAAGACTGTAAAATTAGACATTTAATAAAAACCAAATTATTTCCTATGTTGTTGTTTCCAAAGGAAATATGTAGCAATATAAATTAAACATTAAATGCAAAGCTTTGCTGTGATGCTACTGAGTCAGAAACAGAAACGCAGATAATTAATGAGAATATCTGTCCTTGCATATTCACTTCTCTCTCCTGTAGAGGCCATTAATTTTTAAATGTGTATGAAAAGGACGCACAAGTCAGCACACAAAGAGCATGTATTAAGGGCACTAAATAAAGGACACCTCACATGCCAGAAAAAAAAAAAAAAAATATATATATATATATACTTCTAATCTCTCCAAGCCTCTTCTGCATAGCCACACTTCTGCTCCTGTTACAGGGACAATCAGAAATTCTTGGGACAGAGGAACAAGGAGAATCCCAGCTCTACTCCAAAAGGTTTAAATATTTTATAGGTGTAAATAAAGACATTTTTGGTTTTGATTAACCTATAAAACACTTTGTCTTTTAGATCGATGCACTTAAAAGTCACAGATGGGGAAAATCATAATTATGAATTGAGTCTTGTTGAGGCAACTTGTCTTGCTTCTGGCAGAAAAGTTCTTACAGTCTGTTCATTCCCACAGTCAAAATGTTTATAGTGAGGAGGACACATACCAGTGCTTTGAAGCTAAACAAGGCTTTTAAACAAGATTAATTCTGATTGTAAAAATAAACACTAAGATGAAGGGATGACAACACCTAAAGGTTCTTACTCCTTATCTCCCTCAAGATCTTCAAACACTTCAAAACCTGATACAGTCTTTTACACCTCAAAACATGCTCTGTGAGGACAGTTTCCAAGCAGATTACTGGGGTGGTTCATGAGTAGCTGGATAGTTGAAATTCCTCAGCTCTCTCCTGCACCAAGCAATCATTTTGCCAGGTAAAACAATTTCAGGAAAAAAACCAAAACAAAACAAAATTTTAAAAACCACACACAAAAAACAAACAAACAAAAAACCCTGAAAATATTCCCCACTACAAAGAAATATTTCAAGACAAAACCTTTTTTCTGAGCTTCAGATCTGGATGCCTAATTGCAATGGGCTCTGTCTCTTTACCAAAGGCTAGGCTGCATTTTATATGCTTGGGGTGGAACACCTCATCTAAATCCTTTAGTTCCTTCCAGGACACTCATCTGGGTTTTAAGGAACCCCATCTACATTTTTATTCAAGGCTCAAGTTATGAGATTCTTCACTGCAAAAACAGTGTCTCCTCAAGCTGCCAAAATTTTGTGTCTTAAAGGTCACACACTTGGTGACTACATCTTCTGACCTTTCTCAACCATCTTATGGACTTCCATGTGACCACTTGCAGACTCTGGTGCCACCTGTCCTCCACAAGAAATTCTACAAATCTCCATATTTAATTTTCTTACCAAATTTCTCCTGTCTGAAAAGAAGAACTCTATCTCCTGCCTCTGCCCTGAAGTCACACAACTCCAGCAGCCACATCTCACACAGGAAGACCTTTCAGACAGTATTACACTGACTTAAGGGTTAGAAATTGAAGGCACAAAGAATGGGGTCAACTGAAGGTGTCCCAACTGCTTTTCAGTAAAACTTTTCAGTGAAAAAATTGGGTTTTTTTAAATGCCTGATATTTGTAATATTTTGTCTGAAATACTCTAAGTTTAGAAGTTTTTCATGAACTTGAAGGTTTGCATTAAAATATCACGAAAACCAGACAGTAGGTATGGTTTTCTGGTTGAAAATTTCCACATGAAAATAATAGTAATAATAATAATAAAGTCAAGTTAACCTCATGGATGATTAACTAGTAATAACAGAAAATTAAGGCAGAGCTGCAGAAGAGTCTCCACTATTTCTGAGTTTACCTTAGTCATAAGATCATCCCAACATAACCCTTCAGACATTCCAATAAAAAAAATATATAAATTTACTGGGTAAAAATGCAGCAATATTTGTTACCTTGAAAACAGAAAGGCATTTCACTGCTGAAAAAAAAAACNAGAGTTACCACCGAAAAAAAAAAAAAAAAAAAAAACAAAAAAAAAAAAAAAAAAAAAAAACAAAAAAAAAAAAAAAAAAGAAATAAAAGAAACTAAAGCAAACAGCTTTAGAATGTTCCTCCTTAGATCTATATTTCATGATAATGGGAAAATGAGGAAGATAATACTGTACATGGTTGGGAATTATCTGAACAAAAACGGGGAAAATGGGAATTAAGATAACATCTTAAGGATCTACTTTGTGGAGGTGCATATCTCTTTATATTAGATCTGCAGGCCCTAAATATATTAATAGTTCTATTGAAGAACTATTTGGCCAAAAAGCACATCATTAGACAACTACTAACATTAAATTAAACAATATTCCACTCACTTATGGCTCCTACATGCAATACAGGCAAATAAAATAAAGTTTTTCTACCTGATGCAGGCAAGGACTTAAACAAAAATTATAAAGCAAAAATTATTGGGTTCTGGGATCCAAACATGCTACAGGAGTTTTTTAACTACAGAGTGATTCTATTTCTGACAGCACTGGAGAGAATCTGCCTTTATTTTTTCATTCTCCCTACACAAAAGGCTTCAAAAGAGCACAGCTTTCCTTTAGCTACTATTAAAAGAGAAAAAAAACTCTAAAAATTCCAAGCTGATTTCAAGAGCTGCAAGCTCTTTAGGCAAGAGCTGCTGCCCAACAGCAAACACAGCTGTGAAGTTTCATCTCACAGGACTGCAGACAGCAGCTGTTTCAGCCACCAGCCAGCAAAACTGTCCAGAAAGGCAGCCCAGCCCTATGAGAACTGCATTGAGATCTACATGGTACAAGCCTGTCCCTGAGCTGCATTTCAGTCATCACCTCCTGCCACCCAAAATACATTTCAGTAAAAACTACTCCAATATTTTCAGCTCTAAAGGATTTGCCCTAACTAGGGAATAGCAGCTGGGCAAAGTCAGCAGGCAAGTGCCAGCCAAGGGGTGAGATTTTGCTTGCCAGCTCAGGCAATTTCATAGTTTTCAATATTAAGAGGAAAACTTCCCACCTCCAAAACTCTCATCACACCTGCCTGCACACTTCCTCTTCTTCCTTCATATCTGTTCTGCTGTTTCATTGAACCCTTTTGTGAATTAAATCAATTTGCTAATCTGGCAGAAAAGTAACACAGCAAAAACCACTGGATGGTTTCCCATGGAGCTATTGAGTTAAACAGATTCACAAAGTGAGGTCCAGAGCCACCAGAGAGTTAGGCATAGGGGTCAGCCTGCAGGAAAAGGCAGAAGAACAGGTGGAGCTACACGTCTTCTTCACAATAGAAATACAACACTGTACCAGCTCAGTTACTCATGAAACAGCAAACCCAACCTAACTCTGCAAAAAATTCAGGGTAATACTCACAATTCACATTAGGTTGTGAAGGTAATCTTTTCTTATATGTTGTGAGATCACTAAATTTGGGAAATAAAGGTTTCTTTTTATGAGAGATCCAGTTTAGCAGTTTCTAATCACCCAAAAGCTGATGGCCTGAAAGGTTTAAAGCTCTTTGTAAGATTTGCATTGGCTTCAGTTAAATTAGGATCAAAGTCTGAACTCTGAGCCATTCTACTATAATTACATAGTCTTAGATGCATGCCTACAAACGTAAAAACACTGCCAGCATCTGATATGGAGAAACATATTTACACAAAATGCTATTTTGATATGCATTGCTAACATATTCCTATTTCTGTTGTTATTCCAGAGTCAATCATTATCTCTGGTAGGTTTGACCAAATTAAAGCATAAAGCCACTTGCACTAGAACATTTATCAAGTCATTTTTGCACACCACAGAACAATGAATTAGAACATCTTGAGTTTGATGCTGGGTTTACATATTTCAGACAAAGGAAAAACAATATTCAACTTTCACTTACAGATATATTTGTAATATTGGTAAATACAACACAATCATGAAACATTTAAAAGCAATGAGATAGAACAAGAATAAAATAGGAATACTGCAATGCAACATTTACAAATAATTTGTATTGCATTTACAATATTGAATAAAGAGAAGTGCACAGAGCTTGAAAAACAGCTACAATTTTTTTCTTAGCTCACTGAAACTTGTGTTCACAAGACTGTTATAAAAATATTAGCAGAATTAGAGTTTTGATGTACTCCCTAAAGCCAGGAAGACTAATGAGTTTTTTTTGGTAAAGGTTTCATCCAACTTAGGGAGACATTGGGGAACTTAAATTATTTATTCTTTTTACACTACCAAAAGTCACAGGTATAGATCAAGTAATATTGACAAAAAGAACAGAAAGATTCTGTACTTTAAAAAGCAGGTCATTCTTATTTCTTTTTCCCATGGGTTATCTCACTGAACAGCACTACTGTGCCTACTGTCCAAAAATACAATTTGTGCTTGTTATGTGGGCTTTGTTATTCCAACTGGCTTTCATTAGCACAACAGTCACTGACATATCCCAGGTTTAAATACAGGCAAACGAGAAAAGTTATGCCTCAGAAGTCCCCATGATCAAGTTGAAGTATAAACTGCTGTTTCATGTTTTTCAAAAAATACATCAAGTCAAATGAATAATGCCTAACAGCCCACCTAAACTCCATCTGAAGTGGAATTCTGCAAACAAAATTGCCCACAAAGGGGAGTATTAGAGCACGCTGAATGGAAGCGATTTTTGCCTTTTAGCATCACAGTTGTTCATCATAGCTTTGCCGTAAGTTTTCCTGATCAATGAAGAAATTCCTGAAATCCCTTTATCATATCTTTTTATTTTCACAGTGTTTAACAAATACACCCACAAGAGAGCACCTGGGAAGTCTGTGGAGCACCCTGGTCACAGCCAAGGCACAAGGTCTGATAGAACTGCTTTTCCTGCTTTGATGGGACATGCCCTCCTGCCACTTCCCTTCCATTAAATTAAGGGACCCTGAATATTCAAAATAAATTTTTAGAGTAACTAACCTTGCTGAGAATAGAGAGGGAAAAAGAAATAAAAGCTGCCTTCTCTTTGACTATGCAGCAAGCTCGTTCAGCCTGCAAACAACAATCAGCTAGATATCTGGATCAATAGATGGCAGGTCATCTGGCAGGGAAGGCTGAGCAGACTGGTCCTTTCCAGTGTCACCTTTCCATTAGATCTATGTAAGCTTAAGGTCACACAGCATAAATGGTGTGGTTTCATTTAAGTTCTTTTTTGTCAGGGTATGAACCAAGACCAGAGAGCCCTGGAAGCTGAGATGTGCGTGGGACTACTGACTCATTTGATACTGAAAGCAGGAGCTGTGCTGTGCTTGAGGAAGGAAAGGAGACAAGGGACAGTCTGATGGCTGGGGTGACTGAATGACCCTCTCTAAAGTCAGGTTGTGTCCTATTCATCTCGCTCATGTGATGAGACAGAGAAAGCAACTTATCAAATACAGTCACTAATTGTGTGCACCTCGGTTTTTGGCTGATAAGTGGAGCTGTCAAGTTTTTCAACAGAACATCCACCTAAAAATCCTAATCTTGTAAAACAGAACTGGACTTTCCCCTGCTGCAGTTTGTGCAGATGCACAGTCCCCGCCTGCCCCTAATCCCACCAGCCAGGGCTCCCAGCTTGAGTGTCCTCTGCTCACAGATATCTCACAGGCAGCTCTCATGCCCCCAGCACCTCTCCAGAGTTGGGATGCCCCCATCTCACCCAGCAATGGCACCAAACTATGTACTGCTGAGTCTTTTTGCACAAGAGTTGTCCAGAAACCAAAAGTCTGATTCACTGCCAGGCAACTGCAGACTTTTGACAGGATAATTTCTCAGAAAGCCTTTGAAAAAAAAGCACTAGTATGGTCATGAATTATTCCTTCAGGCTTTCCTAAGTGATATTATATACCATCCAAGACACAGATCCCTCAAATACTCTCAATGTACTTGACAAGGGGTGCAAATACATCAGTTGAGCCCTCCCGAGCCTACTCTTGACCATTCTTCTGGAAATAACATTTTTGGGCTCACAGTACACAGATAGATCTCCATACTAGGAAAAAAAGTGAATTATTCAGATATGCTATTTAATGCAATAAGACATTTAGTGACCATTAACTGAAAAGTTTATTTACTAGTTTATTTATTAATATATTTTTACCTTAAGGGCCCATCCATCCAAATAATCTATGTACACTATTACAAGTGTTTATAAATACATACCAGAAAACAATCCCAGCACAATTAACCAGGTGTACCTTCTAATATAATTGATCAACAAGCCAGAAAAATGAAAAGTCTATTCCCAGTTTTATTTGGAGTTGAATGAGTGACACCTTCAATAAAAGATTGTCAGACTGTGTTGATTTACAGTTCAACACTGTCTTCCTATAGAGTACTAATTATGCTTTAAACTTTACTGGGTTTTTTCAAGATTTAATACCACCATTTTCCACTTTGAGCTTTTGTTTTAAATAATAGTACTGATCTGGTAAGTCATGCTGGGTATGTACATATACCCATTATGAAAAGAAACAAGAAAAATTACTAAAATTAGTAAATTGTGGAAGCCTAGAAACAACTTTCCTCTCCCTTACAGTTACCAGAAAATCATTTCTGAAATGGGAAAGGATGCTATTTTAGACCTGTCTAGTTCTGGATTCAGGAGAAATGGATCCTGTTTTAAAGCCAGATTTGGTTCGACTTCCTGAGCTCCTAGGATGTTTGTATATATGCATATGTTTGAGGCAAATAGATTGTGCTTGCTGTAATATTGATTACTCCAGCAAATTATTGGTGCAATACTTAACATGAATTATGAAAATAGCTATATTCAGTCTGCAGCTCTAAATGCTGCATGGTTTCTTCACCATAGTAACAAATTCTTTTAAAGGAAGAGAAGAGAGGAAGGAGTTTGATTTCTTGTACTGCGGAGGCTCAGAAAGTCAGGTGGGAGGGAAAATGCCCACTTCACAAGCTTATAAACTTCAGATAGCAATTAAAAGGGGGGGGGGGGAACCCACAAAACCAAAAGCCCAAAATTATAATTGTATTTATTCTATTTTGCTAAAACTGACTTCCAGATGCATGTCATAGAAAGAGTGAATATTCAATGAAAAATATTCCTCGTTTTTTCCAGACAAAATTAAGTATGGGAATTATGGAAACCCATTCCATAGTATCCTAACAACTGCAGTTAAGGAAAGTTGCTTTTTCTGTATTTTACCCTTCACAAAGAGAAATTTAGTTATTCCACAAAAGGAAGCAGGAGAGAAAATAAAACAGGATTTCATTATGTCATGGCCACTTGGTGATAGACAGCTTGCAGACTATTTGGTGCTTCAACAGAAGGATTCTGTTCAGCAGAGTAAAGATATAATAATGAACAGTGGATCCTTCACAACTGCCAAAATAAAAGTTGATGCTGAAAGGGTGATGAAGTCAGTGGTCTTTCAGTGCTGCGATCAGGCAGCATAAATTACTTTCTGCTGGATTTCATTGACAGATTTCATGTTTAGGCAGACAAGAACCAGGAAGGAGAATTTTGCAAGCTGGACTCAAAGTTAATATTTATATTGTATATTTAATGGTCAGCACCCAGCCTTTTGTCTACAGTGACTCTGCCTGGATAAAAAGTTGAGGTGCCTGCAGCAGTGCACAATGTCCTTGCAGTACAAAGACAACACCAGGCAATCCCTTCTGCCTTCCTACAAGCATCTGGCAGTGCTGCCAGGCCAGGGCATTGCTGCCCCTCCTCCTTAGAAGGACATGCATGATACAAGAAGGTGTTTGGGCTGCTGCTAAGACAGAGCTCACAGCTGTGCTCCACTGTGCACCAGTGCCTGCCCTGAGCCTGTATGTGAGCATGGGCCTATTGACATATCACATGGGTGCTAAGGGAAATCAGCTGGTCTGTTCAACTGCAGACACCTCCTGTGTAGTCATCTGAAACTTAGAGATAAAACCCTTGCAGGACAATTTTAAGCTTGCCTTTGAAATGTAGTATTGATCTAGCTGACAGCTTTCATTTAGTAGTATCACTTTAAATTCAGAAAATTAAACTCAGTGGTCTTATTCTTTGATACATTTCAAAATTGTCTTAGTCTTTAATATGTTTCAAAATTTCAGTCAGTAACTCTAGATTGGCTACACACAGCTAGAAACAAACAAACTAAAAAGAACCAAACCATAAACAAACCAAGGAGAGCACATATCTGTTAACCACTGCTTTGGAGGAATGTGGTAGAGCTAGCCAACCATGTTTGACACTAGATCCACATCCACAAAGCAACATGACTTCATATGGCCTAAAAAGGGGTTAGAGTGTCTTCCAGCACTGTATGCTATTATTATAGGATATAACATGAGTACATAAGAATTGGATCATGACCGCATTACATGCCCATTCCTGATGATTCTTTGTTTACCTGTAGATTATCTGCAATTACCATCCCAAATTCTTTCCAATATATATCTATATCTTTCATGTCCTTGTCTGTACAGTCCACATCTCTAATATATATTGTAGTGGTAAGTAGCACAGACAAGAGTGGTGAACTCAATATATCAGGTACTTCAGCTGCACAGATTCCTATTATCTCAACATCTCTTTATTAACACTGTAGAATTAAAAATGCCTTGCAGAAACAGAATTTTTCCTTGGTGCAGTGTTATTGTCAGTAAGCAAAAGAAAATCATTGTGAGGTACAAGAGGGTGAACAGTTGGTTAAAACTATGCAATAATGCAATACAGTTTATTCTGTAAGATTTTTGAGGTTGAAAGGGAAATAGGGCTAGGAAAAAACTTTAGAAGAGAAAACTCAACAATCTATTCTTTACCAAATAAACATTGCTAAGCTATTAAGGACAGATTCCTAAGTACAAGTCCTTTGGAAATAGGCCTGCAGATACTTTGTTTTCCTTTTAATTTCCTTGCTTTGTAAGCAAATCCAACCCTGAAACTACCAGGACAGCCTTGAAAATATCAAGACAGCCTACGTAAGCGTTTAGACTTCTGTAGAACTGGTCTAATTAAAAATAAACACGTAAGTAAATAAATGCACCTCACAACAGTGCACTTTTTGTAGGACAGAGGTTTCAGTACTCTGCCTCTCCCTCTGTTACCTACAGCTGTGGGGAGGTAAGACGTTTCCTAGACTTCCATGGCTGGTGATTTTCCTTTTCTTCAGAACATGGTGTGAAGTCTATCCCACTAATCCTACGCCCCTTACTGAGAGACTGTAAAGGGTTTTTTTAAAAACACAACAATCCTCTCAGCTCAAGTATGGCCATTTGCAAGTTCATTACAGAAGAGTATCTCTGCAGGAGTCTCGGCTCTTCCAGTTTCTGCTACAAGCAGTACACCTGTGGTTTGAGAACCTGAGCACGGCTTCATGCCCTCCTCTTAGTCAAAAACCTGGCACAAGGTGTTGGAACTGGTGTATAACACGTCCTGAGCACCTGAGGCTCCTCCCTTGCACAAATCTGCCTTGATAGTTAACTGATAGTAGCAGCCAAGTGAAAAATTCTTGATTAGGATTTTGTATCATAGTTGTACATGCTGCAGGGTATCTGGAGAATAAAGCAATCACTGCTTACATATCCATTTAACATATTAAATGTTGTAAGGAACGCTGTAAGGAATCTGTCTTTTACAAATAAACTAACTCAACTGTGTATGTACTACACATCACATATGTTCATATTCTATTCTTGCCAGAAAATGTAAACTACAGAAAGCCATTTTAGCATAAAAACTCATTTCAGCAGTGCCCTGAATCATTTAAATGGCAAAGACTAAAGTGTCTTTAAAAAATAATAATCTTTAGTGACTGTTTCCATAATAATAACCAAAAATATGGTTTCTTCCCAATTTAAGCCCTTCTTCTAGAGACAAATTTCCAAAAATTAGCTCTGATTGTCCATCCTTGATAAATTACTTTCAACCTTAGATTTTGGGTTTTGCCATTCTGCTCTACAGATATTTTACTGTCCTTATTTCTGAGCAAAGCTGAACTGTTTGGGAATTAAATTTGGGTTTCAAACACTACAAAATTTAGCATATGGAAAATCTTTACTCTTGTTCACTAAGCCACTAAAGCAGCTCTAGATTTTACTGACAACAGCTGGCTTGAGAAAAAAATCCTAAATTTAGTGTAGAAGTAGATTGCTTGAGAAATAATTAGGTATTGTTACATGGTTTAAAAAAAAATGGGCTGTCAAAGATTCATCCCACTCTCAGACTCTTAGTAGGAGTGTGAATAATTATATACTCATTTCACAGTAACTGAGTTCAATCAGTCACTACAACACACAGCATTCTGGAACAAGATATCTGTTTCAAAGAAGAGCAATGGCAAAAAAAATCCCAATAAACAAAACCTCAGCATTTCAGATAACACTTTCACTGTTGGAAGGCTGGATTCAGTGTTCAGTATATCTTCATCTTATAAGTTGAATGTCCATTCCCCTCTCTTTAAGTTAAGAAACTCAGATGACTATAGAGGTATCATGGTTTTTCTCTCATATATCGCAGATTTAAACATGGATACGTGTTCTGTGTAGCATTGCAACTCTGAGTTCTCTGAGAGACATAGAAACTTATGCACAGAGAGCAGATCTGGCACAAAGCAGAAGTATTCATTACATAAAGTGGAAGTACAAGTTCATTAGAAAACCATAATGAAACCTATCTCTGCACATTCAGTTGGTGTATTGGGATTTCTGCATGGCTGTAGCCTTGTCATGTAGCTAGAATTTCCAGTCAAATTACAAAATTCCTGAATCCACTTGAGCAAAAATTCCTAGTAAAGAAAGAACAGAGTGCAAGGATAACTATGGCATATGATTATTCCTACATTAACAGGAGTATAAGCACATATTTTTATAATGAGGATCCAAGGTTTGGTTTCTTATAAAGAGTCCACAATTATTTGGTTATGACGTTTAAAAATATTTAGCTCTGTCATTGCTTACGGCAGTGTGTTGCAATTGAACAGCCTTGACACCTAAAAGCAATTTTATACTGAGAGTTAAATCACAGCATATAGCAAACTTGTGGCAAAATTTACCCAGTTTTGAGTTAGCGTAAATTCAAGATGGGTTAGTCTTCTAGTATATTACAACAAGCATAAAAGAATAATAGAACTCCATTTATCCTGGGAGGGGGGAAATAAGATGGTCATCTAGAGAGACTCACTTCTGTGAACATATCTACTAGGAAAATCCCACCTTTCACAGGCTACAGACTCTGTGTTAAAATGAAACATAATATGGGAAGCATGAAAGAGAAATCAAAGAAAATTTTAGTACAAGGTCACAGCAATGTATCGAAGATCAATATGTTTTGAGACAATAGGTAGAATTTCTCTAAAATCCACAGTTGTGTTTTTAAATAAAGCCATAAAATAGTGCTTAAAAAAATACAAGGTCTCTGTTCAAACCAGAATAAATCCAGAAAATACATCAAGAAGCAAATTACCTCCTGTGCAAATACAGATATTCTGCATTTTTTTTTACTTAAACACCTCCACATCCCCAGTTCTTATTGTTACCCACACATTTTTCCCATAAAATTATTATTCATATTAAAAAACAGCTAGATTATTCAGATGTATATTTCAGGGCCTATCACTGAAAATACATAAGACATTTCATATTGGGACAATCAGATGATGGAGGAAAAAGAGATTTCCCAGAAAAGGAATGAATTTAAATATGCAGAGAGAAATACTTCACTGTTACTGAAGAGCAGGCACAACCTTAGCCTGACCCCATGGTAACAATTATACAGCCCTGAATGAACACCTCTGGAAAGGGGAGATGCATGAATTCAAATCTGTTATTTCCTGGATCACAAACCTAGCAAAATTCTCACTGATTTAAACAAAGAAAAACTATTGGATGCCTGCAGTTTTGTGAAGGAAGGAAGGAAAAGGCAGAAGGAAACTGGAAAACTGAAATATTTCTGTGTAGGAATAATGAAGGGAACTACAGTAAACCTAATTTTAACACAGAACTCATTAACCTTAATGATACCATTTCCCTTTAAGTTATGCAACTCAGGTCAATATAAGATTGCTGTGGGTTTTTTCATAAAAAAAAAAGCATATCCCAGGATTAAATATGGATACACATTCCATGTAGCATTGCCAGTCTGAGCTCTGAGGCTCACAGAAACCTCTGGAAGGCAGAGTTCTATGAACTCTTCCTTTGGAGAGGCGTGGAGCAACCTGCTCCCAAAATGTCAACTCCAGATGACATCACTGCCTTCTTCTCCTCCCCATGCTGAAGGAATTCAATGTTTCACTCACACGGTAAAAAAAGGTGGTGAAAGCAGGCAAAACAACTGGTCCAATGGGTTCACCAGTTATCCAAACAGAGATTGAAAGAATAAAAAATATTAAAAGTGAGTGAGAAGGACATTGTCATGTGTTTCACTCAGTTTAAGTTAAATCAGGAATTCTGTACGTGATGCGCCATATCAGCTTGGGCAGATGGGCCACTTAGTTTACCACCTAACAACATGGGATTGTGATGCTAGATTCAAATTTCTACACAGCACTCTCAGATCTTAGAGCCGTCAAAGAGGACAAAGCACAAGTACTCTAGTATTTGATTTAAAACAAACTAAGAAAAAGTAAAGCAAAGCAACATTGTGGCAGGTGATTTCAATGCCCCCAAACGTAAAGCCTGCAGCAGCTGTCAAAAAGAGTAAAGGAAAAACATGCAGCTAAATTCTATCAGCTGAAGTGGGGTTAAGTGCTGTCACTGAGAGAACATGGTGTGAGAATTAGAATACTAATAAGCACAACAACTAGTAGAGGTCAAACACAGAATGGATTTTTTTTTTCCCCAGGTCTGGAAAACGATTTTTTGCCAGTTTTTAAAACTTTTCAAATAATGTGAGAAGCTTGGAAACCTTCAGAAAATCAGAAGTGTGAAGAGTGAGAAAATATTTCCTTTTCTTAAAGGACAGACCCACAGAGAGCTGAAGGATAGGCCTTTAATTGAAATCTGGGGAGTTGCTCAGTGATGATCTCAAGAGAGCCTAAGGCTGTTCCAGTGCAGTAAGCAGGCGTGTTGGGTCAGATGTCTTACCTGTTTCTGAAATGTTACCTGCCCTCGTGTAACCTCTAATTATAAGTTTCAGTGAGAGTCTTTATAAACTGCATTGCAACTGGCTTTATTTATGCACAGTAAGACTTTAAATGGTTCAGGACCTCTGATACACTTCCCTTTTTCTTTTATATATATATATCAGCCTTTTATCATTCTCAACTGTCTCTTCCTGTCCCCAGCTCAATTCAAGCAGAATCAATTCTTACAAAGCCGTTTCCTTCTGTGGGGTACTAAAACCAGGAGAAAAATAAGTTGAAGAATTTAAGAAAGTAAGTAATAAAAGAAATTAGAACTATATAAGTGATTAGAGCAGAGTAAGCCTGGGCTCCTCCTGCATGATGACAAGAAGTAATCCACTTCCTTGAAACTGTACATCCAGCTCCTGATGATGTCCCTGGAAGCTGGATATTACTCTGCTCATGTAGCTCTACTTCACCATGCAACATTGTCACCTAATTACTCAACCACGCAATGCAAGAGCACTATGATTTAATGCAAGATCTCTGCAACCTAGTTCAAAAGGACAAAGGTTGGTAGGGTTTCTCCACCTGACAGCCTCCCACACACAGTCACCAGAAGCTCTGAAAATGAAGCAGTTCTGAGCAGAGCTAGAGCAACACAGTAAACCAGACAATGTTTATTACTCAAAACAGCACAGTTGTGACTTTCACCCCAAAAAGCAAATTTTCATCAACGCAACGTCAAAATAGTACCTCATCATTCCAGCTGTTGAATGTAAAATGCTGTTGAAATGCACAGAAAACCAATGTCAGAGTCTGAAAAACCCTTACCCTC
This sequence comes from Climacteris rufus, assembly GCA_013398175.1. Lineage (NCBI taxonomy): Eukaryota > Metazoa > Chordata > Aves > Passeriformes > Climacteridae > Climacteris > Climacteris rufus. Next base: position 656,397 of record VZRZ01003578.1, read on the forward strand.
AGCTCCTTGAGCTACTGAGACTGAAAGTGTTTATTGGAACAAGAGATGTTTCAAAACATCCTACTATAACTGCATATTCAAGTGTAATTTGAGGCTTCAAATAACACTTGCATTTGGCTTGACACTTATTTCTTACACATGTTCTTCAGGTGGAAGACTGCCAAAAAATACTTATTATTCCAATTATAAACAAATGGTTCTGCTTGGGGAACAATGGGTCTGACACTGGGAAACTTTGTGCACTTCCAGGTATGTGTACCACATTCAGGAGTTCCTACATGCTCACTTCTTTCTGTGCTTTCCCTATTAATAGCATTAAAGCTAAAACAAAGCACGGCACACCCACGATGCCAGAAGGTACTGCCTCACAGGTGGTGACATGATGACCCTAATTAGAAGGGTTTTGGTGATGTTTTGAAGGCCAGCCAAATTTTTGTGTCCCTTCTAGTAACTCCAGTGAAAGCAAAACAACTTCAAAGCATTCAATTTACACTCCAGAAAAGCAAATACTGCAGACTATTAACTGAGTAGACTATAAACTAAGAATTACTGGGAGAGAGATTTAAATTCACAAATATATGGGTATACATATTTGTGTGTTTACGTGTGTGTATCCACCTGTATAGACATACACACAGACATGTATCATTTGTTCTTTCATCCAACAAAAGGAAGGTTGAGACAAAAAGTTTGTGACCAAAGACAGTGATTGGCAAACATACAAAAGGGATAATGAGGAGCATTCATTTCCACAGTCTCCTGTCCTGCAGGCACCTGTGCAATGCAGTGAATTAATCTAGAGTGTTTGCTAAATTCAAAATTAAGGCCTAGAGAAAGGGTGTTGGCTACAGAAAATACATGAGCTGTGGGGGAGAAAAAAGAACAAGCAACAAAACAAAACCAAAAAACCACCAAAACACACACTTTGGACTGGAAAATGAGAGTGATAATGAGAAAGAGAGGGACTTCAATATCTAAGGGGAGGCAAAAGCTTGAACTGGCATAATATAACAAATGACATATACGTACAGTGTAGCTCAAAAGCAGAAGACTATCCTTAAAGGAGAAAGAAAACACGGTTTTCCAAACACAACGACCAATGCCAATGATGCTTCACACCAGCCCAGCCTGTGAAGTGCCTCATGGCTTTCAAACAGAGCACATAAACAAAGCAACTCTAGAGTTAAATTGAGGCGAAGAAAGCACGCATAAAAATATATCCCAATGATGCTCTATGTACAATCAATGAAATAATGGGAGCACTCACGCATTTGCATTCCCCAAAATAACAAATACACCCAAATATAGAAAAAATCAACACAGATTTGGGAATTCAGTATGGATCCACACTTTTCAAATGTTCTGTGCAAAAGGCAAAAGGGCACAAAACAAAACCAAACGAAAAGGCCATTCCCAGAAAAATCCCCAACAGCTCCAGCAGTTAACAAACACACTCAGTTTGAGGCAGGCCATTTTAAATTCCCAGTCTGCAGGTCAGGTCTTCACATGCTAGCAGGCCACGCTCTCGCATTTGGGCTATGGGCAGTACATTCCCTTTCGCTCTTTCCTACCTCAATTCCAAACAATGTTCTGTCAGATTTTATCCCTTTCAACAAAATACTTGTATTGGACAACTTAGCAGCTGTCAAAGCCACTATAACTTTAACCAGAGGTTTTTAACAAGCTCTTTCACTTATGATGAAATAACCACCATGACAAAGATGAGGGAGATGTTAAGAAACTCACCAAACTGCTAATAGTCCAACTTCTATTAACTCTGGCTAATTACACATCTTTCTTTTGAAAATCTCACCTTTGGGGCATACTGTGTTTAATTTTCTCTTACTTCTTCACTATTTTTCTCATTTGTCTAGATGTTTTTATGTCTCAAATTATTTTAAATTGCTTTTTTCTGCTTTCATTAATATTCTCACTTCTCCTTTCCTTCTTTACTCTTCTCACCATGCTTGCCAAATTTTATTTGCACATTGCACGCTTTTAAGTTGTTTACTCTATTTTCTTCCTTCCCTTCTATGTTTCTCTCTTATTTAGTTCCTTCACTAATTTCAATTTGGGATGCTGGAGCAGATAATCTATCCCACATTATCTCTTAAAGACACAGAAAAGTGTTATTGAGGAATAAGTAGCTTTCTATTGCTCATACTTTTCAGAAAAAAAAAAAAAGCAGACGTAGTAGAGTAAATGTAGAGTAAATGGAAATATAGCTAGTGTAACATGTAGTTAATATGCGCAGTTAAACCATGTATTTGATTACAGGGTTAAATATTTGTGTTCTTTCTTGCTTCATGTCTCTTTTAAAGTGATCGCCACTTGTTATCTGATTTTTAAAAATGCCAGTTTGGGTGTTGTATTTTTAAAATAAATCCATAAACTAAAGACATTAAAGAAATTTCACTTATTTTTGGTGGCAGCTTTTGTTAACTTTTGAATATCAATAGTGACAGTCAAACCAGGTTATTACATGGATACAATTCAGGATAATCATAATTCTCAAATTTGGACAGCCAAATCCACACTGAGACACTTGGGGCCTTGTCTGAAGGTGTGTTTAAGTCTTATATGTACAACTAAAATAGAAGTCCCAAGTACAATGCATCTCAGAGTTGGGTACAGTTGGGACATATGTGCACCCCTGCTGAGGAAGTGTGAGCTGGCTGTGCTGACCCTCAACAGAAACACACTGAGGACACCAGGAAACAGATACAGAAAGAATCACACTCAATGGTCCTATCAAGTCTTTCAGTTTCCCCATAGATTTAGGATTCCTACACCACTTCTCTGTTACAAGGTATCTTCACATTTTTCTGATATTTGAAAATCTCAGCTTGCTTGCTTTCAGAGGTTTGGGCATGAATTGTCTAATATGTTCCAATGTGGTGCCTGACCAAAGAGAAATGGCCAACACTCTCTGCTAATGTGTTTCGAGGTGGTACTCACAGTAAGGAACTATGAGTGGGGTTCTTGTCAAATCTGAGCAATATTTGGCCTTCCATAAGGCTGGCTTTGGAACGCAAAATGACACATTTCTTATTCTGGGGTCTTTGAGGGAAAAGATGGCTCAGTTACTAGTTACCATCATATAATAAGTCTGTCTAAAGGCCAGTACAAGATGCATTAGGTTTCTAAATACTTTATATCCCACTGCTCTGCCACAAATGGGACTAAATCCAGCAGATTGCTCATTTTAATTCTTGAAAGCTCTGCAGTGTCAGAGTTTCATAGGAGATGCCCTTCATCCCTTCAGAAAAAATATGGTCTTTATTATATTTCCTATAATTTATTGCTCTATCCCTGCCCCTTGGGTTTTTTTGGCTATTTAGAGAGACACTGTTTCTTATAGCAGACCAAGTGAAAAGCACAGAATAAATGCTGTTAAAACAGATACTAACAAGTTTGTGATTTCTAACACATAGTAGTTGCTATTAATCAGTGATCATAGATTGAATACAGTAAGGAAAACACAGTCACTAGCCATCATCTTTTCTCTGGGAAAGTTCTGAGACCTTTTTTAAGGAGATGATTTGTATTCTTGGCATTACCTGCTGTATAAAGCAGGTCCTTTCTATAAATTTTTGATAGATGCATGCCTTCTGCTAATTTATAGTGTATTACCCCATTTACTCCTCATGTATCTTTAGTAGCTTACACATATGAATTTTCATATTGAACTTTTCTTTTGTCTTCATACTGGGTAGATTCAGGGCAGCAAATATTTTCAGGGGTTTTATGTCAGAAAAATAATTAAATTATTACAAATCAGTAATTTATGTAAAGATTATTCTCCCAAAATATGCAGAATAACATCCCAAACCATAGATTTTAAATGGTGTGTTCCAAAGGATCTTTATCCCAACAAATCACAGACCACAGCTAGTACTTAGATTGTCTTTGATTCAAATGAAAGAACCAGTAATATCTTATTCAAACAGATAAAAATCATTTCCTATTGTTGCCTAAAAAGGCTAGCCCAAAAACTGAGGCCAGTCAGGAGTAAGGGAATAAAAGGTGGGTATTTATTCAAAAGACCTTCAAGGGTACATTTAGGGCAGACAAAGGCTCCCCCTTGGGGCATCACCCAAAGTGGACAATGAGTCACAAGTTCTCCAC